>JAJPUD010000398.1:371081-400715 GCA_023553655.1 Myrmecobius fasciatus | reverse complement strand
GAGTAAAACTCTTAGTGAAGAAATACAAGGGGAAAGTTTGTATCTAACAAATGAATGGCAAAAAAAGCAAAGCCAGGAGAAAAATATACATAAGGACTATAATAAAGTAAATGACAGTATTGAAAGATAAAATATAATGACTAAACTTGGTTCTTGATGATGAAATACCTATGTCTCAGGAGAGATGTGAAATTGAGTATAGAATGCTTCAGTAAATGTTGCTCTGTTGATTAGTTTTGCTTAACCCTTCGTTTTTCTTTGTTATAAGACAAAGTCAAAATTGGGTGTGAACAGGAGGAACCCTATATCCTGATGATCAGAGAAGACCAGGAGTAAAAAGAACTGGATGATAAGGAAGAGAAGAAAGGCTGGTCATGTGGAGAGAATCAATGATAGGTGGACAGACAAGATACTCTTCCACTTGGATATCAGGAAAAAATCTAGAAAAGTCTACAACAAACTGGACATAGAATAGTCAGGTGAGGACAAATAACAAATGCTTATGTAAATACTGGGTGTGGGGATTTTATTAAATTTATTAAATATTAAATTCTCTTACTACATGTACTCTAGATCAATTATTTTCTCCCTCACTATTATTTTCTAAATTAATTTTCTTCATGATAAAAATCCACCTTCCTCTCCCACAATTCCCCCCATTGAAAAACAAAACAAAACTCTTGCAAGAAATCTGTATAGTTAAGCAAAGAAATTACATGCTGGCTATGCCCCGTAAATATATCCCAGGACATAGGCTACAAGTATATTGAATTTTAAAAATGAACAACTAAGGAAGTAGTAGAAGGAACTTTTCAAATATATGACCTCACAAATTCATGTGAATATTTTAGTATAGAAAAAGATATTGGGGGAAGCTAGGTGGTGCAGTGGTTAGAGCACGAAAGAGAGAGAAAAAGAGAGAGAGAGACAGAGAGAGAAAGAGAGAGACAGAGAGAGAGAGAGAGAGACAGAGAGAGAGAGAAAGAGAGAGAGATCGGGATGGGAAGGAAAGGTCTTAGCAAATGGCTATGATACAAACCATAATAATCATTTTTCAAGAAAAAAAAAAGTCAATGAATTTTTAAATGGACATCTTTTTGTGATGTTTTACATCACAGTAATTCCTAGCTATACATCCTCCTAGCACCATCTTTGTCTCTTAACTATTTTAAACATTGAGGCTATGGCTTTTCTCTGGTTGTCTTGTATGGGAAGGGAGATCTCTTAGGGATATCAGATAGCCGAAGATCGGAGGAAAAGGAAGTAGATGATTGAAGGGAGGATTGGGAAGGGCTAGAGGAGGAAGGGATTACATATAGCAAGCAAAATGGTCAATTTCAAGTCTTTTCCTACTTGCTTCTTGGTAAGATACAAATTGATGAGCAGCTGGGGTGTCATCCACACAACATAATTAGTTTCTGATGGACTGACTGGATTTCCAAGACCTAAGAAGCTTGCATTATCTTACCAGGAGTTACTTTAGATAGAATCAGTTCCTGTTTATCCCCAAATGCTTATCTCTATCCAATTCTTGCTTATCTCCAAAATTTGGTTAATTAAAGACCCACAGGTCAAAAACAAACAAAAAAAAAAGATCTACAAGGCACCAATTGCAGTCTAAAAGTCCTTTTTTAGGGGCAGCTAGGTGGTGCAGTAGATAGAGCACCAGCCTTGAAGTCAGGAGGATGTGAGTTCAAATATGACTTCAGACACTTACCACTTCCTAGCTATGTGACCCTTAGCAAGTTACTTAACCCTAATTGCCTCAGCAAAAAAGGGTCCTTTTCTAATAAAAAATGACACATTTATTTTTAAACTTATTTGAATCTCTTAAGATCCCCAAGCCACACATGTTGCCACTTGAACCTTGACAGTGAAGCAAGGCAGTAGTGAGTGTGGTTTTTTCCCAGATTTCCCCTGAGTGCATCCCCTTCACAATTTCTTACAGCACAGTAGTATTCTGCCACAGTTAGACATCGTAACTTGTTTGGCCACAAAATAGCAATCATTCTCAATAGTACTTTAACACAAGATCCCTTGGTATCAAGAAACTTCATTCAATTACCTCCAAACATTAAATAAAAAGTACCTAACTTTCCTACTCAATTTGCACACAAAGATGCCCATTACTTAGACCAAGGAAGAAAAGTATTCACTTTTCCCTCTTCCTCTGCTCTTCAGTTTAAAGTTCTTCTTCCCAGTTTATTCCCAAGTAGGAATCTAGGAACTTCAGCCCTGGACAGGATACCTTAAGGACTGGCCAGTCCAAACTAAGCCTCTGAACACCCTTCCCAACAAATGTTCAATCAGACTTCTTTTAATGATCGATCATCCTTTCCTGTCTCCCCCAAAGGTCCTTTACTGTCATGGAAACCTGCCACATACCAAGAGATAGACAATCCCAGAATGGCCAATAACATCCACAAGAAAAATTAAATCAATAACTTTACTGAGATCTCCTAAGACACTATTGCTTTTTGATGATCTTCATGTTCTTTTAGGCATGACAGCTCTGATCCATGTACCTTGGACACTGATCTAGTAGCTTCATCTCTCAGTAATCGTAGCTGGAGACCCTGTTTAAAGCTCCTAATAAAAGGACAGCAGGTATTCTGTGACTATTCTCCTCAGTCAAACACAACAGCTAAAATACTAAGAAGAAAAGGTTATTTCTTATAAGCCCATATACACACTCATATAGACAAAAATTAAGAATGGTTTGTGTGGTTGAGAGGTCAATCACTGGCCAGAGACACTCAGTGAGGTCTCTAACTGAGTCAGATGGGGTGCGATGATGCAGCAACTGGAAAAGAAATAACTTTCACAGAACACCCAAGTGAGAAGGTCCAAAACATACTGAATCAAGGAACTTTCTCTACAAAAATGGCGACTGGCATAAAAAATTTATTTTGAAAATCTCCAATGTGGTTCTAGCTGCTCCTTCCAAAATCAGCCCATCCCACTAAGCAGGAGAGCTCTAAACGTTACAAATCTGCCAAAAGAAATCTACCCAGGCAAAGTCTACCCACTGCTCTCAGTTCTAACCTCATGGAGTAAATATAACTCTAATTCCACTTTCAATCATATGAATTCTTTGTCTGGATGACATTTTAAAACCATTTCATTTTAAAGTACCCTGGGTATCCTGAATGAAATTGGAGTAGATTAATAATACACATTTATGGGTATACAATTACATGAACATTTGTCAATCTATGTTAAAACATATTATTGTTGTATTGGGACCTTCCCGAGATTTTAAACTTCCTGAAGACAAGAACTCTTAGTAGATGCTATACATATGTAGATTAGATTCTGCACCTCAATCTTTACTATCTCTTCACACCCATATTAATGGTTCTATCAGGAAGCCCACCCCATCTCCCTCTTGGCCCTCTTCAAATCCCAAACAAATGTCTCTCTAGCTGCATGCTCCATAATTCACTGACTTAGAAACAGAATAGAAAATCTTCCTTCTATCTATACCACAGCTTTCTTAAATCTCTAGCTACCAATGGCTCCAGCACACACACAAGAGTTAATCTCGCTTCACCCTCAGCTCTAGAACTGATTGGTGGTCAGTCCTTTAAGTGTCTGTTTCCTCAAAGAGGGGAAAGACTGTGGGAAGCCAAAGGAACTTAAAAAAAAAAATTCTCTAAATCATTCAGGGCATTAAAGGAGTCGGTAGGTAGGGGTGGGAAGATTATAACTAATCATTAGTCACAAAAATGATTTTTCAAATACCCATTCTATTGGATTCAGTCACTCTTCTAGAAATTAAAAGGAAAAAAAAACACTTTATAATCTGCAAACAATAGCGAGAGGAAAATTTTCACAGGTGGCTAGTTATGAAGATTCCATTTTTATTAAGAAGGCAAACCATTAACCAGTAAAACAAAACAAGCATGTTCTAAGTTCCAAGTACATGGGTAAAAATGGGGAGGAGGAGGAAAAGGGTGGCTATCTGTAGGAGAAATCTGACTTTCCCTTTATCATAAAAATCCTGATGTGCCTCGTTTTCCTGAGATCCTTCCCCTTTCCTGAGGTTTTGAACTCTTCACCAAACAGGTGCTGTTTACAACAGCAGCACACATCTGTAAGGGTGTACTGATACACAAAGGCAGGATAGCCCAAACCTTCTTCCTATATTTAGATCTGTCAGCTCAGCCCTTAATTGCATCATTTAATTGGGGACCTCTAGAAGGGAAACACATCCATATTCATCACAGGCAGCAAAGGAAACATCTTTACAAGCTATATCCTTTTACAAACCAACATATGGTCTCACTCCTCTCTCAATTGTTGGACTCCTCCTTTGGGAAGGGCATGGAATTTTATTTCTTTTTTATCATTTGAAAAAATCACTTCCCTTCTCATTCAGTAAAACTGGGTGGGGCTGCTTCCTTCACAGGTGAGGGGAATAAAACTTGTTAACTTGTCACTCAGGAATTTTTCAAAAGTTAACTAATTTTTTTTTTTTAATACAAATGCAGTTTTAAAAGAGGATACAAGGACAGAGACAAACCCCACTTACATTATGTGGGGAAATAAGAAAACAAATATATTAGACAAATTATGGCCTTTAAAGGAGAAGTATCTTAACAGAATAGTTAAACTCTTAAAAAAATTCATTTTAAGCTTTCTGAAATTAAAAGACCTTATTATTGCCCTCCCCCAATCTTGCAACAAGTTATTTTTCACAGCTAAATGAAGAAACCGTGTTGAAAACAAAAATAACATTCAGAAAATCTGAATTAACTTTTCATCAAAGTTATGTGTATGTTATGTGACCTAATAATACTTATTAAAATTGGAAGAGGTATGTTTAATGTGTATTAGGCAAAGAGAATGGGTATCGAGAAAGAGATATGGTCATTATCTTCAAATGTCTAAAGGGTTGACATTCTCTGATTGGCCCCAGGAGACAGAAACTAGAAGGATTGGAAAGATATGAAACAAAATTAGTTTTCCAAACAATGAGAGATATCTATCCCAATGGCCTACCCTCCTCCATTCACCTCACTGGATGATAGCTTGCCTTGGATTTTGTGGAAGTAATTCTTGTCAATATGGTCCACTGCATGTTTTTTGAAGTCCTTTCAAATTCTGAAATTCTGTGATAAGACATAAATCTAGCCCAATCTCCCATCCTATTAAGGAATGATCTCCATGGAAGCCAGTTGCTCCACCATTTTGGGACAGCTCTAATTGCTTGGAAATTTTTTCTCATATTGGGCATAAATGTACCTTCCTTTTATTCTAGATCTCCTTTGTAATCAAGCCAAAAAATTAAATCCTGCTCCAGACTATAGCAATTAAAAATTTTAAAGATGTTTGTAGGCTTAATCTATGTTATCATTTCTGGACTAAAACAGCCATCTCTCTAAAATACCGACTCAGAGGAAGGAATTTAAAACCACTTCTGAACACATTGTCCTCTAATTATGTTCCAAATTGGGAATCTGTCTCTTAAGATGTAACACCTCAAACGAATATGATATTCTAGATAGCTTTAGATAAGGGAAGTGGATAATGGTACTGTGATCTCTCATCTTCTGAACAATATTTTTTAGGACAAGCAAAGCTTATGGGAGAAGTGCAATGTTGAGATGAGTTTTTCATACAAGCCACTTGTTAAGTCTCTCCAATCTTGAGAGTTGTGTAATTTATATTAGATTATATAGACATAAAATACATATGCATATGTATGCATGTAGAAACCTCTCTAGAAAAAGGCTACACTGATTCATTTTTTAAATTATGTTTTGTTGAAGCTCTTTTAAAAATTGCTATCACTTCCTAATGATTCCTTTCTTCCCCAAATCAAATCCTTTCTTGCACCAAATTAGTAGGGGTAAGCAAAAAGAAAAAAAGTAAGAGTATGTTAGTCATACCACCAGGAAACCAGCAGAGAGAAAAACAAAACAAAAACTGATCCCTTTTCCAAGTGAGAAGTTAAGAACAGGAAGTATTTATCTCCCTTGGGAATGATCGATATGATAAGAAATAAAGATCCTAAGAACCAAGACATTTTTGCTTGTTGATGCCTTTTTTGGGGGCCATAAAGAGATTTGGGGAGAGGGTAGTACTTAGAGATTGCTTAATAGCCAGGAAGAGTAATGGAGTGGATTAGATGTGGGGACAGAAGCAGTCTGCGGAAGACTGGGACCCATTCTCAGAATGTCTTTAAAATGCAGAAAATAAAATATGAAAGATTGCAAAGGAAATCAATTCTACTGAAATGTAGTTATTAAAAAAAATTTTTTTAAGTTCATGGACCAGTGGTTAAAAATTCTTGTCCTAAAGTTAAACATGCTTCTCTTTTCTCCTTTTCTATCTTATAAATCTAGCCATTAGACTTTAAAGATGAAGTAGCTTTAGAAACCAAAGTTTCTAATATGGGTCAGAATTTCACCTTGCTCCACATGAAACTCAACAACTACCTGCTTCTTATGTTCAACTCAGCATTGGACTCAAATTCTAAGGCTAACCTACGTCAAGAACTGGGAGACAAGAGGAGGGTCATTTTCTTTCAGCGTAGTACTTATTCTAAGAAGAACGAGAAGAAACAAATACAGATGTTTAAAATCTTAAAGGAACCACTGGTTTTAAGTAATTTCAGTATAAGTGTCAACTTATTAAGAGGCCAGTTGTTTCTTCTATTCTGTCTCATCTCAAATCATTAACCTTTTCTACATTATTTTTTTTTTTTTTTGCTTCCAGAGCAGAATTCAACTCAACAGCTATTTACCAAGTGTACAGCAAATATTGTGCACTGGTAGGAGTGGAAAAATGGGAGATGAGACCTAGTTCTTGTCTTCAAAAGCTTACAATCCAGTAGGAATGCCAGTCCAAATAATTAGCACAAAATAGAAGATAAGAAGATCGTGAGCAGGTGCCATTGGGACGATCAAATTGAAATGTCCAAAAGATGAGAGACAGATAATACTGGAGTTAAGAATAATGTTAAGGGCTGGTGACTCAGGTTTGCACATTGTCCTCATGGGTGGCTATTTAAGCTATTTGGGAATAGCCACATTACCAAAGGGAAAAGTATAGCTATATACAGGAGGAGCTAAGGAATAAAACACTGAGGGGTGGAAAAGTGTAATATGAGGAAGAGACATTAAAGAGAAGATAAGAAGCAAACCAAGAGGATGCTATATCAAGGAAAACAAACAAAAATGCCAGTACCCTGCTGTTCTTAATACTCTAGTTGCTTCATTTTAGTGATAACACTAGGCAAGGGTCAATCTCTGCTCCTCCTTTTTCTTATGGGTTCTGATTTTAACTAACCTTCAACAAGATCAACTCTGTCCTCTCTCCTACCTTAGTTGAGGGACTACCACTCTAGACTATAGAGGTAGGAGCACTATAATAGTTTTACCTACTGATGAAATCTAGACCAAGAAAGAATTGAAGAGATCAACAGTCTAAATAATCCCAAATGGTAAATTTTCTTTAAGAATTATTAATTTTGAAATGTGAGGAGATTTTGTTTTGATGCATTCTTTACCAAATTAAAGACTATTTTACATTCCTAGAATATTATTCAATTGTCCAGGTAAATGACATGATTTCAAAACATGCTGAGTAATAGATAAATGCCAGCCCAGGATTTGCTGTGGATAACTGAAGCTTAATTTTAAGTTGTTACGGGATAATAAATTTTCCTCATTGTAGATTTCTTCTCTCCCAAAACACAGAATATTATTAAACCAGGAAAAATGACAAAAGAAAAGTTTCAACGTAGGAAAATTTAGAGGAGCTAATGCGCCTACAAAATGAAATGAGCAGAATCAAGAGAATAATTTATAGCATAAAACAACCTTGTAAAGACAAAAAATTCCAAAAGATTTAGGAATTCCCATGAATACAATATAATTCTAGAGGACAACTGATGAAGCAGACTACTCACTTGCTAAAAAAGATATGACAGACACTGGATTACTTGCCAACTAGGGGAGAGGATGGGTGGAAGGAGGGAAAAAATTTGAAACACAAGGTTTTTCAGGGTTGAATGTTGAAAATTATCCAAGCATATGTTTTGAAAACAAAAAGCTTTAATAAAAAAAAAATTTTTTTTAAGATATGGGAGCAGCTAGGTGGTGCAGTGGATAGAGCACCAGCCCTGAAGTCAGGAGGACCTGAGTTCAATTCTGGTCTCAGCCACTTAACACTTCCTAGTTGTGTGACTCTGGGCAAGTCATTTAACCCCAATTACCTCAGCAAAAAAAAAAAAAAAAAAGATCAACTTTGGGGGGGAAGTATTTTTGGATAGAACTAACATGGGAATCTGTTACAAGGGTTTTGTGTTCCAGTGTGGGGGAAAAGAGGTAAGGAGAGGGGCATATTAACATGTAGCATTTTTTAAAATGCATAGGCAGAACAGAAGAAAATACATAGAAGCAAAACAACTTAAAAAGTTAAATATTGATTTTTATTAACTTAAAGAAAAACAAGCTGTATGTAATGGAGATAAATGATTTCATTAAATTTCTTTCCATATAATCTTATATATGACATAAGAGATATTATCCATATATTATATTAATATTACATAATTTATTCTATATTATCTTAAATATTTATGCTCATTTTACTTGGTGTTTTATTAAAATCGGGGGGGGGGAAGAAAAAAACATGAATAAAACCCCAAAAAACAAAATGTTGCCAGGTTGGGGGGCTACCAGTTAAGATGGTACCAAGAATGCCTGTAGAGAAGCTCAGCTCTTCAACATAAACTCCAATAAATAGCTGCACGCTGTCCCAAAAAGAGGTTGGGGGAACCAGGCAGTCCCACAGGCACGAGATTGCATTGTCCTGTCTGTGGTATTGGAAACACCAAATACAATGTCAGGCCTCAATAAATAAACAAAAATAGGTTTAGGAGGCCAGAGGAATGGTCCAACTTCCTGAAGTTATAAGGCAGGAAAACAACTCTTGAAATCTTGACCATTACCATTTTCGGCAACAAAACTCAAAACAACTTGCAATGTACTAAGCCCTAAAAACTAGCCTTTTTCTTTATCAAGTGAGCAGAAGAGCCTAGTTCTAATAGTACTAAATAGTACTAAAAGTACTAATTCAGTTATTTTATACATTAAAAAAAATAAATTCAACCCACTCTCACCAAGCCCTGTTTTATCTTTATTCAATATCACTGCATATGAGTGAATTTATTTCAGTGGGTTCCCTCAATAGCAAAAAGAGTCAAGACTTTTTATCAAGGGGATGCTAAAGGCAAACTTATACCTATTTTAGATTTAGAGCTTTGGGAAAAGGATAAAAGGTCTTTTTCTTATCTACTCCATTATGTAACAAGCACATACCTTAAAAAGGAAACTACTGCAAGATCAGAGGACAAAGGTGTTTTTTCCCCCTTTTTGCAGGGCAAGTTTTGCTTGTTTGCTCTTAAAAAGAAATAAAAGTTCCCATTTATTCAAAATTCTGCCTTGAATCTTCCTGTTAATAACAAAGCATAATTAAAAAAAAATATTTCCAGTCTATTCTATAGTAGGTGATGAATAAATAAAATCCATAAATGCTTGCTGAATGAATTAAAAGTAGCTAAGATCAAATATTTCAAACTTGCAAGGACCACAGGATCACAAATTTAGAGATATAGAAGAACCTCAGAGGCCATCTGATCCAAGTCCTTCATTTCATAGATGAGTAAACAAGTCCAAGGTCACAGAAAGTAAGCAGCATATCAAGGTGATTTGAACTCCAAATCCACTACCCCTACTGACTCTCATTCAAGAAATTCTTTCAAGCAGCAGGAAGGCGTACTAGATTTTAAAATAATGAATTAATTGCTAAAAACTCTGTCACCTACAGCAGTCAGAACAGATGCTTGGTAGTGAGTTAATCGGCAGAATGAAAGGTTCTCAGGTGAGCAGGGCAAAAATCGACCTATGTACAATGTAGATAATAACTGGTAGCACTGTACTACTTCCTGTATTTTATCGTCTTCACTCCCCCTCTTTGTTTTCCATTGCTCTGCTGCTCCCTTTCTTTCTCCTTCCCTACCAGTTGATCACATCTGTGTAACCCATAAGCACTACTTGTCTTGTGGATTCCATTTTCTAGGAAGGTAGCAATATACCCCAGAAATCCAAAGACCATTCTTTGAGTAGGGCTTATTCCAGTTCCAAATACTATGATCTCTCTAGGACCCATTCACTCAATTATAAGTATTTATTAAGCACCTCCAGTAACAAAAGCTTACCTCTGAATAGAATTTCAGTTTAGAAAGTACTTACTTTTCTTCACAACCATCCAGTAAGAGTAGTTAGGGTGAATATTACGATCAGCCCTGCTTTACAGATATCAAAACTGTTTTATAGATACAGTAGCAATAAGACTACAGGAGATTCTACAAATATTTGTCGAATAAATAAGCTAGAACATGGGAGGATAAGAAGCGCCACACCATACACAGTAAATAGACCTTACCTCAAGCCACCTTTTGCTTTCTCCCTATTTTAAAAATATCAGAATCAATATTAGGAATAAGATTATCTCCATTTTTACTTATAATGAAAACTAAGGTACTGAATCAAGTTAAGTGTGTTAAGCCAAAACCACAGAGCTAACAAGTGATAAAGTTGGTACTCCAACTTCAGCTCCTTCCTCTGATTCATATTCCATTGTACTGAGAAGAAGGGGTGCACCTTAGAAAAAAGATTAGCAATCAGTATGGAATTATAACAGAAAAAGCACTGAGTTAGCAATCAGGAGGGCTGAGTTCTAGGTCCACTTCCTCTACCATGTGATCTTAACTAAATTACTTGAAATTTGTCTGGACCTCAGTTTCTCCCATCTATAAACTTGAAAGGTTTGAGCTAGATTATCTCTGAGGTCCCATTTTAGCTCTTGAAATCTGTGATTTCAAAACTGACCCAAGCCTCCATTTCCCAATACACAAAATCAAAGACTAATCTTTGGGAGGTCGGAGCATAAAGGCTAGACAGGTTACCTTGGACTTTCTTTTAGTTTATTCAACTTTTCAAAGTGTAAATTTTCCCTTTGCTCTCATCTGTATGAAAAGATCAAAGCTAGAAAGGGCCCTTAGAGATGATATAGTCCAATTTCATCATTTTATAGATGAGGAAATTTAGTGACTCACCCAAGATCACACAATTAATGAGAGGCAGTTAGGCAGATTTGATGCTGGAAGTGACCTTCAAGATCAAATTCAACACCAGCATTAATGGTCCAGCCTCGGGGCAAGATTGTTCTTTTTGGTGACTCAGACAAATCCCTAAGGCTTTCCTTATAACGTAGCAGAATTACAGGGGGCAGCTGCACTGATGGAAGGTGTTTCCACACCAAGAACACCCTTATATGAATAACATCCTTTACATGTATATGGGATACCTTCTTTATTTACCCCTTTCCCAATTTACATACTACATATTACAATATGTAATTTGTGAAATGGGAAAGGGGAATACAAAAGAAATTTACTACAGGATAAGAATAAAATATCTATCAAGTCAGCTAAACCATTATGCAAATTGTAAATTTCTTAAACTCAGAAACCTAACTGGTCAAAGGATATAAACATTCCCAAAAGAAGTGCAAAAATTTCACAAGTACATGAAAAAATGCTCCAAATCACTTATAATTAAAGAAACATGTATCAAAACAATGCTGAGGTTTTACCTCACACTCAGTAAGTTATCAAAGATGACAAAAAATTGGCAACAGTCAATGTTGTTGGGGTTGTGAAATGAGAGGTATACTAATGCATTGTTGGGAGACCTGTGAATCAGTATTACTATTTTGGATAGTTTGCAAATGAAATGATGAAAATGTCCATATTCTTTGAACCAGAAACTATTATTGGACTCAAAGACCAAAGAAGCTATCAATTAAAAAAAATCCCATATACAACAAAATATTTATAGCAGTACCCTCTATGATAGCAAAGATAGCATCATTGATCAGGAAAATGACTAAACAAATTATGGTAAATAGATGTAATGAAATATTACTATGCTGAAACAATGTGTGTAAAGAATACAAAGCAGCATCTATGCCAAGAAAATAGCATACACAGTATCTACAATGTAAATAGAAAGAGCAACAACACATTAAAAAAAATCAAAAAATGAATTTAAAATGAAAAAAGCTCACGTAGGACTTCTCTGAAGGAAGAAACTAAGACGACTCCCAAACCATCTCTCTTTGGAGGTGGGAGGTTCACAGGCAGTAAACACCACACATGTTTTTAGACTTTTTCAATGTACTAATTGCAGATTTTTTTTTCTCCTTTTTCGGAGGGTGGAAGAAGACACTTTAAAAATACTTTTTGTCATATGGTTGGCTATCTGGGGGAGGGGGGTAAGGAGAAAGGATTCTGGAGATAATTATGATTATTTAAAAAAAAACAGAAGATATTAATAAAAACTTGGCTCACAACAAAAGCTTTAATGGCCTGTTTTTATTCTTAGCATTTATCTTTTTTAAAAATATATAAACATTTCTTAATATATAAATATTAATTATTATTAATATTCTACTTTCTTATTTTTACAAATTTAGGCATTTTAAGCAGACAGAAATTTAAGTAGTAAATTTCTTTTCCCATTTCCCATTTCCCAAATTACATATTGTAATATGTAGTATGTAAATTAGGAAGGGGGAAAATAAAGAGGGTGTCCCATATACATGTAAAGGATGTTATTCCTATAAGGGTGTTCTTGATGTGGAAACACCTTTCATCTATGCAGCTGCCCCCTGTAATCCTGCTATGATATAAGGTAAGCCATAAGAATGTTACTTTGAATAATTTTTAAAAAACCAAAACAATCTTTTCTCTTCTTCCAAATTACCCTGTTAATTTCTCCAAGACAAGAGCTGTCATATAACTAGAAAACTCAAAGACAAGGAGAAGTTGCCACTGATCTAAATGATTAGCCTGATAATCCTGATCCACAGAGAGAACAGGGAAGATAGGGCTGGCCTTAGAGTCAACAGCATAGACCTTACTTGCTGAAGTCCTGTCTGACCCACACTAGCCTCAAAATCCTGGGTAGATCACAAGCCAGACAATTCTTTAAGAATATAATATAGAGACTGCCTAATTTGCATAATTATATTAGTCCAGGGAGTTTCCACAAAGGGAATTATCAAGGTCTATACTCTGACTCCTCTGGAAGTCTGATGAAGCCAAGGGGAGAGGAAAAATAAATGGGTTTTCCTATGTGCCCCTCACCGGAAGTGCCGCAGTCCCTTGACAATCGATCCACTAATCAGTACTGAAGCTTTGATCTACTCCATTTCCAATCTAGGCTAGTTTGTGTCTCCTTATTCATGGAAGAAGGGTAAGTAAATGAAGTTTACATGTTTATTAATTCAATAATGTCTATTAATTTAATAGGTTTATAATGAAAAACATAATGCAAGATCACTGCTTACAATGAGCATACTCTATTTTGCAGGCTGCCATTCACTGAGCCAAGTGCTCATCAGAGTAAACAAGAAGAGGCAGAACAGATCAACAGTGGTTCTTCAATGATTATACGCAAATAAAAGTTATTTATCAACTCAATTAATTTTTGGAGTCACTTTTGTTGACATTTAAGTTAAAAGATAAATAAAATAAAACTCACTCAACCTTGAGGATTATGGACTAGAAATTGGAAGGAAACTTAAGAGATCCCCTAGAACATCTTACTGATTTACATTAAAAATCATGCCCAGAGGAACTTTTGCTGTCCAGACTCTTCTGGACTATTTTGTTTTTATCAGGAAAGACCCAGCCCATGTTCCACTTCACTTCCTACTCTCTTCCACAGCCTAGCCTAACCAAATGCCATCTTCATCTCTTTCCACTCCACCCAACCCTCCTCTCTTCACAATTCTGGAACCAAGTTCAAATTCTCTCTGCTACTATTCCTACATAAAGTATACCGATGTTATTTCCCTCTGACTTCATTCATAATTCCTAAAGCTTCTGGACCAAAATTTCCCTCCTCTGGCTCTCCTATGCATGTTGTCTTCCTTATTAGAATGTAAGCTACCTGAACACAGAAATTGCCTTTGTTTTTGCATTTGCATCCCCAAAACTTAGCTCAGTGCTTAACAAAATTTAAAAATTCATTTTACAAATGACAGTAACCAAAGGGTTAAGTGATTTGAATGTGTTCACACAGCTAGTAAGAGCAAAGCTAGGACTATAATTCAGATCTTCTGATTACAAATCCATCACTTTCCCCATTCTTTTTATGGCACCATGCTGCCTCTTTCCTGCCATCTTGTACAATCCAAATGAAAGCCCCAAACATACTACTTGGAACAAAAACAAGAAAGAAGTTGTAATTAATTATGTCAAACTACAAAGTCAGCATGGGCAAAACAGGAAGCTATAGTAGTTAAGATGGTGAGCTACAGGCAACTTCTCTTTCCATCCAGCTATTTTAAACCAGACCCAATGTACATCTGGTAGAGCAACTATATTCCCTACATCATTATCCCCAACTCAATTAACTAGGTCACTCCTAAATGCAAAACTGATGCTCCATACTATAGCCTGTGTCTCCTTTTAGGAGAAAGAATATTTATGGACAGATTTTGAAAAAAAAATTTTAAACATTTCTCCTAATTACCAATCCCAAAATTCTTTGCATGGAAGCTGAATTTAGAAGCTCTATCTCCCCCCCCCCCAAGAAATGGAAATAATCGAATATCACAGAAACCTAGTGAAGTATGGCCATGTTCTATTCTTGTCCTGTGTCCCTGCTACAACAAAGAAAAGTCAGAGTCCCAGACTAGATTATACCAGGTTACAATCAGAGATCTAGAAGCTAATAAAGACTGAAGAGATGGTCTAAACCTGTCCCCTTCACATTCATTTTTCAGAGGAAGAAATAGATTGAGAGAGGTTAAGGTCACACAGCTGGTCAAGAAGGGAGGTAGATTCTAAACTATGGTATTTACAGGTAGTCAAGAGCAGAGATAGATTCTGAACTTTGGTATTTTCACTCTAAATATATTTTTTCAGCTACACCAGAACACAAAGAATGTTCACCTCTGACCCTGCCCTTTGCTTCCTTTAATATAATAAACATGTATTAAACTCTTATGGTGTGCAAAGCACTGTGCTAAACCATAGGGATTTAAAAAAAAAAAAAAAAAAAAGCAGTCCAAGGAATACAAGAGTTTACATTCCACTGTGCATGTCCTTGCTATACTTCCTTCCATGTGGCTAATAATAAGTAGGTAAATTTGTATTCAGGAGATGAATGATAACCATCTTTGCCTTCCAGATTCTTAAGCTAGGGGATAGGGAGACACATTATCTGAAGTTACTGTTATCTAATTTTTCAGTAGTCTGAATCAGAATGGGAAAATCTTCTCAGTCTATTTTAAACCCCTATAAACTTAGCAGATTCTAATAAACAACCAAAAAATTATTTTCCCTTGTAACAAAATTTTCCCTCAGATCTGTAATTTCTTGGGTATAAGAGAGTCCTCTATGTAGATTGGCAGCTGCTCTGCAATTTTATTAGATATTTATCTAGGTCCTAACTAGTTAGATCACCAGTCCAATAAATATCAAAATTAAGATCTGAATCCCTACGCTTTATCCATCATATCTCATACTGCTGACAAAGGCATTGAAACATGACCACTAGATCAAGGAGACTATCAATGGGGACATTTCAACTTCCACTAGAAGATACTGACAAAAAAAATAACAATTCTGGCAAATTCAGCCCTACAGCAGTAACTAACTCCCAAGTTTTGAGTATGTGGGTTTTTTTGTTTTTTTGTTTTTTTAAACAGAATGAAAGCAATGCCCTCCCAGCCCCCAGAATCAAGGAAGCAAGGCTCAGGGATATCTTTCACTACTTCTATGGCAGAATAAGGTAATTCCAATATTTTTACATAAATAACTACAAACAAAACTATTTTCTTAGCACATGCATAGAGAAATAAATACCCCAGGAAGGCTTTCCAACCAAATAAGTTGAGAATATTAGAAAAATTTTTTGACTATTTTCTTAAAGGAAAAGGATTCTCCCTTCTTATCTCTAAAAGCTTGAATCTTGAAAGAACAAAAATTAATTATGGATCATGAAATTAATGGAATGAATCCCTCCCCCCTAAAACTAGATTAGGTGAAGAAAAGACTTTGACCCTCTCTAAGTGTAGCAAAGCTCATTCATCTTTATGGTCTGATACTAAAAAAGGGCAAACACCAGTATGTTATCCTGATATCACCTCAGCAGTCAGCCAAGTCGGGTTTTCAATAACTTGGGCCACAAGTTCCTGGGCCTCTTACTACAAGTCACATTTTTTTTGGATAACTGATCAATCACTTATTAAACATCTACTATGTGTGATGTAAAATACAAAAATAAATGCAATGTATTTACAAAGTAATTCTTGGGATAGGAGGGATTGGAGGAGGCATCAGCAACAAATAGATGGAGAAAAAGACCTTATGTAGAATGTCGTTCTTGGGTAGAACTGGGCTTTAAATATGTTAAATAATAGCATGGGTGAGAAAAAAAAATTCTTGATAGTAAGAGGGGAAAGGGAGATAGTGGAGAAGGAAAAAGGAATGTTGTATATGAGGTGCAGCAGAAAGGTTAGTTTGACTGGAATACAGAGCTGCCAAAAGGAACAATATGCTACAAGACTGGTTCCATAAAGCAAATGTAAGAGAATATCGAGATTATAGAAAATCGTGGAAAGTAAAGCAAAACAAAAAAAACAAAAAACCCACTAAAGTGATACATGGCAACAAATCAGGAAAAAACAAGATACGAGATGATGATGATGATGATGATAGCAACAACAGAAATGAAAACCACAAAATGAACTAAATTGAATGATGCAAAATTGCAATGAATAAACTTGACACTTCATAATAAATAAACAGGTTACATTTAGCCTGATAACATGCAATTAGCACTAAATGATATGAACAGGCACCCCCTTCTTTTGAATAGAAATGAAAGACTCTGGGTCCAGAATATTGCATATAGTGTCAATTGCTTTGTACTAAATCACATTGGTTCTGCTAATTTTGTTTTCCTCTCATCTTTATTCTTCATTATAAGGAGGGTCTATATGGGAGATACAGAGAAGCATAATATTATAGGAAATGTAAATGATGTAAAAACAAAAAAGAACAATAAAATTCTTTTAAAAAAAAGACTGATAAGATGTGCTGGGACTAGATTAAAAAGGCACTTTATTGGAAGCAACAGTTTGTAATTGGGTCTACAACTTTATTCTGTAATTTGAAAGTATCTTTTTCTTTATTAAGCTCCCAAGAATACTAAGGCCGAAAGAAGAGCATTTCCCTTAAAATAGGGTTTTTTACCTGGGATTTGTGAACTTGTTTTTAAAAATACTTTGTTTTTAAAACTTGTTTTCTTAGGTGACAAACAAAAGTTTTGTGAACTTATTTTTAAAAAAATATTTTGATAACTTTATTTCAATATAATTGGTGTACTTTATTTTATGCATTTATTCTAAGCTTAATAGGTCTCACTCCTTCTATAGACTTCACCAAAAGGGTCTGTGACACAAAAAAGGTTAAGATCTCGTCTTAGAGGATGGTGAGCTATAGTTTAACAAAACTAGCCAGAATATTTTAAAAATCTTAATAAACTAGCCATTCTTCTTTCATCATAGTAACCTACACAATAGCTCTAAGTAAACACACACACACATACACACAACCTTTTAAAAAGAAGTCCAATTATAGAAAGAAACCATATTAACCAAAATATTCAAGCCCTTTTTCCAGTAATGAACATCTAAAAACAAAAAGGTGGCCCATTGTTGGGTAAAGGATAAACTGTAGCACAAGAATGGAATGGGTCATTATTACTCTTTAAGAATTGATGAAGACAAAGAATTCAGAGAAATTTGCAAAGCTAATATAAATTAACTGATATAGAGAAAACAGCCAGAAGAACATCATGCGTGGTTGATCGCAATAAAGAAAATAACACAAAAAAGCTTCCAAACTTTGACTGATTGTAAAGAATTCACCTTCGCTACAGAGTAAAGAGGAACACATTTCACTCCCCTCTAGGAGAAGAGGTTGAGGACCCCAAGGACAAATGTTGCATGTTATCAGGCTAAATAAATGTAGCCTGTGCTACCAGATTCAGATGCTTGGTTTCACTTTTGTATAGCTGTTTATCTTCACCACAAGGCAATGCTCAATGGGGTGGGGGTGGGAGAAACATGATATGGCTAAGTGACTAATGTAAAAACAAATGACATCTCTGAAAGACTTAAGAATTCTAATCAATGCAATGACTAACCATGATTAGCCAATAATAGCCAAGGGATTGATGATGAAGCATGCTATCTATGGGGACAAGGAGGTAAAGGAAATTAGTATACACTTTTGGGCAAACCTAATGAGGTAATCTGTTTTGTTTCTTTTCTTTTCTTTCTTTCCTTTTTAAAAATCAGTTGGGGAGGGGAATTGGTGAAAGGAAAAATGAAAAGTAGAAACACCTCTTCCCCCCAAAATGAAAGAAAAGAAGGAAAGCTAAAAGGAATTATAAAATAAGTCGGATATTATATACTAGGAAGATAAATTCAGCTTTCCCCTGATAAATTCAACTGTCCCCTGTTTTTACTAATATGACATAAAATGTAGAATTAATTTTGTGATTCTCGTCTCTACCAAGAGCAAATGACAAAGTTTTCATTTTTCTTTCCTTTCACTGAAGACTACAAAAAGCCACAGGTCAGTGTGTCAGAATCCAGCAATGCCTCTGGAGCTGTCAAGAGAATTTCGAAGAGACCAGAAAGAGCTAACAATTTAGCAGTTTTAGCTATGCTGAAATTGTTTTTCATTTTGACTGAATCGGCTTTCTAAGTAAGTAGGTTTCTCCTTTATGTTTTAGTAAATGAGGGAAGTTATAGCCTCGTATTTATCTAGCCAATCAAGCCCGGATTACTAGTTCATGAGCAAATTCAGCATTAGGAAATATCTGCTTTTATTACTCCAGCAATCCCTTGCTAAAATGCCCATCCCAGGATGTTCAATGTCATTAACTATATGGATTAATATAAAGTTAAAATTAAAACAAGGAAGTTCATTCAGGACCATTTTCTGCTTGCCTCAAGATAATAACAGCCAGGGCTTTAGGCAACATTTTTGGCCCAGTTCTGCAATGGCAGCCTTGTCAAATCTAGGCCAACTTTTGAGCTGCCATCACAACATTGTTGGAAGGAATATCCATGAGATCACAGAGCCAAAAACATCATGAAATTGCAAGTTTTAGAGTTGAAAGGAACAGAAGTCAACTAGTCCAACCCCTTCACCTGACAGATGAGGAAACTGAGGCACAAGAGGTTCATCCATGGCCACATTACATAGTAAAGGGCAAGAATTGAGATTTGAATGAAAGTCTTCTGACTCCAAAATTCAGGGCTCTTTCTATTTTTCTATAGTGGAAGCATATTATCCTTTGTCCAAAAGTTGCTAAATTTGGCCATTTCTATTTGCAACATACAAGGAGTTTCATATTCTCTTGGTTTAAGAGTCATCTTATGCCATATTTTCTTTTTTTAAAACTATTACAAAAGTTCTATAAATTTTTACTTTTAAGGAATAGTTATTTGCTCTTAGAAATTTTCCTGCTAAGCTAAAACTGAATTACCACAATACAATTTTAAACATGACAGATAAATATACAGAAAGTGACTAGAACAAGATTCTTTTTTAAATCTCAGACAACAATAATTTGATAAGGGAGTTTCAATTTCTCTCCCTGACTATAATATGCATACAACACAGTTCAACTGCTACTGAATGTGTGTGTATGTGAGAGTATCTATTTTATATATGCTTGTATATATGCATATAAGCATATATGTATACATATACTATATAACAAGTATTAGATATATAGAATGTCAAATGAATTCAATTCTACAAAAAGTGTGTGCAAAATATAATTATATAAATTCATTAGATCTATTTTTACCTCCAATACAAAGATAACTCGTCTTCATAGGGATAGTCTGCAGTTAACTGTTTTGTCTAAAGTTATGATTTGTGGAGGGGCAGGTAGGTGGCTTAGTGGATAGTCAGGAAGACTCATGTTCCTGAGCTCACATCTAGACTCATACACTTACTGTGTGACTTCTGCCTCAGTTTCCTCATTTGTAGGAATGGTGGAATGGAATGGTGAACCACATCAGAATCTTCCCTCCCCCAAAAAAAAGCCCCAAACAAATTCAAATGGGGTCATGGAAAGTAAGATACAATTGAAAAATGACTAAATGACAACAAAAATGATTTTGTGGAACCAATCATAAGAGCAGGAAATATCTTTGAAATCCTGTTTTAAATAGGCCCCAGGCCAAATGACATTATATCTAGGGTCCCATGACATGTGTTAGCTACAGTTCAGAGAGAACACGTTAGGACTATTATTGCAGGCATCATTGCAAAACAATGATTCTATGATGCTTTTCTTATGGGCAGGGTGGTACAGTGGGAAAAAAAAATCTTATACTTGACATGAGGACAGATATGAGTTCAAATCCTCCTGATCCACTAAACTGGAATCCTGCAATGTTAAAGGTGGGAGAAAGATACTTCCACTGGCTTTCTTATAGGGTTATTATTATGAATATCAGATGGGATAACATCTTCACTCTTAAAGGGCTACATAAATATTTCCTGTTATTATTTCATAACCTAGACCCCAGAGGACAAGTATAACAGTATAACTGGACCCGAGAATGGCTTATAATATATCAAGTGCCACAAAGTAACATTATTCTACTCTTGGAATTGTTACCAAAACCAATTTGTCTTCACCATTATACCAAGCTATCATGTAGAACTTTTTTAAAATAGCTTTTCATTTTTCCAAATACATATAAAGATAATTTTTCAACATTCACCTTTACAAAAATTTGTATTCCAAATTTTTCTCCCTTCCTTTGCCCCTCCCCAGCCCCCTAGAGAGCAAGCAATCAGATATAGGTTAAAAATATCAAGTAGGTCTTTATAGTTTAAAAAGCACACTCGTTACCTAATTAGCTCTTAGAAATGGATCACCAAAAGTGTGTGTAAGAATTAAATGAGATAATATTTATAAAGCAGTAAACACAGTACGCGGCACACAAACGGTGCTTAATACATGCTTATTCTCCTCCCTTTCTCTCTATTACTGTCCCATCTTGTAGATGAAGAGACCAAGGCCAAAAATGTGAAGGCATTTGACAAAGGATTGCCAAGTGAATAGTGATAGAGCCCAGACTGAGAAATTAGGGTGGAAAGTCTCTGTAAATGGAATTGGCTTTGTTTTGGGGGAGCCAATTCCCCTTATACCTTTGGTCTTTAAGTAAAGACAGGTGGCCATCTGTCAGGAACTCTGCTGTGACTGATTAACTGTTACATGGATAGGATGTTCTTACTGTAGCTCAGCATTTATATAGCTTAGTTAGGAGGGAAGAAACACTACGATAAAAGTGCAGAAAATGCAAACTTCCAAGAGATTTCATGAATCCTTTAAAGCAGCATCTGGCTGCTGACATCTTGCTCTATCTCAGCCTCCCCCATAACAGATAGTAATAGGCAAAGAGATCTACAATCTCAATAGTCAGTTCTAGAGATCAGGATGTCTGAACTCTCCTGCTAAACCAAATACCATACAACATTAAGAATCAAATAACATTTGATATTTTCAAAACCAAAAAAAAAAAATAATAACTAGAAAAATCACTTCAGATAAGATTTCTCCTTTTCTTTTAAATGAAAACACTCAGAGTTGTTACCAGATCAGTAACAGAAGAAAAAGAGAAAATAAAATGACTTAGTAAATTTCTGAAGTTGAGTGACTTCTTTAGCCCAAACATGACTTTCCCATCCTATGTCTTTAAATGAGATCTGGCAGAGCTGCACACAAGTCCTTGTCCTCAACACTGCCCGCAAACTCCCAGCATGTCTCCCATTTTTCACCATCTCCAGAATATTCCATCATTTTACTTCTTCCAATTTACCTAGGCTACTTACCAACTAGCCCTGAGTTCACGATCACACCCTTCAATGCCATCCTCATTACTCTAGATTCTCCAGCCTGCTTGACCTTCCAATCTCTAACTGAGGATGATCACAAGACTTGGCAATTGATAGGATATGGCAAATGAGGAATATTAAGCATTGAGGATGACTCGTAGCTTTTAGTTCTATTATAAGCAACCCTGACTTGGAAGTAAATTCAGCCAATTATTCATTCATAATTTGGTTCCCAGGGAATTGCTATCCTTGATTTCCCCTAACTTCCTTCCCCAAATGCAAAGTATGATGGTGCCCTCAGTTTCAATTCTCTCTGATTTTTCTGTAGCACTTTATACTACAAACTGTCATCTGAGTCTTGAAACTCCTCTCCTTCAGTTTCCATAATCCACCTAATTCTCTGAGCTCTCCCCCTCATCTATCTGCTACAAAGGGCTCTCCCTCCTATCTTGATAGAATAAACTGGAGGAAGGAAAAGTTCAAGACAGTCTTCAGGAATAACATGTACAGTGCTTTGCAATTTTTAAAGCACTATATAAATGCTAGCTATTCTTCAGAGGCTCAAAAGATTATAGATTTAGGGGTGAAATGGACTTTAAAAGGACTAGTGGGTAGGAAACAGCAGGGCTGATCTTCTAATTCCAAACTCAGATTCAAGAACTCACCCATCCTTCATCTTCTTCAATCACCTCCATTATCCCCATACACAACTACTAAATCACTTCTTCAAGCTCCAGTTCATCTCTAATTGCTTTACTCAACAAGCCCAATTGGAAATCCCCTCTCAGGGGGGTACACGATGTTAAGTAAACTTTTTCTTCACTCCTTGAGATCCATATGCAAGAAGTCCACTAGAACTACAGAATTTAAACCTGGAAGGAGCCTGAGATCATTTAATTCAATTTCCTCATTTTACAGAGGAGGAAACAGATGCCCAGGAAGCTCATGTGATTTGCTGTGGCTAACATGGCCAATAAATGCCAGAGCTGAGACTCTAACCCAGGTTCTGACATCAAATCCAGAATTCTTTTTTCCCTTTCCTTCCTTTTCCATGGCTTTTCTTATCTACATCTACCTCCATCACCCTGGTCTAGATCTAGTTTTCATCACCTTGCTAGAATCACTTTAGTAGCCTCCTAAGCAAGTTCTATGGTTTCATTAACACCCCTCTCATTACCCCCAGATAATCAGTGCAGCACATGAAGCCAATCTCCAAAAAATGAAAACAAAAACCAAAAAACAAATTGATTCCAAGAGGTAAGGCCACAAAAGCAGTGGCAGAGCTGGAATGAGAACCTAGAGTTCTCCTGATAATTCTTGACCCCCACAAACATAATATCTAATACTCTCATTAAGTCAACGAAAAAGTTATTACCTTGTCACATCTTCCAAAGACTTGACAGGAAAGTATCCACTCCATTATTATACTGTTAGCAAAACTCTGGATGGACACTACCTGCAGTTTATGGCAGAAGAGTTAAAAACCAAACACCTTCCCAGAAATCCCTACATCCATGCACAGCTATCAGGTACTTTTTGCTGAGAAAGATCCAAATTAGTATGATGCCCAAAGTACTAGAGAAGTCAAGTGCATACCTTCAAGATGGAATTATTGATAAGGTTTAATGAGCATAAACCTCCCAATTATCATATTTAAGTTTGGCCTGATATAACAGAAAAACACCTATTTGGAATAAAGATTCCAATTTCAAATCCCAGTCTTGACACTTGCTTCTGTATGATTTCAGCAAAGTTATTTAAACCCTTCAAGTTAAAAATTTAAACTTTTGGTTTCATCATCATAACCAACAGATTACCCTAGATAACATCTAAAGTTTGCTCTAGCTCTAATCCTGTGACCATAAGGCACCATATCCTCTGAAAATATATAATAAATTTTCTTAATTGCTATTAGGTAACTAGTATTTGAAAGCAATGTTTGACTTTTATTTAAAAGTATGCTTTATTCTTAGTGTTTCAGAGTGAGAACATTATAATGTTCTGGGATTCTTATATTTTGCTAGAGAACACCATGAAGAGTCCATAAAAAAAAAAAAAAACTGACAATAGTCCACTGCTTATATAGATCAGAAAAATAAAATGAATGCTGGCAGTTTGGTTCAAGAAAGGCAGAGGAGAAATAAGCAGAAGGCAACTGTATGATGAATGAAATACTAAAAAAAAAAAATTGTCTCTGATCTGTAAATAAGTCATTTACATTTAAAGACATTTACATTTACATTAAGGCATTTAAAATAGCCATTTCCTCAAGAAAATTAAGTGAGAAAGTAAAATAATTCTTCCCATTTACAGAGGAGTATATTCAGACTCAAAGATAAATGATTAGGTCAGAGGGAAAACTTCGGTCTTCTACTTTTATGCTGAACCTTAAAAGGAATAACACATAAACATATACTCAATTGTGGAGGTAAAGTAAGAACTAAAATTCACTATCTGAGTCATTATGGCATGATGGGAAAATGTGCTGATTTAGAAAATGAAAGACCCAGCTCTAGCCCTCATTGGATGCATGACCTCAAAACTCAGTTCATTCTCCAAGTTTCTCTTCACTCATTTGGAAGATACATGGGGGTGTCACATTGTACCACATGACTTCTCCTGTTCCTGTGAAGCTCTACCATCTGATGATTCAAGAAAAACTAGTTAAGAAGCACTTTTTTTATCCATTAACTACATCATAGATCTTTGCTTTGACACAAACCCAAAAGAAACTGCATAGATGGAAGTGGCTCAAATTCTGCAGAGCTGGGCTTTTTCCTAGAACTCTGTTGTATTTATTCCCTGGAATCAAACTTGTTTATTTTATAAAGGTTGTTCTGGCCTTTCCTGCCTGAGATAGAGCTATCCTTATGCAGATGAAGCTTCTGCAGAACAGGCAGATTTCTTCAAGTTTACCAGCAGAAAGAGTGGCTCCATCTGCCCATTTGGACTATCCCATCCCTATGGAGAGCGAGGGGCTGTCTCTCAATATGTTAGAAATTGGTAGCATTATATTTGGTACAGACTCTCTGATGTAAAATGAGGCATTTGAGCTAGATGACCTCAAGACCCCTTCTAGCCTTCAATCTATAATATCATGATTCCTTTACTTGACCTTGTCCCTGCTTCTTTTTTGGAAGGCGTGTGGTTATTTTGTATTACAAAGCTATTTGGATATGAGTAATAAAAAACACATCAGATACCCAACCTGGCAAATGGAGAGAACTGGCAACTGAGGTCAAATTGAACATTTGTATTCAGGCCACTTATAGAAAATGGAGAGGAAGAAAGTAATGAGATTTCAATCTGGCACACATAAGAGAATATCACCCATTTACTGCTGCAGAAAGGCCAACCTGACAATCTGTACTGAAGAGCAAACCACACATAAAAGTAACATTACAGAGGCTGATTCGTTAACCCTAAATCTTCTATTTACTTTACTGATGTCCATCTTCACAGGTTTTCAATTAGATCTGACCACTTTTCCTCTCCATCCTATCTCTTTTCTCTGAGACCATCTCTATCCCTCTCCAACCCTACTCCCCCCAAGAGCCACAAAGTCTTCACTTTTGGCTAAGAATAGAACAGATGTGTTCTGGCTCTTTGAAAGACAAAAATCCCAAAAAGAAGTTTTATAAAGTCTTGCTCTGTACCTCAGACCTGGCTGCCTAAAGGCCATGGCCCTGTTATGATTTCATTTCAACATGTGCAATCTCAGATCTCCCATCTTCCAGTAATGCTCCACTGATTGAATTAGATGCAGGGTTTTCTCTTTTTTTTTCACCCGCCCTCTTGGAAAAAAATCAATTTTGATTTGCAAAAAACAAACAGATCTATGGTTGTCAGATCTGACTCTCATTCAGACAAGACTATGTGAGGGAAAAGAACAATCTTACGCCAAATGACTTCCTGAACCTGTGGTCCCCCTGCACTCCCCTATTCCCCTGGATTGCTGAAAAAAAATCTGAACAGAATCACAGAATAATGAGAGAGATCTAGGTTAAGTCCAGAGATCCAAGTTCTGAAACTGGCATGAATGACCGACCTCAACTCAAATGGACTCGAATCATTGTAAAATGAGAAAAATAATCATACTACAGAGAAAAAGAGGGTACTGGTTTTTGAGGTATCCAGGCTGGGTTCTGCAACTTTGCATTAGATTTGCCATTCTATTTATGCTTTTTAAAAATCAGCATTAAAACCAATTGAGAATCAAGCCAAGTAGTATTCTCCCTACCACCAATATTTTTTTTTAAGTTGTTAAACTGGTAAAAGGGATAGGAGTGAAACAACTATTCAGAAAACTAAATTAGAATAATCACTTTCACCCAGAATCAAATTCTGACAAATTGGAACCAGAAAAACATTTAAAAAAACAAACCAAAAAACCCAACAATAACTTTAAAGTCACAAATCTCACTTTGCTCAAGAGTTCTTCCATCTGGACTCCCAACAAAACAAGCATCTAAGAAACAAACTTAATTAGTGTTTGCAATCACTTCTTAAACATCTTCTAGTAGAGATACAAATCAGAAAAAAAATGAGTGAGAAAATACAAGAAGTCAAGGGTTTAGATAATCCATAAACTGAATAACTAGCCTGAATAATTGAGAGCTGGCTAAAACCCAGTCAAAGATTGTTTTCTTTTCCCTGGATTACCCAAGCAGTCCAGTCAAACATGTCTTTTTCTGCTTAAGACTTTGCCAACCAATTTAAGTCTAGAGCAAGAGAAATAAAGTTGTTTTCTCTCAGGTTATACCAGATATATTTTAACCCCAACACAATAAGAACCTAGCAACAACAAAAGGATGGAGGGCTAGAGGCATGTAGAAAGATGCTCACTTTGCTCTTTAATCTTCTCTGATGTATTAGGTTGTAAATACCCTTTAAGATCTTAGGAATTCTGGGATTTGGTACCCAGATCAGTTTAGAAGATGATTCAAACACCCCTAACATCAGTCGTCTTGACTATCAATGAAAAAGCTGCTCAAAAAGTGGCTGACATCACATTTCAATCCTTAAATTCTCTGTAAAACCAGTTGATAAAAAAAAAAAATGTCCTGTCAAATCTTTTTTTACTCTTTCAGAAACAAACATTCATAAGAGTTTGGGACTTTTTTCATTAAAAAAAAAAGTGCTATTCCATTCATCTCTGAAGTATAATACCAAATTCCAGCTTAGCTGCCCCTGTAATATGGTTTAATTATGATGACTGAACTAATAGGCTGACATCATAGACTTTTACAGGCTGACCCCATGTCATCCTGATGTATCATTTTGCACCAGTTCAGTGCTGTAAATCAATTTAAGATCTCAAGCAGGTTGAAAAGGCTGGTAATGATGCTTTCTCTGCAGTCTCTGGGGAATCTACATTATACACAACTTACATTATTTATAAAGCTCAATGATGCCTCCATTAGCCTTGTAAGACTACACAAATGAGCCCTTTTATACACACACAATACACAACTTGGACTGTATTATCCAGGCTGCTGCAGCTTAAATATGGCTGCCTAATTACACTCAAGTTTATTCTTTCTTTCCAATCATTCAGCTATTAAATTTCATCTTTAACCCAGAAATACTCATATGCCAAGACAGAAACTAAAATTCAACACATCACCTATTTTAATATTTAGGGAAATAGAATTTCCAGACTTCCTCTTTAAAAAAAAAAATGCATTAACTGAACTTGGCCATTTTTTCAAGCTTCCTACAATTACCTGTTTTTAAAATATAACAAGTAGACATCTATTTGTTTTTAAGTGGCTGAAGCAGCCACTTCTTTTAAATGCAGTAATCATCAAATCTTCAAGGATAAAAAAGAAGAGGATACTGAGAAAGGAAAAATGTATTTGATTACATACCTATGGTGAGAGGGGTCAAAACTAAATCAAGGACAAATCCCCACCCTCAGGGGTAACTCAATCCTTCCTTGATCCTCTCTAGAGGTTTCTGCATCACCTAGCTCCAGAAAATCATCTCTGATGCCCTTAGTTATAGTTTCAGAAGAATTGCAATATTACAAGCCGAGCACCACCTGCAGAGAAATATCAAATAACTACAAATGGCAAAAGGTGGGAGTGAAGTGAGAGAAAATACTTCAAGCCTGTATAATATCTTTAAGTCCAATCACCACAGACAAATATGGAAGCGATGGAAAGAACACTGGTGCCAAGTGAAAACATTGATGCAGTGAATCCTGATCCAACCCAGATTCCTTTGAAAATCACTCACCAGCCTTCAATAAAAGGTAAAGTGGTAATTATAAATAAACAAGATGAAGATCACAGCACAGTCTTCTCATTGTGTTACTGAAGTGTAGGCATGCCATCCCTGAAAACCAATTAGAAGGAGACATGTTCTGATAGAAGGTTGGTCTTTGATCCAGCTACTTAAGTTTGTTTCAGAGACATCCAGGAAGGCAGGCCCAAATCTTGCCACTTGGGATGTTTTGTTCTGGTTTTGAAACTTCAGGTCTGAGACAATAAAAAAGGAAAAATCCCAACGGAAACATGCCAATTTTCATGGCAGATCGGAAAGAGATTGGCTTTACTTAAGAGACCTTTGAGCTGGGCCTCAATTTTCCAGGACCAAGCCTCCGAGGAAATTGGGGTTTCAATCATATCATTTTCAAAATTTAGTGGGAAAAGATCCTGCTGTCGCAATAATCTTAAAGTTGGTCGGCATTTGCTCCTCTTTCCCATAATACATCTAAGGGGAAAAGCCTGTTCCTATAAATGCTCCCATATATTAGGCATGCAGAAAAACAAGCCCACGTTTCTTTCTCTCAGTATTCCCTTCCCCTCCCGCGACGCCCCCCCCCCTCCCCGCCCCTTACATAAACTACTAAGGGAAACACTAACAAAGGCTCAGGGGAGAGTAAATGACACAGTTGTTCACGAGCAAACTTTGCATTACACACGGAGGGAGACAATCGGATCCGGTCGGGAAGGATCCACGCACGGGGGAGGGGGGAAGGGGGAGAAAGGGCAACCTAAAACATCCGCCACCCAACCTCGGAATAAAGCAGACTTGGGGGACGAACTTTCTTTGACCTCGACCCCAAGGACTGAAAGGGGGGGACAAGAAAATAAAACGGGCTGGGAAGGAGGGAGGGGGGTAGAAAAACCTGAGTTTTCTTTCTTCTCTGCGATCCACACTAGAGAAAAGCTGAGAGTGAGAGTGCATATGAAAGTGTGTATGTGTGTGTGTGCGCGCGCGCGCGTGTGAATGCACACACACATACACAAGAGACAAATCCAGCCAATGCAGTTCCTGAAACTCCCATAAGTTTAGGCGCTCCCCCTCCCCTCTCCAGGCGCAGGACACAAAGGGGCGCCGGGGCGCGGGCCGCCCCAACAGCTGCAGAACCAAAGGAAAGGAGAGGGAAACCCGGAGGGAAGACAGGGAGAGAGGAGCCCGAACCGAGGAGCCCTGGGCCGGCCCAGGGAGAAGCGGGGAAGTGCCCCCCCTCCTCCGACCCAACAAAGACGCCAACGCAAAGTTGGAAGCTCAAAGCGCACCCCTCCAGCCGGCCAGGAGAGAAGGGGGGGGACTGTGGGTTTCTAAGAGCCGCTGGGCGACGCCATCATGGGGGGGGG
>JAJPUD010000398.1:343109-366081 GCA_023553655.1 Myrmecobius fasciatus | reverse complement strand
CCTTCCCCACATCTTTAATTTCGCCTTCCCTTCCTCCCCATTATTTTCAGGGCCCCATAAACTCCCAGTACAAAATAAAACATCCAGAACGAGTGGATCACTGAGCCTTTCCAAACTACCGCTGCCCATATCGGTCTGCCCTCGAAGTCATTAGGTTTGCTTTGTGCCAAATCCAGAACCCATTTATTTCAACACGTAATCTTTCTGGCCCCAAGTAATGATACATGCAGCGAGGGAGACATCTCTTCAGTAAATGAAAAAGCTACAAATTTGAAAGCATTCCCCTTCCTCTCCCCCCCTCCCCCAAGCTACTGGCAAGCCCATCAGAGATGATCAAACAGCTTGTGCCTGTACCTAGACTTCCCGGACATTAAAAACCAGTTTTACTCCTCAAAAGCACTTCCTTTGGTCATGAGTTTGGAAGCCGGCATGAAATCTGGGGTAACTAAAGCAACGGTTCGGAGGAGACCCAATCAGTTCCAAGATTAATTACCCGCTAAATTTTGTTTTGTTTTGTTTTTGAAGTAATAACTTGACAATAATAGCCTTCAAAGATCATCTTTCTCAATGTCATCGAAGCTTTGCAGTGAGAGCTGGAGTTGTAAAGACAAAACCAAAACATCCCTGTCTTCAGGGAGCTTACTTTTTACTCCCGGGATACAAAGCGTAAATAGATAAATTCGGCCTGGGAGAAAGGGAGCTCTTATACCTAGTTTTAATTTTAGCTTTAACAAAAATGGTGTATTCACAACAAAATAGGTGTTAAAAAAAAAAAAAAGGAGCAACTGCAATTAAAGACAACATTCAGTTCCTACTTAAGAATTCCTTTTTTTTTCTCATTATTTTCCCATTTTCCATTTTTCCTTTATTCACATAATATGTAGCCTTCTTATGATTTTCCTACATACCCCTTAATTTCTTCCAAAACAATTAGTGTTGGACTTTCTCCCAAAGTAGTTGCTAAAGCTATACCTGTAGAAATTACCTTGTGTTCACTTTGTATCTATCTATCTATCTATATTCTTGGAACATAACCTGGAAACCTGATATTAGCACTTTAGATTTTTGTATTCACTGTGTCTGTCCTACATACAGTAGGCACTTTACAAAAAGTTTGTTGCTGTTCATAAAATTTAGTTAGAAGGGATCCTGCCTCATTTGATGGTGTTAAAAATGCACTCTGAATTTGGACTAAAGGGAAATTTGTGTTCCAATCCTGTCAATGCTCAACACAGTTTGTAGCTTACATTTGCTGGAAAAGCCATGGGGTGGTAATAATATAATTTTATACATAAGGATGACTAATTGGCATGTATACATAATGACCTTTACTGGCCTAAAGGATCCACACATTGACCTTACTTCAGGTGTTTTATTCAAAACATTCTACAATCACCCCTATTTCCCCTTTTAATCCATAATAATCAGGGCCCATTTTAGCTGGAGGGCCCCTACACCTGTAAGAAGCCTCCTCTTATGGCTCAAAGTAATCACTCCAAAGTTATTCTGGAAATTCAAATTTATGATTTGGGTTTTTTTAAAAAGTAATAACTTTCCTAGCTGTGTGACCCTGGGCAAGTCACTTAACCTCAATTGCCTCAGCAAAAAGCAAAAAAAAAAAAAAGTTAAAAAAAAAAAGTAATAACTTTACAATAATTGCCTTCAAGGATCTTTTTTCTCACTGTCAAAATTTCACATTTATATCTGAATTTTAGTAAAGAATGGTCATAGATGACCTCAAAGATATTTTTCTGCTCTCCTCTGTGATACAATTATTCTATGATCTCCTAATATATCCCATTATGGTCCCTTTATTAGCTCTAATTGTTGAGCTGTTCTTTATATTAAGCCAGAAATCTACCTTAAAAATTTCCATATATTGACTTGTTTTTCCTATACTTCTGTATGATATTTCTATATGAAGACCACCTTTATACCCCACTCAGTCTTTTCCAAATTTTTTTTAATTCTTCATTTCCCACATATGAGTAATCAATGTCTTCTAGACTCTAAAGCACCCGTCTGACTAAGTTACTTCCTTACTATGGGCTTCACTATCCTAGTTGATAAAATAGGATTTGGTAGGTGGTGGTGGAGGATTATCAAAGGTCCCTTCAGGTATAAATGTGTGATCCTATGATCACAACTTCCCTTCTTTTTATAGAAGAGCCAGATGTAGAGAGGGGAAATAACCTGCCCAAGGTCTCATTGTTCATAGCTATTGATGAATACCTAGATTTACAAAAACAAAGATAAAGAATGATTAAAAAAAAACAGAAAAATTAGGGAATTATGTGCATTACAAAAAGATTCACCAGTGTTCCCTTAAATAGCAGCTCCCTAGCTACATTGAAGTGTTTGTTTATATCAGCTTCCCAGGTGCATTTAAGTGTTAGTTTGAACTTAAATGGCCTCCTAGGATAGCAGTGATGAAAAGGAATCCTGCAGTGATAACTACGTGTGTGTGCTGAGGGGTAGGAGGGTGCTGTTGAAAACATATTTACTGGGAAAACCCGGGGATGGTTATAGTACAATTCTATACATAGATGACTAATTGACTATAAAGTTGATATGCATATATAATGACCCTTACTGGCCTAAAGGATCCACACATTGACCTTACTTCAGGGGTTCTGCTCAAAAAGTTCACCAAGCACCTTATGTCCTCCCTTAATCCATAATAATCAGAACCCATTTTAGCTGAAGGGCTCCTACACCAGTGAGAAGTCTCCTCTCCTAGTTCAAAAGAATCACTCCAAAGTTATCTATTCTGGAAATTCAAATTTATAGTTTGGTTTTTTTTCTGAAGTAACAACTTTACAATAATTGCCTTCAAGGATCTTCTTTTTCACTGTCAGAATTTCACATTTAATTTTGGGAAATGTTTAACAAAATAAATAAAAATACTATAAAGCATAAATAATGTTAATTTGTGGCTTTTTAAGTCAATAGGTTGCCCACAGGCATCCATTTTTATTTGTGCTTGATACCACTGGCCTACAGTATGAGCTTCATCATGTAATTCCCTTTTAAGAACCCTAAGCTTTAGCGTATTGGGAACACTCAGCATTTCTTGAGCCTTTTCTTTCCCACCAATGCTCTCTGTCATCTTTCTCTTCTGCTTGTTCTGCAATGTTCTACTACTGCCCCATCTCCCAAACACTTTAAAAATTTTCAAGATCCAAACCATACAATAATACCATGGTGCCTTCTTTCCTGTTAACATCAATAATGAAGATAGCAGGGGCAGGATAGAGAAAAAAATCTAGATGGTAAAGTATAGAAATAATTAAGAAAAGTAGAAGTCTTTCTTAGAATATAGGAGAATTATAATATTTGGAAAGTGTGACAGAATAAGAAGTTAGGTTTTTAGAAGATAGATAATAGTATTACAGGTTTAAAGAGAGAAGTTAGAGATCAATCATCTAACCCCCTCGTTATACAGATGAGGAATCTGAGGTCTCAGTTAAGTACTACTCAAAGATCACATGCATTAATGCCAAATAACGCAGATATATGATTGAGTTTAACTCACTACAACTCATAACTCCCTGGCTCAAGAGATCCAGCAGTTTCAGCCTCTCTGCTAGTAGGGATTACAGGTATTAGTCACTACACAGTGTCCTTTGCTTCTGTTCAGAAATTGATACTTGGAACAAGAGAATATCACAGGATTATACTTAGATTCAATCCCAATTTGTTACATATTCTCAACAATACCTCTCATGATAACAAAACAATCTGTTGTTGTTATTATTGTTGTCTTTTCAGTCACATCTGACTCTCCATCACTTCATTTGGGGTTTTCTTGGCAAAGAGGGGGAATGGTTTGCCATTTCCTTGCCATTTTATAAATGAGGAAACTAAGGCAAACAGGATTAGGTGACTAATCCAGAGTGGCACGGTTAGTATCTGAGGCTAGATTTGAATTCAGGAAGTTGAGTTTTCCTGACTCCAGGCCCTACCATGAATTTACTGTGTGACTTAGCTGCCTGAGCAAATCTTTTACATCTCCTTAATTGATATGCCATCCCACTATCTACAGTTGCTACTCCAAATCTTTTTGTTTTTCATAAAGCTTCCTACTATATATTTCTATTCTCCCATTCTCACAGATGAGAACCAAAACTTTTACTGCAAAGAAAAAAAAATTAAGGCCATTCTCTCTTCTTCTCACATCACTTAGACATTCTCTCTCATTATATTCTTTTTTTCTAAAAGAAAATGGTTCTTCTCATTGCCCAGGTAGATCCTTTCACCTGAACCCTTGATCTTCTCCTTCCTCTGTCTCTTCTAAAGCAGGCTGGTTCAATGATCATCCCCATTCTCTCTTACTATCAATCTTCCTATCTATTGGCTTTCTCCCTGGTGGGATAGCATTGTTTAAAACTTTGTTTAATCCTACCATTGCTAATTTTTTAATTATAATGCTTTTCTTTCTTGGTTAAACTCTTTGAGAAAGCCATCTACACTAACTCCCTCTACTTGTTGCCTCTCATTCACTTTTAAACTCTCTGAAATCTGAGTTCTGACATCATCCCTCAATGGAAATTGTGTTCTCCAAAGTTAACACTGCTGCCTTAATCACCAAATCTAATATCCTTTTCTCAATTCTCATCTTTCTTTATCTCTCTGAAACTTTTAACATCATTGATGACCCTCTCCCAATGTAAATGCTATCTTCTGTTAAATTTTCATGATACTGCTCTCTTTTGGTTCTACTACCTCAGTCTTCTTTGCTAGATCTTCATTTTGCTTGTAATAACCACGAGTGTCTCCTAATATTTTGTCTGGGATCTCCTTCGTTCCATCTCATTTGGCAATTTCATCCATCTCATTAGTTCAGTTATCATCTCTTTTCAGATTATTATAAGAGATATATATATACACAATACAGAGAGAGGGGAGAAGGAGAGAAATAGAGGGAAGAAGGGAAGGAGGGAAGAAAGAGAGAGAGAGAGAGAATTGGCTTCTAGTATATATATTTGATTGAATTCTAGCCCTGCCTCACCACCTGTTTTTTGGACATCTCAAATAGAATTCTCTCAGGCATCTCAAACTCAACATGCTCAAAAGACAATACATAATCTACACTTCTCTCTTCCCAACTTTCCTGTTAGTATCGTGCACAGTACCATCCTCCCCGTCAACATGCTCAAAACCTGACAATTACTCTACATATCCATATCCTCTAATCATGTTCCTTTCTTCACAACATTTTTTGTATATATCACCTTTCCCCACTTATACAACTACTATCCTGGTGCAGACCCTCATCTCTTCTTCACAACACTATTACAATACCTTTCTAGTTGGTCTCTCTGCATAAAGTCTCTCTATCTGGCAGTAAAAATGCTCAGGTCTGAGCATATCATGCCAATTCTCAGTATAATCCAGTGGTTTGCTATTTGTTAAGTTGTTTTACAGTCATGTTCAAGTCTCTGTGACTCCATTTGGAGTTTTTTGTTCATTTGTTTTTTGTCAAAGGTACTGGATTGGTTTGCCATTTCCTTTTCCAACTTATTTTACAGATGAAACTGAAGCAAAGTGTTACATGACTTGGTCTAAGGCCAGATTTGAATTTAGAAAGTTAAGTCTTTTTAACTCCAGGTCCAGTGCTCTACACACTGCCCCACCTAACTGCCCATGGCTTGCTATTAGCTCTATAATAAAATATAAAGTCCTTTGGTTCAGTTTCTTAGATTCTCTAGCAGGAAATACCTGGTATGTAATAATCACCGAAGTCAATAAGGTGATGCAATGGACCACCCATGGACCTGTAGTTAGGGTGACTTGAGTTCAAACTAGCCTCAGGCAGTTTCAAACTGTGTTATCCTAGGCAAGTTATTCAACTGTTGTCTGCCTCAGTTTCTGCATCTGTAAAATAGGGATAATAATAGCACCTTCTTCTCAGTGTTGTTGTAAGGATAAAATGAGTCAATATTTATAAAACACTTTGAAAATCTTCAAGCATCATATAAATGTTAGCTATTATTATTAGCTAAAGAAAAAGACAACTAAGGAGTTTTAGAATTTTGAATAAAAATACCCAGATTCATGCCATTGCATCTTAGCAGAGTTAGTCACTAGAGAATATTTCTTCCTCTTCACAAAGTTCAGTGTGCCCCTTTCTCCAACTTTAGCTGTCAGAATAGGGGTCTGACCAAAGACCAACAGCTGATGAAGACCAGTCACTACTAAGAACTGCTGTAAAGCCACCAGAGGTGACCACAGACTGGACCTGAAACAAGTAAGTGTGTCCTGGCTAAGAACCAGTACTGGGCAAAGGAGTCAACCAAATCAATGCCAGCAAATATAAGTAGTATACGGGAAAGTATCTGCAGGTGGCCTCAGCTGGGACACAAACAAATAACAAAATAAAACTTGAAAGATGATTTCACTGAATTTGGGGATGACCTGCATTGCATGACAAAGATAGATCTTATCATGGGAAGGTCAAGATATTTTAAAGGACTTATTCTCTTTAAAGAATTATCTAGTTTTGAGACATTTTTAGATCATAAAGAACAGAAATTGGGTGTATCGATAACTGACCCTCAGAATAGAAAAAAAAAAGATTCTGTGAAGATCTTTGTTGACAGACTTAATCTAGAATTTGCAGAAGATAAAATCTGGTAATACTTTAGAGACTGGAGAGATTGAATCCATCAGGTTTTCAATGGATCCGAAGATAAACAAAGGAAGAAAGTTTGCATTCATCTTCTTTTTAAAGAAATATAATTTTTTTGTCTTTTTTTTACTTCACCATAATTTCTCCCAGTACCCTTCCCACATGGCCCCCAGAGCTACCTCATTTTTTTTAATGAAAAAAGAGAAAGAAGAAAAAAATTGGAATAACATCAACATATTGAGAAGATCTGAAAATGAATATCCCACATCTGCAAAGGGGAAGGAGTTCTTTCTCATATCTCTTCTTTTGAAGCACACTTGTTTTTTTATAATTTTGTATTCACTCTTGATTTTTTTCTTGTAGTTGCTCTTTTTTATTTATTTGCTGTAGTAGTCCATGTACATTGTTTTCTTGGCTCTGATTACTTCCCTGAATATCAGTTTATGTAGATCTTTCCAAGCTTTTCTTTATTCATCACAATCATCATTTCTTACAGACTAATAATAGTCTATTACATTCATGTACAGCAATATGTTCAACCATTCCCTCCTCAGAGGAAATGATCATTCTATTGTGATGTCTAAGTTTCTATAACTGATGGCACAGTGAACAGAACATTGGGCCTGAAAGCATAAAGACCTGTGTTCAAATATAGCCTCAGACACTAGCTGTGTGACCTTCAGCAAGTCCACTTAACTTTTGTTTGCCTCAGTTTACTCAACTATAAAATGGAGATAACAATAGCACTTATCTCCCAGGGTTGCTGTAAGGATCAAATGAAATAATATTTGTAAAAAGCATTGGTTGTTTTCCACTATTTGGAACATAGTAGGTGATATATAAATGCTTATTCCCTTCTCCCTCCCTTATTGCTGTGGTACAAACCAAACCGCTCAGCATCTCAAATAGAGAATGGGAAAAATCTGAGAGTGGTGGTGGAGGGGGACAGAAGAGAAAAGAATAGAACACTCATTTTCCTGAGTTAAAATCCAATCTCAGACAGTTATTAGCTGGGTGACCCTGGGCAAGCCACTCAACCCTCTTTGCCTCAGTTTCTTCATCTGTAAAATGAGCAGGAGAAAGAAATGACAAACCATTCCAGTATCTTTGCCAAGAAAACCCCAAATGGGGTCCTGAAGAGTCATATGGGACTGAAAAACAACTTAACAACAAAGAAGTCTGGGGGAAATACAGTTGTTTCCCAGATGTTTTTAGCAATTTTCACATTGTTTCCATTTCAGGGACACAGTGTAATATAATGAAAAGAAATCCAGGCTGGGGTATGCTGGAGCCATCTCCTGTTAATATTTCAGCCTGAACATTTGCACTTTGGAAAGTGGCAAACACTCCAAATCAAGGCTTGATTTCTTTTTTGCTGATTGTCTAGAAATGAGAAAGCATTGGTGAAAATGTTAATAATGCAGATTAAACTTAAAAATATACATTTATTATATACTAATCTTTTATATTAGGTAGCTAGGTGGCGCCACAGTGCATAGAGTGCCATTCCCTGGAGTCAGGAAGACTCATCTTCCTGAGTTCAAATCTGACCTTAGACACTTACTAGATAAGTGATCCTGGGCAAATCTGTTAACTTTGTTTGGCTCAATTTCCTCATCTATAAAATGAGCTGGATTAGGAAATGGCAAACAAGTGTCATTGCCCAGAAAACCCCAAATTGGGTCATAAAGAGTTGGACATGACTAAAACTACTGAATAATAACAATCTACTATTTTTCTCTATATAAAACACTATAAATATAATATATACATTTTCTTCCTGGAGAGCCACTTTTACCAACACCCCACTGGTTCTGGGTCTTTTCCCCATAAGTTTTTGTGGAACTCAGTACAGAAAAAGATCTGAAAGATCTTCTACCTTCCATTTTCCAAATGACTGATCTGAGATTTAGAGAAATAAAATGATTTGTCCAAAGTCCCATAACTAATAAGAAACAGCCAAATTAGAGAAACTAGTTCTTTTTTTCTTTCCTTCTTTCTTTTTTCCCTTCCTCTCTTCCTTTCTCTCTTACATTCTTTATTTTTGAGGTTTATGAACATTTTACTTCATAACTCATATGCTCAAGTAATATTAGAATTGGAAGGCTCTTAGAAGTCATCTGGTTTGATTCCTTCATTTTACAAATGGGGAGACTAAGGTTCAGGGAACTATGACTTGTTCTGACCACAGATGAGTTTCCCTAATTTAAAGGCATCTTGTGTTTTCCATGTTTCTTGACTAATGCTAATGCTAATATGACCACAGACAAATTATTTAACTTCTCTGACAGTGTATTTCTCATCTATAGAACAGGATATGCTGACAAGGCATTGACTCTAGAATTTTCCCAATTTTCCAGTCAAGGTAAAATCTTTACTTTCCATAAACAATCTTCAGGTCTTGGTCAAAGTAAAGGGCCAAGTAAAGAACTATCTGTCTTCTGATGTTCTACCAGCCGTGGGCAAAGGAGACTGGGCTGAACCAATCCTACCCTCCACAGTGGCTCCAGTCCAAAGGAAGTAGAGTTGCTGATCAGCAGCTCAAAGCTGTAGATAGTGCCACTATTTATTTGAATGTTTATCTATTTCTTATCCATTATATCTATATTCATATGTAGCTATGTATTATATAAATTATGAGCTTTCTTTTTCCATGTATCATTGACAAAGTTATTCAGCACTGTATCCCTAAGCCCTCTTTCCCTCATAAATCTGGTTTTTATTGGGATATTTTGCATAACATGGTTCTTTTGGGGAACTTATATGCCTGGTTATGCAGAAATGACTGTACAATAAAATAGTTGTTGAACTGTATATACACACATGCGCATACACACACATATTTATATACATATACTTAAAAACCAAGTTCATGGGCCTTAGATTAAGAATCCCTGTTCTAATCAAGGCAGGAAGGACTATGAGTTTCTATGAACTGTTAAGTAAAATGAACTAGTTGTGAAAGAAGAATTTAGGCCTTGAAAAAAGATTTTTCTTGAACTTTGGGTACTTGACCCAGAAAAGGAAGAATGAAGACATCATGAGAAGAAAAAAGCTATCTGGGCTCTCCAGTTCTTTCAAGGGGTCTGAAATATGTTTGTTCCCTACATGTGCAAGTCCAGATTTATCGGGGAGAAAGGAAGGTTAGAATATTTTGTTATTTTGTCCTTATAATACAAGTTCAGTAAATTCTTTTGCATTGAGCTATTTGCTCCTACTGGGTGACTATTAAAGGTAAATGGTTCATGAGCTATCATTTTAGGTGTTTGAACCCAGAGTATCTTAAACTTGGAATAACTATGCTAAGGAAAACCCAATCCCTGAGTCCTAGTTGGGATTACATATACCAGAAATGATGTTACAAATGATTAAGAATAAATGAGCTCTAAGAATTCATAGAAGAGGGAGATGAGCTATAGGAGTAAGATACATTTCATGGAGAAAGTAGATCTTAAATGAGACCTTTAAAAATGGGCTTCAAACAAGTGGAGAAATATAAGCTATTTACCAACTGATAAATGGTTAAAGGCAATTTTCAGATGAAGAAATCATAACTACCTGTACTCATATAAAAATGCTTTTAATCACTGTTGACTAGAAAAAAGCAAATTAAAGCAATTCTGAGGCATCATCTCACCAATATGACAAAAAAGGATGATGATAAATGTTGCAAAATATGTGGAAAAATTGGGATGGTAATACATTGTTGGAGTTGTGAACTGATCCACCCACTCTGGAGAGAAAGTTGGAACTATCTCCAAAGGACTATAAAACTGTATATACCTTTGATTCAGCAATATTACCACTAGGTCTGTATTCAAAAGAGATCATAAAAAAGAAAAGATTCTACCTATGCAAAAATATTTATGGCAGCTCTTTTTGTGGTGGCAAAATCTTGGAAACTGAGAGGATATCCAATTAGGAAAGAGCCGAATAAGCTGTGGTACATGAATATAATGGAATACTCTTGTGCAATAGGAAATGATGAATAGGCAGATTTCAGAAAAACCTGGAAAGACTTGTGCAAACTGATACAAATTGAAATGAGTAGAATCAGGAAAACACTGTGTATGGTAGAGCAATATTGTGTGATGATCAGTTTTGAATAACCCAGCTCTTCTTAGTAACATAGTGTTCCAAGACAAGTACAAAGAACTCAGAAAAGAAAATGTTGTCCACATCCAGATAAAGAACTGATGGACTCTTAATATAGATTAAAATATCCTTTTCTCACTTATTTCATTCTTTTTTTCATGTTTCCCCCCTTTATGTCTGTTTCTTCTTTCATAACTATGACCAATAAGGAAATATGTTTTACATGGTAGCACACATATAATCTATATCAAATTGCCTACCATTTTTAAAAGAGGGGAGGGGAAGAAAAGAGGAAAATTTGGAACTCAAAATCTTGTAAAAAATGCTAAAAATTGTCTTGTCATGTAATTTTGGGGGGGGGAATAAAATACTATTTTTAATTTTTATTTTATTTTTTATTTTTTTTATTAAAAGCTTTTTATTTACAGAACATAAGAGTGATAAAATACTATTTTTTAAAAAGTAGAGAAAAAAGGGGATTAAGCAGAGGGCATCCCAGGCATAAAAGCTGAAACACTCAAAGTGTTTCTCTCTCCCTCTTCCCTCTTTTTCTCTTCTCTTCTCTCTTTCTTCCCCTCCCCTTTTTAAAAACTTTTTTTCCTTTTCTTTTGCCTGCCAATGATACCTGAAGACATCATTCAACTCTTGGGGTAATCAAGGTTAAATAAGTTACTACAGACTATCTGAAGACATTATTATTAGGTAGAGCATTTGGCAACTGGAGAAAACCTGGTTCCTTCCAAAGATAAAATTCATAAAACTGAATACCAGCAATAAAAATAGTATTTTAATCACCCACTGGAATACTTAAAGAAAATTATTTCTGTGTTGTGTCCAGAAAGTACCCAATGGGTATTCATTTGTATTACTTTAAGTCCAAAAATGCTATTCCTCCACAGAAAATGGTTCCTGGTTTCCTGAAGGGTTCTCCCATTTAATATAAGCAGAATTATAATGACTGTTCTCATCTTCCCACAGAAAGGATGTCTAAGGTTGCACCTTTGCTGCTGACATAAGATGTTCAAGTCTTTGTGGGTTTTTCCCTTCTCCAGCCAACCATTATGTATTCTAATTTGCATAATGTTTATAAAATTTTCTATTTTGGATTCAGGAAACTCTATTAAATCTGCCACAGTTAAAGTTCTAACTCAATATCCCTGGCTTACAATAAGAGAAGCACATAACATATGATTAACCCTCAAGAGTAGAGGTGTCAAGGCATAGAAGAAAGACAACTGAAGTCAGAGAATCCTGATTAATACAATCATAAACTATGAGTACTGAGGACTAAAGATATATCCTGTTATCCACCTCCTGCCAGAGAGGGGAGGGACTTACAATTTTGGAGGAGATGGGCATTTTTGATATGCCAAATTTGGGAATTTGTTTTGCTGCACTGAGAGTTTGTTCTGAGAAATAAACAAAAATTGTTCCAGGGAGGAGCAGGGAGTAGGATAAAAAGATAAAAATGATTATATAATAATTGGATGAAATGGATAAATAAAAGAAACCCAAAGATTTTTTTTTTTAAATTTTTATTTTATTTGCATAACATATGTGTGGGTAATTCTTCAACAATAACCCTTACATAGCTTTCCGTTACAAATTTTCCCCCCAACTCCCCACCCCTCCCCTAGATGGCAGGATATCCACTACATGTTAATTATGTTAAAATATTGGCAAATCGAATATATGTATACATATTTCCAAACTTATCATTGGTGTGCAAGAAAAATCTTATCTACACAAACGATATATCAGATAAAGGAAACACAATGTAAGCAAACATCAATCAAGGAGTATGAGAATGTTATGTTGTGGTCCACATTTTGCATCCCTCTCTCTGGAAACCCAAAGATTTTCAAGTATCCTCAGACAGGTAACAATATCTCCAGGCCTATCTTCTCCTATAAGATGAAGGGTTTGGACAGTATCTTCCAGCTCTAAAGACTATGAGGGTAAAAAATGAACTGGAGAAAACTGGAATAGAATCTCTTCCTTCATATTCCTAAATATCTTCCTGGTTTCAAAGGCCAAGAATATCTGGACCTTAATCTAATTGCAGTAACTTGTCTAAGAGCAAAAGATTGCTGAATAGCTATGAAGAAGTATTTTTTTCTTTGCCTTCTTGCTGACTATCCAAATTCTTCAAGATATTATGGGCCTAATTTTTGGACTTAGAAACTTTACAGAAAGCCAGACAATACAAAGGCTTCTCCAGCTGCCTTTCAGACATCTCAAAATGGATATCCAGTAGACATATTAAACTCAATGTGCTCAAAATGAAACTCATCATCTTTCTCCATAAATTCTCCCCTAATTCAACACTCCCTATTACTGACGAAGATACCACTATCTTTCCAGTCCCCTATACACACCATCTTCTACTCTTCACTGTCTCTCACTCTTCATATCCAATTTATTGTCAAGACTTGTTGATTTCATCTTTGCAACATCTCTGCAATACATATTCTTTCTTCTGATACTTCCATCCTCTGATGCAACTTTTCATTACCCCAAACTTTTTTACAATAGTTTGCTGGTGGGTTTGCCTGCCTCAAGTTTCTTCCCACTTTAATCCATACTCAATTCACCTTCCAAAGGTTTTTATACAGGGCATACATAAATCAATGGTCTTGAAGGATTTGAAATTTTGGTTGAGGGATATATGAGAAGGAGTGAAGACCAGCAAGCAGCACACTTGTGCCTTGGAGAGCATTCATACATTGAAGTTAGGATGTGAGGGATGAAAGACTTAATGATATTTAGCCTGAAGAAGTAAAGATAGTAGAATATGATAGGTGCCTTAAATGATCGTCTTAGAAGGACTGTCATGAGATAAAAATAGGTTAGAGTTCTCCTATTTAGAGAGAAAGAGCAGAATTTGGGTCAATTAGTAGAAGTTATAGTGGGGAGAGAAAACCTTCCAAATAGTTAGAGTTGTCCATGAACATCATGGACTGCCACAGAAAGCAGAAAAACACTGATATGTCATCTAGTCTTATTCCCATCCCATTTTTCTACACAAAGGAGGAAATAGGGGCCCAGAGAGATAAAACCCAAAGTCAAGCATCTACTCAAAGCAGCAGAATTGTAACTCAAAAGTACATCTGCTAGTTCCCAGTCCAAGGGGCTCTTTCTTTCTCTTCTGTCATGTTGTTTGTAGGCTCCACCCCCACTTCTCCTCTCAACGCCAATAATGTCAAGTGTGAAAAACCAGGACCCAGTCAGTCTGCCTCCCTGGAAAGGTTACTTCTCACACATTTTTAATGGCTCTTTCACAAACAACCCAATGTATACAAGCTGTAAAACTTTACCATCCACAATATTTTACTTCTATTTTCACTGTGGTGGGAACTTAGCCTACAGGGTTAACTTTTTCAAATGCCTTTTAAACAGAGATGGTTTCTGGAGCCTGTATAAGCCTTCCTTCTCATCTTCCAAACTACCCACTTTCAAAATCTAGCCTTTTATACACAATTTTCCTATCTTGAATGAACTAGGTTTTCAGGGATTATGTCTAATGGTTAGGTGTAAGAAATAAATCTGTCATCTTTATTTCCTTAAAGGATAAGATTTGAGTTTTGTTTTCTACAGGTAAGGGAAGCCCCCATAGAGGATAGCTAGATGGTTCAGTGGGTGGTGCGTCATTCCTGCAGTCAGGAAGACTCATCTTCTTGGGCTTAAATCTGGCCTCAGATGCTTACTAGTCAGTCAGTTTACCCAGTTTGCCTTAATTTCTTCATCTGAAAAATGAATTGAAGAAGGAAATAGCAAAAAAACAAAACAAAACAAAACAAAAAACCACCAGGAAAACCCCAAATGGGATCACAAAGAATCAGACATGACTGAACAACAAAAATATTTAAAAGAAATTTAAATATCAGGGTTAGAAAAGAAGGAAAGACATTTGACCTTCTAAGTCAGAAAATGACTGAGTTATTTTGAGAATACTTACAACATGCAGTCCCTACCTTTTTACATTTTGAACAGCATTTTTCTAACCAAACATTTGATGTGATCCTTCAAGGAAATAATAGTATACAATCATGACATTAATGATGTAGCCTTCACAGCCAGACTCTTATATTCAAAGTTCTTATTTCTGTCTATACAATGACCCTATTCTAGTGGGTTTTTCACTTTTCCTGTGCCATATATTCAATAGCATAAACAAGAACAGATAAACTTATAAAAGCACACCCCCAAACTAGCAATGGAACTCAAGGGGAAAGGTGCTTTGCTTTCTTGGAATTATGTTACTCTTAGCTTTTTATATGGATCCATAGGTTTATGAACCTACAGTTAATAACCACTTCATGATTATTAAGGACCTGCTTGACTATTATGTGGCTTAATAAGGCTTTTTACTTTTCCTATTTCATATTGCCAATTATCTGGCTGTTTCACTAAATATAGTTATCTTGAATTGGTCCTTTTTTTAATGTCTGTGTTTTGTCTCTTCATCTTGATTGTAAACCCTTGAAACAAAGGAACAAGTTTTCTACCACTAGTTGCAACAACTAACAGTATATGGACCGAGAGGTTAATCACTACATATACATATATGTGTGTGTGTGTGTGTGTATATATATGTATATATATACACACATATATATATTTGATAATTTGACTAATCTCTTCAACATATCAGAGGAAAGCTTTGTGGAGGTCTCACTATAATGCTTCGTTGTTTATTTTATGTTTTGTTAATCTACACAAGCAAAAAAGAAGCTCTGGAGGGTTGTTTTTGTTTTTTGTCCTTTGTTTTTGAAGAGGATCATGACATCAGAAAGGAGGATCATGACATAGAAGTGAAATGGATTTAAATGAGGGAGGGCTCTGCAAGGTCACCTACCTCACTTTCTCTTTCAGAGCCATTTGGGTCCAGTGGCCACAAAGAGACCAGGACAGCTGGAGATGGCTCTGGATTCAGTGAGAGACAGGCTTTTTAAGGAAAGATCTTCAGAGGATACAACTATCCTGGAAAGACACAGGCAAAGAGAGTGAAATGGTTTGCCAATGGATTAAGGCACTTAACAGGAGTTAAGTGATTTACCCAGGACCTCACAGCTAATATCTGAGACCAGATTTGAATTCAGGTCTTCCTGACCCCGTTCCTTTTTCTTTTCTTTTCTTTTTTCTTTCTTCCTTTCCTCCTTTCCTCCTTTCCTCATTTCCTTCCTTCCTTCCTTTCTTTCTTTCTTTCTTTCTTTCTTTCTTTCTTTCTTTCTTTCTTTCTCTCTTTCTTCCTTTCCTTCCTTCCTTCCTTCCTTCCTTCCTTTTTCTCTTTCTTTCTTTCTTTTTTGGAGGCAATTGGGATTAAATGACTTTCCCAGGATCACAGTTAGTAAGCATCTGAGGTCAGATTTGAATTCAGTTCTTCCTGAATCTAGGACCAGTGCTCGATCCACTGTGCCACCAGGTGATATATCTATATCTATATCTATACACACACACATATTTACTATTACAGATAAAAAGCTGGACAAGTATAATTATGGCCATTTTATAGATGACAAAACTGAGCCTGAGACATGTGAAGTCATATAACTGTCATAATTATTAACTGTAAGGGCCAGAATTCAGATCCAGGTCTTTTGATTACCAGTCATGTGCTTTTCCCACTGTGTCACACAAACTGATTTCAACTTACTGCCAAATAAAACCTTTTCCCTAGTCAAGCCATTCCCATAAACACACTATATCTCTTCCCACTTCTATGTCAGAATAATACTTCTTGTTTCTCTTACTTAAAATGCTCTAGACTCTCATGTTTGCCTATCAAAAAATCCTATGGATCTTTAAGGCCAAACTCAAACCTCAACTTACATACAAAACCAATTACAAAGGAGTTTAAAACTACAAGAGAGAATGAAAGGTAACAAATCCATTTTATAAATACTCTGTCACTTAATAACATGCCAAGCACTGTACTGAGCTCTGGGAATACAAAAGCAGCAGAAGTCCCTGTTCATAAGAAGTTTATAATATATATGGGGGAAGACAGGACATTAAAGGGAGCTGAAAAGAGGGAAAGAGAATTAATGGAGAAGTGTGGTAGCCAGGCCATGAACTTAGGGGGCCTAATGTTATGTAGGAGATGAACTAAGTTTTGAATCTACTCTTTCTCCTACCCCTAAAAGTGACATAGGGAGAGTATGCTCCCCGCAGGTGTTGTGTGTGTGTGTGTGTGTGTGTGTGTAATCCTTGTATATTTGTTCTTACTCTATCTTTGACATAAACATCCCTTTGTTAAATAATTAAATGGAACTATGGGCTAGTCATTGGTCCCTAACAATGGAGAGGTAAGTACAGGAACACAGACAGTAGAGACCTGAGCTGATAAGAACAGAGAAAAAGCTACTCCAAACTACTTAGGGTACCCTGGAAATTTGAAGGGTTAGACACAGCCAGCTTGAATGTGGTTGGTCTAAAGCTTGAGTATTATAGTAGAACATTCAAGTAGGAAAAGATCTCAGAGGTCATCATCAGTTTAACATATATTTAGTGATTGAGTCTGTGCTTGGGTTTCAATAATGGAACCCCCCAAAAACCTCATTCAATTTTGCACAGCTTTTTCCTCTTATTGAATCTAAATATAACTCTTTGCAACTTTTACCCCATGCTTCTACTTCTTAATTTTATACTAGCTTTTATTTCCAATTGATGAAGTCCTGGGTAAATAGGTAGGATTGACAGAGAAAGCCCGAAGGACTGATAAGATTACTCCCTGAAGCAAGCAGGAAAGACCACTCATGGGGATCAGTTCAACCTTACAGGTTCTGTCCCTGTGGAGGTCATGGGTAACCCCCACATTATTGTATCCAATCAGAAATCAAGCTATATCAAACCCTCAAAGTTTAATTTCCCCTATAAATCATTTATGATCCACACCATTTTTGCTGAATCCGTTTAGGATTAGCCTGCCATTGCATTCTGCCTCATGGTGTTTTTCCTCCCATCCCCTCCCCTATGCCTTATAGTGTCTTTCTCCTTCTTACAGCCAACAAACTCTTTTAGAGTGCTAAACTATGGATTTGGCCTGCCAACCAATGATACACACACACACACACACACACACACACACACACACACACACGCACACCTTATAGAGTATTTCTTTTCTCCTGGTTAATTGTGAGATCTCCTGGGGAACTTGTCTTTTCCATTGTTAATTGTTATATGCTATCCCATATCTATTTCATATTTACCACTCCTGGGGTCTATTTTACCTCTTCATTTTGTCTGTAATTTCTTCTCATAAATAAACCTACCTTTTGCCAAAGAGAAAAGCCATTGTGAAATCTTCATGTGACCAAATCCTAACATTTGGTCCCAATTGCTCTCCCAAATCTCATCATTTGATGCTTGAACATCAAACTTATCATTTGCTGCTGAACCACAGACACATTATTGTCCATGCTTTAAAATTATTTTATGAACAAGATTATTAAGCTTGTTTAGGGCATATATGACTCTTACTTCAGTATTTCACACATACCCCTTTCCCTATGTTGAGCAAAATGCTAAATCATATAAAGGCCTCAATAAATAGTTGTTGAGTGGTTCTTTCCCTTGCTTGAAAGAGAACAAAGCAAGAAAAGACTAAATGGTCCCATTTGACTAGAATGCAGGCTAGTAAGCATGAGATAAAAATGGAAATATAGATAGAAACTGCTGCCTTGATTTTTAAAGAATTTTATGCTTTATTTGATAGGTAATAGTTTTTTGTTTTTTGTTTTTGTTTTTTATAAATATAGATGTGACTTAAAGGTACTGGTTAGGAAGATTACTTTAGCAATGTTTTGAATGATGGATTAGAGTAATGAAAGATTAAAAGCTAGAAAACCAGTTAGAAGGCTATAACAGTTGGACATGGGAGAGATGATAAGGGTCTGAACTATGGTGGATGTGTCAGGAATGGAAAGGAGAGAATAAATGCAAGAGATATTGCAGAAACAAAAATGGCTTGCCTGGGGAATTGATTGAATAGAAGGGATGGAGAAAAAACAAATCTCTAAGACTTGATCATAGAGATGTTGCTGCATTTCCTAGGAGGAAATTTCCTCATCAGAGTTCTCAGCTGTGAGAGGTGTGAGGATTGCTCCCTTCCTTCCAGGATTATTTTACAGAAGCTATTGAAAAGCTAGCGAAGTCAAGTATTTGCTGGGGTATTGGGGGGGGGGGAGAGAATTTGGAAGCTTGATTCGGTTCTCTTCTCTCATCCCACCCCATCCCATTCCCAATCTCTCCAAGAATGTAAATACATACTGTTTTCAAGACAATTGAAAGAACCGAATATCAATAGTAGAGCAAAAAGAGTGAACAATGGGCCATGGAGATTAGGTATAGACTTGGAGATAGGGCTATTCAGAGAGTTGGAAACTATAGATAATAGTGTCCTTAGCTGGGAACACCTGTAGCTAAGAAAACTAGGAGAGATGGAGTAATGAGAAAAAGTGGCTTTAAATTGGCCCCAAGATTTAGAGTTAGAAGGGATCCTGGAGGTTATCTAGTTAAACCTCCCTTAACTTCCTCCACAAGAATCTTATCATAGTCTAATTTTAGGATTTAGAAATGGGATAGACTTTAGCAGTCACCTAGTCCCCAGTAGGGGGGGGGGTCATAAAATTATAGTTTGTTTTCAGTAAATGTTGGATTTAAAAAATTTTAAGAAACCCTGACCTACTCCAATAAAATTGAAGCACAGATTGTTGCTATTGTTGTTCAGTTGTGTCCAATTCTTTGTGACCCCATTCATGACCCCATTTGGGGTTTATTTGGCGAAGAAACTGGAGTCTTCTGCCACTCCTTCCTTCTCTAGCTCATTTTACAGATTAAGAAATTGAGGTGAACAGGGTTAGATGATTTACCAGTGTCACATAGCTAGTAAGTGTCTGAGATCAGATTTGAACTGGTGAAGATGAGTCTCCCTGATTCCAAACTCAGTGCTCTATCCACTATGCCAACTAAGTGGTTAGACACAGATTGATGAAGTCACAAGTCACAAGCAGTGAGTGGCAATTAGGATTGGAACCCAGGTCTTTTTCCAATGATCCCATTGTTTCTCCCTTTGGTCAGTTTTTGAATGGATTCCATAGAGAACTTCATTTCAATCTCACCATTCAAAAGATCTTTTGCCAAAATGTTACATTTTAATTATGCAATTGTAGATTAATTAATCAGAGACAAGCATGTTGCACTTACTGGGAGCTCATGTGCTTTTAAATAGAAAGGAAAGAAGAACAGAGGAGGCAAACTAATGCTGAGATAGAGCTCTGTCATGGTGGACAAAGTTGAGAGGTGCATAGAAGTATCAGTTATTCCAAGCAATCATACCATGATGTGGGGTTGAAGGATGGAGCTCAAGCTTATGTTCCTATCTCTAGTACAGATTCAGTTCAATTCAATTCAATGTTTTAGTTATCTTAGTGCATGCACTAAGGGTTCAAATTCCAGCCCCTGTCACTTATCACCAGTATGACCATTTTATTTCTCTCAGCCTCAGTTTCCCAATCTCTCAAATGAGGGGGATGGGAGTGGACTTGAAAGTGTCTAAGGTGCCTTCCAACTTTAAATCTGTTCCCTTGATCAATTTATGGTACTCTGGAAAGGAACTTGCCTCAATTTTGGAGCAATTCTCACATTTCTTGACTCCCAAGTTTATCACTGTTGAATAATCCAAGCCAACAATCTGTGATTTGTGAAAAGTGGAAACTCCCTCCATCACTCTTAGCTCTTCTGTAACTTAATAGATGAATCTCACAGATAATATCAAAGCAAGATTTGAATCCAGGTCTCTACTGACTCTAAATGCCGTACTTATTACACTGAACCCATAATTTTGCCTCTCAAATACCAACTAGATTCACAAATTAAACATTTAAGCAAAGGGTAGAATGTGGAGATCAAGAATATAGTTTGGCTATGCATACCTTTGATCCGGCAGTGTTATTACTAGGTCTATATCCCGAAGAGATCATAAAAGAGAGTAAAGGACCCATACGTACAAAAAATATTTGTGGCAGCCCTTTTTGTAGTGACAAGAAACTGGAAACTGAGTGGCTACCCATCAGTTGGAGAATGACTGAATAAGTTATGATATATGAATGTTATAGAATATTATTCTATAAGAAAGGATCATAGGATAATTTCATAGTGGCCTGGAGAGACTTACATGAATTAATGCTGAGTGAAGTGAGCAGAACCAGGAGATCACTGTACATAGCAACAACAAGGTTACGTGATGATCAACTGGATTGGACAGTCTTTTCAACAGTAAGGTGATTCAGGCCAATTCCAATAGACTAGTGATGAAGTAAGCCATTTGCATTCTGAGAGAGGACTATGGGAACTGAATGTGGATCACAACATGGTATTTTCACCTTTTTGTTGTTGTTTGCTTGCTTGATTTTTTTTCTTTCTCATGTTTTTTTTTTCCCATTTGATCTGATTTTTCTTGTGCAGCATGACAAATATGGAAATATGCTTAGAAGAACTGCACATGTTTAATCTATATCAAATTGCTTGAGAGGAGGGGAGAGAAGACAGACAAATTTAGAACACAAGGTTTTTCAAGGGTGAATGTTGAAAATTATCTTTGCATTTATTTGGAAAAGTAAAATACCATTAAAATTTTAAAAAATACAATTTTTATCAATATTTTAAACAAGAAGAATATAGTTTGAGATCTGGAGTGTGAACGGTTCTATTTTTTGTGAAGTTCTTGGGATCATAAAATTACAGCATCAAGGCTGAGAAAGACCCCTAGAACCCATCTTTTCTAATTTATTTATTTGACATGTGAGAAAACTGAAGCCCAAGGAGAAAAAAATGACTTACCCATTGGGTAATCAATGACAGCGGTAGGATTCCAATGCTAGTCTTGTGACTCTAAAGCCTATATTCTGTCTATGGCACCCTGCTGGCTTGTTTTGGTTTGTTCTCCTGGAGTCCCTAGATTCTCACACCTTCAGGTTTGGGGAAGGGAAGCAGACTCAGGAAAGGGGTCTGGCCCAAGGATTTGGGGATCTTGGTTATAGTTGCATGCTACAACTCAAGAAGGCTAAGAAAAATAGTGTGGAAAGGAAGTATGATCATCTCTCTATCATCACCCAATTGGTACTCTGGGAAGAAAGCTCTATTCACCCTTTGCTAGTTATAATTTTGCATCTAAGATAATGGTTTTCTATTTTAATTATATATCCATGTACAATACTTTTTAAAACCTTGGGTGGGGAGGGAGGTTACATAGATAAGACGGGCTAGGAAGATGATTATGAAGTAGATGGTACCCTGAATGTCAACTATTTTTCATTATTAAAAAGGGGATATGGAGGGGCAGATATAAACACATCAAGGTAAATCTGATTTGTTAACAATTTCTGCCACCATTGACATATATTTGACATACTATGCCAAATTCCCCCTCATTCTCTAAAATTTCCTATGTGTTCCTTACCCCAGGGTATTATGTGTACCCCACTTTAATAATGATAGCTTATGTTTCCTGCAAATCATTGCCACCAAAGTCATCCTGTGCAATCTTAAAGCTAAGAGAGATCTAAGAGGTCAAGTCCAACCAGTACCTAAACAAGAATTTCCTTTACATCACAACCAAAAGAAGCAGGTAGGAGATATGTTGATTGGATAGAGTGTTGGATTTGGAATCAAGAAGACCTGAGTTCAAATATGGCTTTAGACATTTATTGGTTGCATGGCAATGGTAAGTCATTTCACCTCTATTTAATTCAATTTCCTCACTTGTAAAAACAGAGATAATAATAGTACCTACTTCCCAGGGTTGTTGTGAGGATCAAATAATATAATATCTGTAAGTATTCTGCAACCCTTAAAGGGCTATAGAAAAACCAGTCATCACTGTTGTTACAGTCATCCAGTCTCAACTTGAAGACATCTAGTAAGAAGTGACCCTCTACTTTTCAAAAAAAAAAAAAAAACAAAAAAAAACAAACAAACAAACAAACAAAAAAGACCCTCCCATTTCTGGATACTCTTATTATTAAAAAAGTTTTTCCTCCTATTGAATCTAACTCTATCTCACTGCAACTTCCACACATTTACTCCAATTTATCAAAGTCTTTATCAAGTGCCTACTGTATGCTAGGAACTGGGCTAGGTACATAGAATTCAAAAGTGGAAATAAAATAGTCCCTATCTTGACATTGGGGAAAACGTGTGTGTGTGTGTGTGTGTGTGTGTGTGTGTGTGTGTGTGTGTGTG
>JAJPUD010000398.1:318129-343099 GCA_023553655.1 Myrmecobius fasciatus | reverse complement strand
TGTGTGTGTGTGTGTGTGTGTGTGTGTGTGTGTGTGTGTGTGTGTGTATGTACAAGTAAGTAATATAGTGCAATTTTCAGAGGGACAGAATGTCAACAACTTAGAAATTAGGAAAAGTCTTGTATAGGCAGTCTGTCAGTCAACTTGCATTTATTAAACTCCTTTGTTCCAAACACTGAGCTAAATTCTGAGGCTACCAAGGAAGGCAAAAGACAACCTCTGCCTTCCAGGAAGTCATGATCTAATGGAGAATTAAATAAGTTGCATCTCTATCTTTTGGAAACCAGCAAAAGAAATCTAAGCTGTTTCCCACAGGACGATTTTTCAAATACTTCAAGATTTGTCTTCTCTTCGTTAATCGAAGCATTCTCAGGTCCTTCAACCAATTCTCAGATAATATCTTTACCAGATCTCTTGCTTTGTGGGAATTTCCCTTCTGGAATTATTTGCTAAATCATGGTGCCTACAGCTAACCATGGTATCCTAGATGTAATCTAACCCAAGCAAAAGATGAAGGAACACTTATTTCCATTATTCTAGATACTTTTTTCAATGAAGCCATTTTACCTGTTTTTCTCCTTTACTGACTCATACCAAGCTTGAGGTCCATTAACTCCCCCAGATCTTTTTCACAGGAATAATTGTCCAGGTGTCACCTAGAGTGAAAGTTGATTTTTTGAAACCCAATTAAAGGACTCTATAATCCTATTAATTTTCATCTTATTCAATTTTAGGGGGATCTTTTTGGATTGGACTCTGCATGCAATATATCAATCATCACTCCAAGCTTGACGTCAATTGTCAATTTGCTAAGCATGTTATCTATACCTTTTATCTAGATCTTTAATAAAAATGTTAAATAGCACAACAGGGAATTGAAGTAAATCTTGAAGTATTGAAATGTCCTCCTATGGAAAAGAACTTAGATTTATTTTACTGCTTCCCAGAAGACAAAGGCACTAGTGATCTCTATCTAAGTTGAAATAAAAACTCTTTTGGATTTTGGTATATTCAGTTAGTTCTGAATATACCAAACTATATTATTGCCTACCCCAGCTTCTTATTATTGCCTACCTCCTCAGCTTCTTAAACAGTTGTTTGTGACCCCAGATGAGATCTTGTAACTGAAGGTGGGGTTCATGAAATTATGATTATCAGTAGATGTTTGATTTGTATACCTATTTTATATACATATATACTTGAGGCCACATAAAAATTTCTCAGATGAAAAGGGGTGGACAAAATTTCAGAAGCCCTAGTCTACCCCACATCTCTTCATCTCTTGATCCATTTCTTGATAGGAAACACCAGGGTGGATTTTGTCCAGTTGCTATGTTGAAATCTAAATAATCAGTAATCAATAATTATTTTGTGGCTACTATGTACCAAGTCTAGATGCTGGATATACAAAAAGAGGCAAAAGACAGTTCCTGCCCTTAAGACTGCTTGTTTTCAGGGCCATAATCCAATGATATAATGTGGCAACAATTTTATACTCTGATCTACTAATTTAGGGAGCTTGTCTTCTGTTCCCATCACTCCGTCACTACAGAGTTATTTTTTCTTTGATCTTTTTACTTATCCCTACCTTAGCTTAAAAAGAATGCTTGTCTGAGTCTCACTACACTCTGTAAGGTAGGCAGTGCATTTTTATTAACTTTTTATAGATGAGGAAACAGATTCAGGGGAGCTTAGCGATTTCACTCAGAGTCTCACAGTTAACAAGTTACAGCCTTAATCTCACATCTTCTGGTTTCAAGTCTGGTGCTCTTTCTAGTCGAATCTAGAGTGTCCCAAAAATCTTGGTGCAGTTGTAAGTTATTAAAACTTACATGATTACAGTTAGAAGAATTTCTAAAGCTAAAGACTATTACGATGCTAAGCTAAACTTAGAACTGCACCAAGATTTTTGGGACATCCTACATAGTATCATTGACCCATGATACACCCAACAAATCATTATTTTTTATTTTATTTATTTATTTATTTATTTTTATTAAAGCTTTTTATTTGCATAACATACGTATGGGTAGTTCCTTAGCATTGATCTTTACAAAGTTTTCCATTACAAATTTTACCCCCAGTCCCCTCCCCTCCCCTAGATGGCAGGAAGTCCACTACATGTTGATTATGTTAAAATACTTGACAAGTCGAATATATGTATACATATTTCCACACTTATTGTTGTGCAAGAAAAATCGTATCTACAAGAAAAAAAAATCAGAGGAAGGAAACACAATGCAAGCAAACATCAATAGAGAGCATGAAAATGTTATGTTGTGGTCCACATTTCATATACCTCTTTCTGAGTGTATATGGCTTTCTTCACTGAACAATTGGAACTGGTTTGAGACATTTCATTGTTGCAGAGATCCATGTCCATCAGAGTTGATCATCATGTAATATTGTTGTTGCTGTGTATAATGATCTCCTGGTTCTGCTGATTTCACTCAGCATCAGTTCATGCAAGTCTCTCCAGGCCTCTCTGAAATCATCCTGCTGGTCGTTTCTAATAGAACAATAATATTCCATAATATTCATATACCATAATTTATTCAGCTACTCTCCAATTGATGGGCATCCATTCAGTTTCCAGTTTCTAGCCACTACAAAAAGGGCTGCCACAAACATTCTTGCACAGGTGGGTCCCTTTCCCTCCTCTAAGATCTCTTTGGGATATAAGCCCAATAGAAACACTGCTAGGTCAAAGGGTATGCACAGTTTGATCACTTTTTGAGCATAGTTCCAAATTGTTCTCCAGAATGGTTGGATCCGTTCACAGTTCCACCAACAATGTATTAGTGTCCCAGCTTTCCCACATCCCCTCCAGCATTCATCATTATATTTTCCTGTCATTTTAGCCAATTTGACAGGCGTGTAGTGGTACCTCAGAGTTGTCTTAATTTGCATTTCTCTGATCAATAGTGATTTGGAGCACCTTTTCATATGACTAGAAATGGTTTTAATTCCATCATCTGAAAATTATCTGTTCATATCCCTTGACCATTTATCTATTGAAAAGTGGCTTGAATTCTTATAAATATGAGACAATTATCTATATATTTTAGAAATGAGGCCTTTATCAGAACCATTAAATGTAAAAATGATTTCCCAATTTGATGCTTCCCTCCTAATCTTGTCTGCATTAGTTTTGTTTGTACAGAAACTTTTTAACTTAATATAATCAAAATTATCTATTTGGTGTTCAATTAAGAGTTCCAGATCTTCTTTGGACATAAATTTATTTCATCTCCACAGGTCTGAGAGGTAAACTATACTACGTTCCTCTAATTTGCTTACAATATTACTCTTTATATCTAGATCATGAACCCATTTAGAGCTTATCTTGGTATGTGGTATTAGGTGTGGGTCAAGCCCTAATTTCTTCCACACTAGTTTCCAATTTTCCCAGCAGTTTTTGCCGAATAGTAAGTACTTATTCCAAAAGCTGGGGTCTTTAGGTTTATCAAACACTAAATTGCTAAAGTTATTGCCTAGATTGTCCTGATATCCTGTCCTATGCCACTGATCGACTGCTCTATTTCTCAGCCAGTACAAAATGGTTTTGATGACTGCTGCTTTATAATATAGTTTTAGATCTGGTACAGCAAGGCCACCTTCATCTGCCAATTCCCTTGAAATTCTTGACCTTTTGTTTTTCCAAATGAACTTTGCTACTATTTTTTCTAGATCTGTAAAATAATTTCTTGGGAGTTTGATTGGTATGGCACTAAATAAGTGGATTAGTTTGGATAGTATTGTCATTTTTATTATATTTGCTCGGCCTACCCATGAGCACTTAATGTTTTTCCAATTGACCAGGTCTGATTTCATTTGTGTGGAAAGTGTTTTATAGTGTAGTTCGTATAGTTTCTGACTTTTCTTTGGCAAATAGATTCCCAAATATTTTATACTATCAACAGTTATTTTGAATGGAATTTCTTTTTGGATCTCTTGCTGCTGAACTTTGTTGGTAATATATAAAAATGCTGATGAGTTATGTGGATTTATTTTGAATCCTGCAACTTTGCTAAAGTTGTGAATTGTTTCTAGTAGGTTTTTAGTTGAGTCTCTAGGGTTCTCTAAGTATACCATCATGTCATCTGCAAAGAGTGATAATTTGGTTTCTTCATTACCTACTCTAATTCCTTTTATCTCTTTTTCTTCTCTTATTGCCAAAGCTAACATTTCTAATACAATATTAAATAGCAATGGTGATAGTGGGCAGCCTTGTTTCACTCCTGATCTTACTGGGAATGGTTCTAGTTTGTCTCCATTACATATGATGCTTGCTGATGGTTTTAAGTAGATGCTACTAATTATTTTAAGGAAAAGCCCATTTATTCCTATACTCTCTAGTGTTTTTAATAGGAATGGGTGTTGGATTTTATCAAATGCTTTTTCTGCATCTATTGAGATAATCATATGGTTTTTATTAGTTTGGCTATTAATATAATTGATTATGCTGATAGTTTTCCTAATATTGAACCAGCCCTGCATTCCTGGTATAAATCCTACTTGGTCATAGTGTACTATCCTAGGGATGACTTTCTGTAATTTCATTGCTAATATCTTATTTAAGATTTTTGCATCAATATTCATTAGGGAAATTAGCCTATAGTTTTCTTTCTCTGTTTTCACCCTACCTGGTTTAGCTATCAGCATCCTATCGGTATCATAGAAGGAATTTGGTAGTATACCTTCTGTCTCTATTTTTTCAAATAATTTGTATAGTATTGGAATTAATTGTTCTTTGAATGTTTGGTAGAATTCACATGTAAATCCATCTGGCCCTGGAGAAAAAATTCTATTGTAAAGATAAATTTTAAAATGACAGTTTCTTCTTAACTCAAAAATACTCATCTAATAGGTCTGTTTATTTATGCTTATTGATCTCATCTCATTCAACATTTCTTTCAGATTCTTTCAGATTTCTAGAAATCCCAAATGGTTTTGGAATAATTTCAAACTTCCAAAGTAATAAATTAAATTAATTAAATAATATAAGTATCCTTTTAGTTTTGATACACTCAAACTATAGCTGTCTGGAGAGTAGTCTTTCAGAACTCTTAGGTTCTAAAATAGCTCTAGACCCAGAAAGAGCCTCTTCCTCCAAAAACAAAACAAAAAAAACACCCCAAACTTTTTTTGAGGGGGAAGACTAGACCTTGAACACTCAATCACACATTTCTGAAGATTATAATCAATATGCTGTGATTGGTCAGTTAACTAGACAAACAGAAAAGAGCATGCTAACAGAAAAGAGCACAGAAAATGCAGGCATTTTTATGATAAGGATAAGAAGCTTGAGAAAACTAATGGACAAACAATTGAAGAAAGTATAAAGGAGAAATATGAATATAGGAGGTGGGTGGAAATCAGCAGATGGAGTGATGATAAGAAGGTACCACAATGGAACCTGATCTCAGCAGATGTTCTGAAAACGGAGAAGATAAAAACCTCAAACATAATGGAATAGAATAATTGCAAAACCCTACATGAGAGGAAAAGATAGAATAGTGCTATTTAACCTGTTCCTTGATAAAATACACTTGAGGTCATGATCTCTTTGTGGGGAGGGAGATTTAGAGAATAAGAGGGGAGGACCTTATATAGGGCCAGACACCCCCTGAGTCCCTGATTTCGTATAGGGAGTAGGATGTTATTCAGAATATGAAAAAAAAAAAAAACTATGGAAGAGATTTCAGGGGAAAATTGATAGATCCCATAAGGCACTTTAGAGGTTTCAATCTTGACAGAAGATTACATGTGGGTGCTGCACTAGCTTAAACTGGCCATCAGTTGTTCCTCCTGTTGCTGTATGAGCATTCATAGTTTCCCTCCTATAAGCTATTTATACCCCTACCAGTTGAATTGTTTTAAAAAGGTTTTATTGATACATTTTTTGAAATAATTCTCTCTTCCCAACAATTCCTTTCTTCTCCCACTACAGTTTTCCCTTGTCACATGCCAAGTTGGTCTTATTTTGATTCCTTTCTTTTTTTTTAAACAAGGATTTTATTTTATTTCCCCCCAATTAATAGTATTTTATTTTTCCCAATTACACGTAAAGATAGTTTTCAACATTCATTTTTGTAAGATTGTGAGTTCCATTTTTTTCTCCCTCCTTCTTCCCTTCCCTCTCTCCTCCCCAAGACAGCAAGGAATTTGATATAGGTTATACATATATAATCATGTTAAACAGAATCAGAGAGAAAGGGAAAAACTATGAGAAAGAAAAAAAATGTGGAAAATAGTACCTGGATAAGACTCTACAATTCTTTCTCTTGATGTGGATAGTATTTTCCATCTTGATTAATCATTGTATTGCTAAGAAGAGCTAAGTCTGTCATAGTTGATCATCACACAATGTTGATATTACTGTTTGCAATGACCTCTTGATTCTGCTCATTTCATTCAGCATCAGTCATGTTGGTCTTTCCAGGTTTTTCTGAAATCAGCCTGCTCATCATTTCTTATAGCACAATAGTATTCCATTGTGTTCATATTTTAGCATCTCTCTAATTTTTTGCCATCACAAAAAGAGCTGCTATAAATATTTTTGTACATGTAGGTCCTTTTCCCTTTTTATGCTCTCTTTAGGATACAGATGCTGGATCAAAGGGTCTGCACATTTTTATAACCTTTTGGGCATAGTTCTTAATTGCTCTCCAGAATGGTTCTTGTGATTTCTAATGCACAATTCTCTATTTAACATCTCTAAACTTTTGCATTGGTCATCATTCTTTACCTGAAATGTATACTCACTTCAGTTCCTTCCACTGCTTAGAATTATTTGCTTGCTTTTGTTCAATCATGAGGTCTTTTCTTATCTTTCCATCTGCTGGTGCTTCTTTCTTTCCCCACCCCCAAATTACCTTGTACTAATTTTATGTATGTATGTGTATACATACATGTACACATATAATATATATAAAACACACACATATTTTATGTATATATATGTATATATGCTTATTTATTGATATCCCTAGGACAGATCTCATCACACCTTTTCACTAAAAAAATACTCCATGGCTCCCCATTGCAAATTTTACAAATGAGGAAACTGAAGGAAGCAGGGTGATGTGACTTGCTCAGGACTGAATAAGATGGCCTGAAAGATATTCATGAGTGCTCAATTTGTGATTCTATTAGCCCATGAAATTGGAACTTTCTTAGCACTTTTGTATCTCAGAGACATAATTATTCTTCACAAAGAGAAGGAGGACCAGGTTTTCCAATACCAATAGGCATCTTGTACCTGGTCTAGTATTTGCTATGGCACCATATAAACCAGGGCAAGTCATTTAATCTGACTCAGTTTCCTCATTTGTAAAATGGGTACAATGATAGCAGCTACCTCCACTCACCTACAAATGAGATAATTTTTGTAAGGCAGTTGCAATCTTAAAGTGTCAAATAAATGCTAACTATGATGATGTTCATTTTACCTTTCCCTACTGAATATAATGGGTACTAGAACTATTTTATTTTAGTCAATGTACCTCCAGCCCCTAAAATAGGGCTGTGTACATAATACACAGAACTTGAGTTCAAATCTAGCCTCAGACTCATTGTATTATCCTGGACAAGTCACTTAATTTATTTGCCTTAATTCACTGGGGAAGGAAATGACAAAACATCTTAGTATCTTTGCCAAGAAAACCCCAAGGACAGCATTGTTGTGATATGGTCTATGGAGTGACAAAGAATTGGACGTGACTGAATGACAACAATGTATAATAGGTATTTTTTGGCTGATTGATTGCCATGGCACAGAAGAAACGGGACTGAATTTGGAGTCAGCAGGCTTGGATTTAAGTGACAATACCACTACTTTACTATTTATGTGACCTTGGATACAACATTTCATTTTTTACTTCTTAATTTGTAATAGGAGAGATTGTACTAGTTCTGGGGTTCTTAAACTTTTAGGGGCCATGAACTCCTTTGGCAGAATGGTGAATCCTATGAACTTCTCAGAATACTGTTTTGGAACATATAAATACATATATGAAGGTATATGTATGCATACATATACACATGCATAAATACATATACATGTAATCACAAAAACTGAAATACAGTTAGCAAAATATTTTTTAAAATAACAAACTAATAGATCCCAGGGTAAGAGCTAGAGGATCTGTAATGTCCCTTCCAGCTCCAAATTGATGGTCTGCTCTTTTGAGAAGTAAACTTAGTTGAAATGGGTGTTTCATATTATTGTCATCTATCTGGAATCTGAAAAGACTCATTTTGAAAATAAGTGTATTCTAGTGAGTAAAAACTTTTTCCTCTTTGCAGAAATGAAGCTGCTGTCTTAAAACAAGTAAACTCATCGTACTTTAAAAAGCCTTACTTGTTGAAGGTTAAAGGATATAAACAAGAATCCCTATTAACTGCTTCTCTTTCTCTCCTCACAGATGTAAATAGCATCCAAGTAGTGTCTAAGTTGCAGGTGGGCCTGAGGAACTGTTTATTTTGCAAGTAATAAGGGATAAGAGGACTCTTTCTGAAATTTTGGTTGAGGGCCCAGAAATTCACTTTATATACTGAAAGACCCTACTTCTTTGAGGGATCCTAAAGCTCAGTCCATGATGTCCCTAATCCCCACTTCCTTCATAAAAATGTTTTTGGAAAAGGTTTGCTCCCCTAATTCCAGCTTCATTTAATGAGAATCATTATGGAGAACATCCTAATTACATTTACCCTTGAAACTATCCTGGCAGGGTGACTGTGGAGAAAACAGTTTTGAAGACATCAACAGACCTTAGGGAGCCCTGCACCAAGCCAGCCACAGATGTCAGTCAACACAGGTATGTCCTCATCAAGCTCATTTCCAGAGAAGCCATTTGTTATGATTGTGTAGAGTGTGTATTATGGCTTATTCTCCCAATAATTCTCCCTTTGGTCTTCCCTTTGGAGTACAGTTATCCTAAGGACCTTAAGGTGGCTTTTTCTATATTGTTAGGTTACTCATTAACTGTGCCCTCCTTTTGTTAGAGGTCAGCAACTAGAGCCATAGTTGTATTTAACTACTCACCAATGGATTAACTTTTTATTTGTTTATTTATTTATTTATTATTTATTTTTCCAAATATACGAAGATAGTTTTTAAAAGTCATCTTTGCAAAACCTTGTTTTCCAAATACATGTAAAGATAGTTTTAAGCATTCACTTTTGTGTTCCAAATTTTTCTCCCTCCCTCCCTTACCTACCCCCTCCCCAAAAGAGCAAGTAAATAATGAAAAAATAGGGAACCACAGATTAAGGATCCCTACCCTAAGGAATTGATTCCTGGAGATTATGTAGTAGAAAGATTCACTGAATAGAAAATAGAAAAACCTGAATTCACATTCCATTTCTGTCACCTCTTGCCTCTACCATCCAAGGCAAGTCACTCTCCCTCTAGAAACCTCACAGTTCTCTAAGAATTGGACTAGGTATCCAATAAGGTCCCTTCTAATTTTTAATCTAAGATCTGTGTTTGCTAAAAGATGATAGGATCTTTTGACTTCTGCTTACAAGTCAAATGTCATCATCAATTTACTGTGGATTCAATAATCTTTAATCACACGGTCTATGTATTTTATCATCTTTTTTAAAACAAGTCCTTCACATATTCAGCTATTGTTTTAAATTGGGAATGCTTAGAGATGTAAGTGGTCCAGACCTATGGCTTCCCCAAATCAATGGATGCAGGAGGGATCATTGCTCCATCCTCTTCTCCACTTCTACTCCTTCAGTGCTCCTTCCAAAAAAAATTAAAAATGATTCTGCCTTGTTGGCACAGATGGTGCATGGAATAAATAGTCCCCTTGCCTACTCTGTCTCACATACTAATAGTGTAGTCTCTGGGCTGTCTCCTAGACTTTTGGAGATTGCTTCAGTTTCTGCATTCAACTCTTTCCCCCTGCCCTCAGCCTCTTGGATTTGGTTAGTCTGTGAACTCTGATTTCACCTAACAAGCATATTCTCTGTTCTTCTTTTCTTTTCCCAGAAGGTCTTTTTCTCAAGCTCTGTTGACTGCTTGGTTGAATTCTAGACTGCTACCTCTGGGCACAGTGATTTCATATTTATACTATTCCTTGTTGACCAGCCACTCCCAGTAGCAAAATATGATTTAACCTTTAGATTGTCATCTTCCATGCCTTCTGGTAGGATAATACCAGACTTCAATAGCAGAGAGCCTACGCCTTCTATGGTTCCTCACTTCTCTTAGATCAAATAAAAAAATTCTTTTGTCTTCAAGCTTCCTTACCAATAACTCACCACTACCCCCTTCCCCCAAAACACACACACACACACACACACACACACAAAATCTCACCCTATCCATACATATCTTCTACTTTAACCCACCCCACACAGCAGCATAGAATATAGACCTCAAAAGAACCTTAGAGATTACCTTTTCCAATGCCTCCATTTAAAAAATGAGAAAACAGGGGTTCTGGCAAGGTTCAATGATTTACAAATTTCTCAGTTTTCTCATTTATAACATGAATAAAATAGTATCTAAATGACTACTTATAGGTGAGGATTGCATAAACTGAGCAATGGGATATCCTCTTACAAACTTTAGAAGTGGACTATTATCATTAATTTATCTATTTTATTACTATTATTACTATTTTATCTGCTTTTCAACTTCAGATCCAATAACACATGATCTAAATGTGTTAGTGATCTAAATTTTCCTTAGATCACAAATTCTTTGAGAGCATTTACCTTATGCCCAAAGACCTAGAGCACTACTAGATCTCTGGGAGTACTTTATAAACCTGATTGACAGGAGTGAGTATGGCTGTGAGCAATTATGAGATGAAGGAGTTTGAGAAGCACTAATATCAGAAAACATTTTCAAAGCTAAGTTTCTCCATCTTGATTTTTTCTTCTTCTCTAACCTTAGTAATCACCAACAAAAACATAAAAAACAAAAAATGATCACATAGGATCCAAGTCATTTGTAGTGTGAATGTAGCACTTGGGTCAGAATGTCTTCTTGACATGAAGATCCATACCCATATACCTTTGGGAATCTTTTACCTTCTCAAGTTTATGTCTCCCCTCCCAAGAAGAAACTGAAACTCCTTTTATAAGGAGTCAAGCTTACAAAATATAAAATATGGAAAAGGTCTTGAAAGTATTTATACCAAAGCACCCACAAAAGGGTCAAGAGAGCTCCTTTATCCCTTAGGGGGAAAACTGTAGTCAGCTGGGTTTCCCAGTGGTTAAAGTGCTAGGCCTGGAGCCAGGAAAATATGAGTTCCAATCTGTCCTTAGACATGTATTAACTGTGTGACTCTGGGCAAGTGACTTCATTTCTGTTTGCCCCCATTTCCTCAGGTGTAAAATGGAAATAATAATAGCATCTACTTCTCAGAGTTGTTATGAAGATTCAGTGAGATAACATTTGTAAAAAATGCAAATTTATTGTGAGAATTCAGTGAGATATTTGTAAAAAAAATGTGCCTGGTACATAGTAGATGGCACATATAAATGTTTATTCCTGTCCCTATGAGTGATGCCATCCCCATGACTTGTATAATTTACATGACTTACAATTTCAACTGGGGGTAGAGTTCCAGTAAGGGAAGAGATCAGGATTATGCTTCCCATTCTTCCCCATCATAGTTCCATTTATGGCAGGGGTCCACTGTTTTCTTTCCATGGTCATTGCCCTCTACTTCTGAATGGGAGAATTATCCTTCTGCCTTGGATCATTGCCCTCAATTCTATTTCATTTTTTCTCTCTTCTCTGTTGATCCCATACCATGTTTGTAGTCAGAGGAAAGGGAGCTGGCTGAAACAGATTGAAGATGAGGGAAAGAGGATAATTTATGGAACAAGGCTCCACAGAAGGTAGGAGAGATAGGATGAAGAGCCCAGATGGAGGGGAGGCTAGCTTTGGCAAAGAAGAGAAACAGGAAATAGGAAAGGATGAAAGGGAGAATAAAGACATAGTGATGGTTTGAGGTAGAGAGGAGGGAAACTAAGGGAGCTGCTATTTAGTGATTTAATCTTTGTAGTAACGTAGGAGGGAAGGTCATAGCTGAAAATAAAGGGAATGGGGATAGAGTTAGAACATTGATTATGACAGAAATGTTTCAAGAAATCTGATAGGAAGTAAACTCTAAGATCTTTTCCAGGTCCATAATTTTATGACTACATGAAATGACTTAATTTTTTTTATTAGATCCTTCAAGGACTTGGTAATGTTGCTGGGGGGAGGCAGTGGAAAGGATGTGAAGTACATAACTGAAATTGTTGCCAGTAATGAAGTGTCACAAAGAAACAATATAATCCATAGAGAGCTGTGTTACTCATGACTTGGATTTTACCAAGGACCAAAAAAAAATCACTCCAAAAATATTAAAATATGGGGGAATATATAATATTGACAACTATAGGAAATTTTTGGATTTATAAATTCAGAGTTTTGGGTTTTAAATATTAAAAGTGTACTGTGTTGACCCAACAGGGGCTCAAATGCTTTCTGGTGCTATCTTTATAAAGGAATCTTGATTCATCAAAATTTAATGAAAAATCTTCATTGAGTTGACGTGAACACTCTTCCCCCAAACCCATACCTTGCTAGATTATGCTCTCTACTTTAAGAAGTGATTAGACAAGTGTGAGGGTAAAAATTTAACAACCAATTTTCTAGGGGAGGAAAACATTCTAGACACACTTTTAAGTTTAATTGCTTTACTAACATTTTCTACATCACTTTTTTTTGGTCTATCCTTTAAATTTAAGTTGTGTCTAATGGTACTTTGATTAGATTTAAAGTTGAACTTAAATTCATTTTTTGGGTAACCAACAAAACAATAAATAAGCTCTTGATTTGTAGCATTTGCCAGTCTCTGAAGGTTAAATGCTCATGTGGAAATTTTAACTGGATTATATTGTTTCTTTGTGACACTATTCCTGGAAACAATTTCAGTTATGTACTTCACATATTTTTAAACAATATTTCTCTGGCTGGTAAACTACTACTGGATTAGGGGCACATCCTTCTTGATAAAATGGAAAATGAACTACACACTCTCATTAAATAAAAACTATCAATCAGGGGCTACACCTGTTGAACAGAATTTAATAGCTGGCTTTCCGGAGTGGAGGGGGATGGGGAACCTGGTTGTTTTGGAAGGATTGGGCTCACTCAAAGGGAAGGGAATAAGTATATAAATTAGCAAATGCTATGAAGAGAAAATAACATTTCATAGTTCATTTTAAGAATTGAAGGTCCTAGGGACTGGATGTATGACATTTATATAAAAGAATTCCCCAGTGTGTAAACCTCCCCCAATGCAGGTCAACATATTTTCTGCAATTTAAGAGTATTCAAAAGCTGTCCAGATTATTGAAAAGTTAACTGACTTGCTCAGTCATATAATCAAGTGTTCAAGTGACTGAACTTGAACACAGGTCTTCCTGGCTTTGAGCCCCAGTGGTCTGACTTTATCATAGCTGCAAGGGAATTGAATAAGAAAGAATTTTGTAGAAAAATATAAGCATCTTCCCCATGCATTTTGGGTGAGACATAGATTCCCTTCTTATTGCAATTATTATTGGAATAGTCCAGTATTCATGCTTACAAGGCAGTGCTCATGCATTGCTGACTTTGCTGATTTTCTAAACCATATCATGAATGGGAAAGATGGTGGCTTCTGTCCCTTTAGGGTATGAAGCCCTCTGGTACAAAAAACAGGTGTGAATAATAGAAAAGAGAAACTGGAGGAGCAGGGTTGTGGTTGAGAGGCTACAATTCAAGTTATGATACAAGAGAGTAAAGTGGAGTCAAGTAAAGTTAGCTAAGTAGCATAGTGGATAGAGCACTGGGCTTGGAATCAAGAAGACATCTTCATGAGTTCCAATTATAAAAGAATTGGAAGTTGAAGGGATGCCCATCAATTGGAGAATGGCTAAGCAAGTTATGGTATATGAATGTAATGAAATATTATTGTGCTAGAAAAAATGATGATCAGGCAGATTTCAGAAAAACTTAGAAAGACTTACATGAACTGATGATGAGTGAAGTAAGCAAAATCAGAAGAACACTGCACACAGTAATGGTAACATTGTGTGATGATCAGCGTGATAGACTTAGCTCTTCTCAGCAATACAGTGATATAAGGCAATTCCAGAAGACTTGTGATTGAAAATGCTATCCACATCCAAAGGAAGAACTATGGAGACTGAATTCAGATTGAAGCATGCTATTTTCATTTTTTAAAAATGTGTTTTTTTCTTTCTCACAGGTTTTCCCTTTTGTTCTGATTCTTTTTTTCACAATATGACTTATATGGAAATATGTTTAACATGATTATACATATATAGCCTATATCAGATTGCTTGCTGTCTTGGGAAAGGGGGAGAGATAGGATGGAAGGCAAAAAATTTAGAATTCAAAATCTTACAAAAATGAATGTTGGAAATTATCTTTATATATAATTGGGAAAAATACTACTAAGTGAAAAAAATAAAGAGAACCAAAACAATTTGTATAATAACATTGTGAAAGCAAAATTTTGAAAGCTCTAAGAACTATCTAGTGCTCATTCATGACTCCAGAGGACATTATCCATTAACAAAAAGTGATTAATTCAGGGCACAGAAATCATATATACATATGAGTATGTGCATGTATTCATTGAGGGAATTTATTTTGTTTCACTATGCATTTTGATACAAATATCTTGACTTTAATTCCCCCCCTTCCCCACCATCCCAGTGGGATAGAGGAAAGGGAGAGAAGATAGATTCTCTCTCTCTCTCTCTCTGTCTCTGTCTCTCCTCTCTCTGTGTGTCTCTCTGTGTCTCTCTGTCTCTGTCTCTGTCTCTCTGTCTCTCTGTCTCTCTCTTTCTTTTGCTGAGGCAATTGGGATTAAGTGATTTGCCTACTGTCCCACAGCCAGGAAGTGTTAAATGTCTGAGGCCGGATTTTGAACTCAGGTCCTCCTGACTTCAGAGCTGATGCTCTGTCCCCTACACCAACTAGATACCTGATTTCTCTTAATTTTTTAAAAAGGGGGGTGGCACTGTAGATATTAAATGTTGCATGTACTTTCAGATGAGGGGAACTAGGCTCTCCATCCCCCCACTCCAGAAAGCCAGCTGTTAACATTCTGTTGTTATCAGGTGCAGCCTCTGGTTGTTTTTATTTTATTTTTAGTTTTACTTTCTTACAAGAGGCAAAATTTTCCCAAAGTGGGAATAAACCATAAACATACAAATATTTGTAATGTAAAATAAAACATAACATAAAATATTTTTAGCTAAAAATAAATCTGGCCTCAGATACTAGCTGTGTGATCCTGGGCAAGTCACTTCATCCTATTTGCCTCAATTCATCTATAAAATGAGTTGAAGAAGGAAATGGCAAACCACACCAGTATCTTTGCCAAAAAAAAAAAAAAATCCAAATGTGGTCACTAAGAGTCAAACATAACTAAAATGATTCAACAATAAAAATAAGTCAAGTTATGTACACAACATAATAAGAACCAGAGGGTGTCACAAAAATAGTTGAAGCAACAGACTAAAGTTGGAGGTCAGAATGAAATGTCTAAAAAAGAAATTCTTAATATGGAGTTCATAGGTTCTGGTCTGCAGATAGATTTGGGGGTGGAAGGGAAGGGTTCTATGAAGTTGAATGAAAAAATCTTTATTTTCATTAACTTCTTATTGAAATCTATCATTTCCTAAATTTCAGCAAAAAGTTAATGAAAATAAAGATATATGAATGTAGGTGACAAACATTCTGAGATGGGTTCTTTCTATAAGTTACACCAGACTACCAAAGGCATCCATAAAACCCCCAGAATTTAAGAAACCCAGATCTAGAGAAACATTATAAAAGAAATATCACTAAGCTTTGACAAATGAGTTCTCATGCAGCATTTGTAGAATCACAGATTCTTAGAATAGAAGAGTCTGTAGAAAAGAGCCAACTGATCTGTTTAGCCTCTCATGTTTTAATTGAGAATGAGACCTTCCCAAATGGTCTGCCTTCCCTCCAGCACAATTTCTTTTCTTTATATTGTTATATGCATTTTTTATTTTCACTTTTTTAGGGTTTACATATTTTGCCTTTATTATCGGTGTATAAAAATCAACACTGTCTACTTTTGATCTGTAATTCAATTTATAATACAGTCAATGCTCTCCACAAAGTAAAAAGTTGCTGATGTCTTTGACTATGCAAAAACAAAATAGAAGAATTTCTCCATGTTTTTCAGACTTTAGAATTCTGTCTCACCCTTGGTGCCCAAACCATTCAAATTTTCCCCGAGTGTTTTAGATACAGCATAGCTACTGATAGTATGAATATCCAAAGGCAAGTGTTAATTTATACAGGTTCTCAAATGAGACAGTCCTATAGGTACACAGGTGTTCCTTACAGACAGTTGGGGCACAATCTGGCAATAAAACAAAATAAGGATTTCTAGATCTCTTAAAGAAATAGGCCTTCTTACACTAAGCAAGTTTTGTTTATTTTCTTTACTTCTATTTCCTATTAGCATTTAATTGAAACACACATTTAAGTGTTTACAGACAAATCATAAGGTCAAAGACATAAAGTCTTACCATACTTTAAGGTGCTATGATGTATAAAAAACCCAAAAAGCACCAAGCTGATGCCTTTTGTTTAAACATCCAATCATTTTCAAAGACACTCTCCCTTCATCCCAACTGAACTCATTTATATAACAAAAAAAGTTAGGTAAATACAACAGACACAGTCACAATGACCCTGACAGTATAATGCAACTTTTATTGTAGTTTGTTATCCTCCACTCTGCCTAGAAGAGGCAGGGATGTGTTCTGTTTTCTGACACTGCTATGGTTTTTTTTTTAAAAAAAAATTACTTTTTTAAAAGAAAATTCTGAACATAATCACCAAAATAGCTAATTTTCATATAAACAGAATACAAAAAGGTTGTACATGATTCTCCACTCTATACCACTTGCTTTTCAAATAAAAAGTATAAAATAAATTGTTCATGTTACATTCAAAGCCTGTTCTGTTGATGTCCTTCTGAACCTCTTTCTGCTCTTTTTTTGAATTTTAAAAAGTTTCAAAAGCTTCTTTGTTTTGACTTCAACATCACAAACCCCTCAACCAGTCCTCCATAAAGTAAAAACTGAGAAACAAAACTCTTATAAGAAATAAAGTCAAGCAAAATGAGGTCACATAGTGTCCATATTCCAAAATGTATGTATCTATCTTCATCTTGAGCCAATCTCCTCTTTGTCAGCAATTGACATTATTTATCTTCAGTATTTTGAAAACACACTAATTAGAGTTTTAAAGTCTTCCAAAGCTATTTTCCTTTATTGATGTACTATTACTGGAACTGTGAATTGGTTCCGTCATTCAAAAAGCAATTTGGAACAATGGCCAAAATGTTACTAAAGTGTTCTTATCCCTTAATTCAGAGGTACCACTACTAAATCAATACCTATCTACCCCCACCAAAACGAAACAAAATAACAGCTCCCCCCCAAAAAAAATCCAGAAGTATTCATGTGTATAAAAATGATTATAGTAGGTTCTTTTTGTGAAAGCAAAGAATTGGAAATCAAGAGGGTGCCCACCAATTGGAAATTGATCAAATTATAGTACATGAATGTAATGTGATATTATTATGTTATAAGAAATGATACAAGTAACAATCTCAGAGGAACCTGGGAAGACTTGCCTGAATTGATATAAAGTAAAGTGAGTAGAAACAATTTATACAATAACAACAATTTGGAAAGACTTTAAAATTCTGATCAATACAATAATCAATCACCATTCCAGAGGACCAATGGTGAATTATATTACCCGCCTCCTGATAGAAAGGTGAGAGATTCAATGAAAAAGAATAAGACATGCATTTTTGGGCATACTCACTATGAAAATTGCTTTGATTGCTTACAAATGTTGTTGCAAAGATTTTTCTTTTCTTTTCAATTCCAAAAGAAGAGAGGAAGAGAAAATAAATCCTTGTCAAAGAAAACAATTTTTTTAAAATTTAAAAATAAAAGAAACATTGTTCTGCTTCAGTAACTTCTTTCTGAATTAGTTTATACAATCCAAGATTCTCTGAAAGCTACTCTTTTGCCACTTCTTATGGGGCAATAATTTTGCATTACATTTATACATACACAATTTGTCTATATATTGATTTTATTTCTTTATTTTTTTCTTTCTTTTTAATCACAAATAATGTCAACTGCTTTTTACATTTTCTATGCTATCAAAAATTAAAACAAGAAGTCAGATTTCCATTTCCCCACAAATTTGCTGTGATATATTTTTTAGCTCAAACCACAGTTCCAGGAGTATTTTTCAAACTTCAATGCAAGTACAAATGAAAGGTCCACATTTCAATATCTATTTAAGTGTATCATTGAGGAACTATTTCCTAACCTGCAGTTGAAAATGATTGATCTGCAGTATAATAATATGCTAAAAGGCAAATATCAAGAGAAGAATCTAACAGAACTCTATAAATACATTCCAAATGATAAATATGCTTAATTAAAATCATATGCTTATGGATTGATATTATTATTCAATAATACCTAACTGTAGGAAAAGGCATTTTCAAAGATGAAACACATAAAATTTCATTACAGATCAGCATTAACAAATGAATATTTGCCAACAATTTTGATGATAGGAAGCACTAACTTTGAATCTTAATAATAAGAATAATTATTATACAAAGTTGTTTTCTCCCATAAAGAATTTCATTTTTCTTTTTAGTAAAACCCTATTACAAAAAATTGTACAAAATATTATCACTATTATGTTTTTAATTTCATTGAAAAGTATCTGTTGAAATTAATCTTTCCTCTTGTTATATATGTCCTTGATTTTATCTCTTGGTCTGCAATGTCTAAAATTTTTACTCTCTGAATCTTTACAGAAAATTTTCCTTCTTCCTGTTTTAGATAGAGAAAAGGTGAACTTTATGTGCAGAATGATGAAAACATTGTCAGACATGATCCAGATATTAGTTTACTATATTTCTTTGTTGCAAAGTGGAAGGCTTTTTCTTCTTTAAAAAAATTATTTAATTTTCAGTTTCTGGAATAAAATAAACATTTTCATAGCATAATAAAAAAGATGATTGTGTATGAAATTGCAAATCTATTATATATAATATATTATTCATTTTAAATATAAAATGTACATTTCTCTTTTCTCCTTTTTTTCTTCACTTCCCCTACATCATCCTAGAGATAGCTACCATTAGATACATGCTATATATATTTTATATATCTGTCTATCAGTTCTTTCTCTAAATACAGATAGCATCTTTTTTCACATATCTTTTATTTGTCCTTTTATTTATGTACCTATAGTATAGTACTTATAGTAGTCAAAATGACTACATCATTCAAAATTGTTCTTAAAACAATATTGCTGTTACCATATACAATGTTCTCTTGGTTCTGCTCATTTCACTTTTCATCATCTCATTTAAATCTTTCTAAGGTTTTCCAAGATCCCTGAGCGCATCATTTCTTATATTCTATCACACTAGTATTCCATCACAATCATATACTACAACTTGTTCAGCCATTCCCTAATTGATGGGGATCCCTGTAATTTCCAGTTATCTGCTACCACAAAGAGACCAGCTATAAATATCCCATTCACATTCAAAATTATGATTACTATTTGTGAATTTTTCTCCATCTTATTTCTATTCACCATTTTCTTTCTCAGACTCTCTTTTTACCCTCTTCCTGTTACCTTATATTCTTCCCCCATTCTCTCATTCCCTATCCCACCCACCCCTCCAAAAGTCTCCCCCATTCTCTGCCCCATCCTTCCAATTCTAATCCACACATCCCTCCAAAATCAGGGGAGTGACATTGAAGTCATATTCTACGCATGTGCGTGCACACGCACACACACACACACACACACACACACAAATACACATACAGAGCAGTCTAGGACATTCCCAAGTCATTCAAGCAGCTGGGACACTGGCTGGGCACTGGTGGCCGAGCACTAGAAAGCTAATGCACGCTGTTTTGGCACCTAGAAAGCATTGTTTCAGGAATGTCTCCCTCCTGACCCTATCCTGGTATTAGGTAGCCTTGGCCATCACTCCCTTGTATCTAGATAAGGAAACAGTCGACTTCACTCTAAATGTCTTTCCCAAAGAGGTAGATGATCCACAGCTGAAAAAATGTGTCACATATTTATGAAGTGGATTCACTATTAAAGAAGAGTGTCAGACAAGTAAGAGGTCATCCTAGAACGTCCCTGGAATCTTGGCAGGAGGGATCCTCTATAAATGACATCAAGCTGATCATAAATCTATAAAGGACAGTCAGGTTTGGATTCTCCCAGAGGGCAATTTGGTGGAGTAGCCTGCTCCTTTCTTTTTTTATCTTTTACCAAAAAACCCTGAAGTAGAATAAATCAATATTTATCAATAATCAATAAAACAATATTAAATATTTTCTCTGGTGACAGAAAGTTATCTTCTTCTAAATACCCAGAAGTAAATGTGTACATCCTTCCCATATACACATAATACATCCCCACACACCGAAACACACACACACACACACACACACACCAAGGACTATAGAAGGGGAAAAGTAAGATAGAGATAGGTTGTTTCCCCTAATGCCTGCTAATGAGAAAGTTCTCTCTTGTTTAAACAGTTTTTGTAGTCAAATTTAAATATATGGCATGAGTATTGGGTTAGAAATTAGAACTTGATTATATGACATAGAAATCTATCAGAATCTGAAGTCAGGAGGACCTGAGTTTAAATCTGGCTTCAGACACTTAACACTTCCTAGCTGTGTGACTCTGGGCAAGTCATTTAACCCCAATTGCAGGGGGGGGGAGAAGAAATAAAAGAAAAGAAACTATTAGAATTATGTTATTATGATTCCATTATTAGATCATAAATTAAATAAGTTGTGCCAAATGTCCAGCAAACCTTAAGATACTAAATGCCAATTATTTGTCTTATTACTGTTATATTATTTATGTATAGTATATATTATGTCTATGTATATATATCATAAATGCAGCATAAACTTAAAGGCAGGTCAGTAAAGAAAGAATGATAGATTTATTCTTCAATATTCCCTGAATTTTCAGCAATCAATCATTCTATCAACAGGCATTTATTAAGCACCTACTGTGTTCCAGAGACTGTGTACATAGCCCAGCTCAAACCTCCCATATCCCCAAACATGTCTGCTTTCTACACTATGCTTTCCTTTAGACCTAACCTGTCTACATTACAAACATTCCCATTTTCTAGAGGCCAAGGTCCCCTTTCTCCCTTCACTTGGTAGGGTTTGCTGCCAGTGAAACTTAGAAAGGAGAAGTGCTCTGAAGCTTTACATAGTAACAATTGATTTCTTCTCTACAATTCAAATTGTGTGTGAAAGATGTTCATGGACTCACTTTTTGGCAATATTTGGAACTGAAAAAGTACAATTATTGGGGAAATTGTCTGGGTTCTATTTCCCAGAAGACCCTGTGTGTGATTATGGAATGGTAATAATACTTGGCACATGCTCTGATCAGTTTGGCAAAACAGGCTTTTAAAAAGCCGGAGAAGCTGGAGAGATAATCTGGTGTGGGGTGGAGGCTTCCTGCTGAGACTGAACCAAAAGCTGACTATGAAGAATGATTTTGAACACCTCAACATTGGTATAAGTTTGATTTGTTTCCCTCTTCTACTGTGTTGTGGACATACAAGGATTTAATAGAGGGTTGACTTGTATTCTATTGGAATCATAGGAAGGGGCAGTTATTTCTGTATAATTAATCACAGATAACTTTTACTATCCAGTTCATTTCCTTGTCATTTATTCTGTTTTAATTCAGTCTTTTGCTTTTGAATTTATCTATCATTTGGGATGGTTTGGCATAGATTTGTATTGGCAAAGGCTTTGACTAAGAATCTGGATAGATGACCTAATTAATATTCAAGGGTCACCAACTATTGCTGGGTACAACTGAGTGTTTATTGCTGTGTACAGACCCTAGGAAAAAATTAAAGTATGTGAAGTTTATTATTTTTTTTAATCTCTCTCTCTCTCTCTCTCTCTCTCTCTCTCTCTCTCTCTCTCTCTCTCTCTCTCTCTCTCTCTCTCTCTCTCTCTCTTTCTTTTGAGGGAGTGGTGGGGGGCAAGGCAATCAGGGTTGTAATTTGCCCGAAATCACACAGCTAGCTAGTAAGACCTTCTCTATTTATTGTCATTTAAATCTTTGCCCTCATGGGGTTATCCAAACTTTCCTTGCACTTAGCACCCTATACTTCCAAACATTGCTACTTGTTAAGGATCTTTCTAACTGTGTAGCTTTAAAAACAAAGAAGGTTAAAACTAGAAAACTGGAAACTTAGAAATAGCTAGATTACCAAAAAGTAATACTAAATTTCCTAAAGGACCCCAAAGTTAATGGAGGTAGTGTTTTACACTGCATTTTAAAAAAAGGTATATTGTTACCTTTTATTTTTATATCATAATTATTTCTGGAAATATGTCTCTGCCTCCCCACACACTGAGCCCTTTGTTATAGGTGCAGAGACAGAAGCTGAATCATTAAATCCCCACTTCCTTCAGCCCAGTTGATGAAACCATTAACAGGGAAAGATAACAGAGACAATTATGTGTTAATGTATTCAAGTCAAGTCAAGAAGCATTTAAATACTTACTATGTGCCAAGTTCTGTGCCAGGCTCTGGTAATACAAAGAAAGTCAAGTTTCAACTCTTAAGGAGCTCACAGACTAATGGGGAGACAATATGCAAACAACTATTTACAGTGAAGCTCTAGACAGGCTAAATTGTTGATAATCACGGAGGGAAGGCACCAGGGGTGTGCTGGGAAATGTTCAGGACACACTTTTAAGTTTAATCTGTATTCTTAACATTTCCCTCCATCACTTCTTAAGTCTAGACAATTAACAAAGCAATAAATCAAGCCCCAGTTTGTAGCATTTGCCAATTTTGGAGTTGTAAATGCTCACACTGAACATTTACAATTGGTCTTGTGAGCCAGTTGAAGATGGCTCCAGCACAGTCCTGGAAGGAACTGGAATTAAAAAGGATCAGAAAGATTTTTCTGCAGAAAGTGAGATTTTAGTTGAGATTTGAAGGAAGCCACGGAAAAAAGAGATAAGTAGTGAGGGGAAGGTGTGGAGGAAGGCCAATAAAAATGCATGTAGATGGGGCAGCTAGGTGGCACAGTGGATAGAGCACCAGCCCTGAAGTCAGGAGGACCTGGGTTCAAATCTGATCTCAGACACTTCCTAGCTGTGTGACCCTGGGCAAGTCACTTAACCCCAATTGCCTTAGCAAAAAAAAGCAAAAAAAAAAAAAAATGCATGTAGATGAGAGATGGGAGGTCTTATGCCAACAAGGAAGCCAGTATCTCTGGAACAGAGTAGACCTGGAAGGGAGGGTGATATAAGAAGACTGAAAAGTAGGTAGGAAAAGACTACATCAAGAAGAGATTAAAAAACAAACAGAGGATTTCATATTTGATTCTGGAGATCATAGGGGAGTCACTGCAACTTGACTGAATAGAGTGAGATGATCGGTGCTTAGAAAGATTATCAATTGATATTGGTCAATAAACTAAAGTGGGAGAGATTTGAGGCAGGGAGTTAGAGTCAGAATCAATATACATTTATTAAGTACCTACTATATTGTTATTATTTGTCATTCCTTCTGGAAGAGGACCATGATATCAGTGAAGTGATGCTATGATATGCAAGTGAATCTGATTTAAATGAGGAAGGGCTGTGCAAAGTCTCTTGCTTCACTGTCCTCTCTAGAGCCATCTAGATCCAATGGCCAGAAACAAAATGAAAAAAAAAAAAACTTTGCCTTTTCTTAAAATTTTTTTCAATGAATAAAAATCCATTTTCTCTCCTTCCTACCTTCTCTTTTGGAGGAAAAACAAAACAAAACTTGTGTCAAATGTGCATAGTCAAGCAAAACCAATTCTCTCAAAGACCATGTCTAAAAAATAATATATCTCTATAAGCATTATGTTACTTTTCTCTGTCAGGAGGTTATCCTCCTGTTAGCATATTAGCTATGTTAATCAACAAACTATTAGAATGGTGGCTAGTCATTGTGTTGACCAGAATTCCTAAATTTTTCAAAATTGCTTGTCTTTACAAAATTACTATTATTTTCCCATTTGCTCCTTTGGTTTTCTTCACTTTATTCTGCATTATTTCATACAATTCATCCTAGGTTTCTCTGAAAATATTCTCTTCATTATTTTTATACCACAATAGCATATAATCACATTCATATACCATGATTTTTTCAGCTATTTCCCAGTTGATGTACATTCCAAGTTTCTATTTTTTTGTCTCCAAATATATAAGAAGTAATGTTGTAAATATTTTTGTATGGATAAGTCTTTTTTCCTTTTTTTTTCTGATCTCTTTGGGGTATAGCCCTAGTAGTGACATTGCTATTACAAGTGCTAGGCATAGTTTAATAATTTTAGAGACATAGTTCCGAACTGCTTTCCAGAATAATTGAATCCTTTCACAATTCTACCAATAGTACATAATACAGTACCATTTCCCCACAGCCCCTCTAAAATTTGAGATTTTCCTTTTATTAATTCATCTTTGTAATCTGATGGGTATAAAATGGAACTTCAGAATTGTTTTAATTTGCATTGCTTTAATTATTAGTGATTTAGAACATTTTTTCATGTAGTTATTAATACTTTGGATTTCTTTCTCCAAAAATGACTGTATATCATTTGACCATATCAAATGTGGAATGACTCTTACTTGAATACATTTTAATTAGTTCACTATATGTCTTAGAAATTAGACCTTTATAAGAGAAACTTGTGGCAAAGATATTTTTCTCATTTACCTGCTTCATTTCTAATTTTAGCTCTTTTGGTTTTGCTTATGCAAAAATTCTTAAATTTCA
>JAJPUD010000398.1:271537-313129 GCA_023553655.1 Myrmecobius fasciatus | reverse complement strand
TTTAAATGTTTGGTAGAATTCACATGTAAATCCATCTGGTCCTGGGGATTTTTTCTTAGGGAGTTGATTAATGACTTGTTCTATTTCTTTTTCTGAAATTGGACTATTTAAATAATTTATTTCCTCTTCTGTTAATCTGGGCAATCTATATTTTTGTAGATATTCCTCCATTTCACTTAGGTTATCAAATTTATTGGCATACAGTTGGGCAAAGTAACTCCTGATTATTGCTCTAATTTCCTCTTCATTGGTGGAAAGTTCTCCCTTTTCATTTTTGAGACTAACAATTTGATTTTCCTCTTTCCTTTTTCTAATTAAATTAACTAGAGGTTTATCTATTTTGTTGGTTTTTTCGTAAAACCAACTTTTAGTTTTATTTATTATTTCAATAGTTTTTTTACTTTCAATTTTACTAATCTCTCCTTTTATTTTTAGGATTTCAAGTTTGGTATTTGATTGGGGGTTTTTCATTTGTTCTTTCTCTAGCTTTTTTAGTTGCAAGGCCAATTCATTGATTTTCTCTTTTTCTATTTTATGCAAGTAAGCATCTAGAGATTCCTCTAAGTTCTTTATGATGATATCTTTATATCTAAATAATGTACTCATTTGGAACTTATATGTGATATATAGGATATATGATGTTGATATTGGTCTATACCTGATTTCTGCCAGACTGTTTTCCAGTTTTCTCAAAAGTTTTTGTTGAATAATGAATAGGTTTTTACCTGAGAGTCTCTTAAAAGCTAAATTAGTCAGCATTAGACACAATTGAGGTAGGATGCAGTTTCAAAGAATGTGACCTTTGGTTGTCTAAAAGCTAGCTATGCAATTAGCATAGTTAACTGTGGAGAACCCAGTCCTTGAGAGGAAATTCTCTCCTCTTCCCCTTTTCCTTGTACCCATTGACCTTGAAAATTTACAGTACAGTTACTCAGCAGTAGGAGATACTACACTCAGAAGGGAGTAGGTCCAGAGAGTCCAGGACAAAATTAGTGAAGGTGGTTCCAAAGACTATGTGACTAGGAAAAGGGAGGAGGAGGTAGGAGCAGCATAAGGACTCCATGAGAGCAAAAAGGACATTAGGTTGTTGTCATGCTAGATGAATGGTTACCTTGGTCACATATGTTCCCTATGTATGTACCTCACTACCAGTGTACTATTTTTGTCCACTCTTTCCACTGATGCTTTGAGTATTTGTGGAAGAGTGTCCTCCAAGTTTATGGGAGGAATGTTTGTAGCTACTGTTTTTACCGTGCCTTTGCTTTGAGCTAATTGTGTCTACTGGCTGACTATTAGAGGTAAATACATTAATTGGGACTCATACATTATAATTTCAGGTTATAGATCTATAGAGTTCTAAACCCAATGTAGGCTCTCTGTAGGGGACCTAATTCTTAAGTGTGAATGTAAGTTACTGTGACTATATCTAACAATACATACAATATTCTATAAAGCAGATTCCTATGTCTTTGATGGGAGGAGGAAGGTATATTTTGTTTTGTGTATGTGAGGCATTATTCAAGGCATCTCTTGGATCTTTTAATTTACATGATTGTAATTATTGTATATGCTCTTTGGATATGTTCTTTTTGGTCTGCTGATTTCATTCTGCATTAGTCCATATAAATCTGCCCTTGTTTGTCTGAATTGTACACATTTGTCATTTCTTACTATGTCACATGCCTCGGCACTCCTTTCTTGCATCCACTTATATTGTCAAGTTAGATCTTCAGAGGGAAGCTACTATATCCTCCTTCATGATTCTGGAGATACCTCTTCAGGATTAGGAGATATTTTTCTAATGTTATAGTTCAAAAGTCCCCATTAGTATGCCATTCTATCAATTATTGGTTGATAATAATTAGATTTACTTTCTAGCTTTTAGTTAGGGGTCTTTCCTAACATGGTGCTATAAGAACAATTGGTACAAAGCATCTTCTAAAGTCTGTGGAATATTTTTTTAGTAGTACATAGAGGTCTAGGAGAAAGTAAGATCAAACCCATCACTCTGGGTTGATGATGATTTTTTTTTCCCTCTCTGAATTACTAATGAAGGTTTCCTTAGACATGGTATAACTTTGCTGCTAAATTACTTGCAAAGGATCTGCCTTTCCCCAGTGTGTCTAGTTTTTCCCAACGGAGATACTATTTTAGTTCTTCTGGGGATGCTACTAGGACTAGGATGTCTATGGGAAGTACAAAAGCCCAAACCTTCAAAGGTGGTTTTCTATTCTAGGAAAGTGGAGGTGAAGGTGGCAGACGCTTCTCCCTTCTTCCAAGTGATTCCCTCTCAAGACTCTCGGCCAAATTCTTGGACCTCTATTCCAAATCAGCTTTCTGGTTTTATATAGACTCTCAGGGCATGACCAAGTTTTTCAACCAATCTGACTAGATTTCTTCTCATATAATCATTGGACGTGTCTTTCTTTGATTGGGTCAATGAAGGTGTTCTTAAGCAAGGTGGGATGCATGATCTATTGATTCAGTGGAGATATTCTCACCTGAAAAAGGTATATCACCACTGTATGGGGTAGATGATTTATTCTGAGTCAATAAAATATTTTTATTACATTGTTCTAGCCAAATTCTCTTTATTTGCCTCATTTCTCTTGCGTAGAGCTTCTACGACAAAGAATATGTTTTGTATAGTATGTGTCTTTGGTGACTTTGGCTTCCATGGTTTACTCAGCTGTCATCTGTCCCGGGCTACCTGCAAAGGGACAGCTGCTCACTGGAGATAGTGGGAAGGCAGGGCTTTTATTCAATTCATAAAGATATCTACAAATGCCATTAAGCCAAAGGGAAGCTTATTTCTCAAGGATTCCAACCCTCTGCAAGCTTGCCTTTGATCCTATACTTTGCATATGTTCTCTTTGCTGACTTGTGACTTCAAAATCCCGGTAGATTTAACCCAAGGTCTCCTCAAATATTACTTGCTGATATTTGCCACTATTTGTTAGCATTATGCCCTTCAAGATTCAGAACTTGGTACATAACCACAATGCCTGAAAGACAAGTCCCATCGCTCACCTATCTGGGCACTGGGTGATCTCCCATTGTTAGCCCCTGGATTGTTAAATCAAATGAGATCTTAGTGATCCTTTTTGTGTATTGTTTTCCACCATTAGATTGCAAACTCCTCGAGGGCAGGAACTCTTTGCTTTTGCTTATATTTATATTCCCCCTTAATACAGCGTCTGCAATATATTAAGTATTTAGTAAATGTTTGTCAACTACTCCAAGATCTTATAATTTGTAAATAGAAGAACCTGGTACTTGAAACCAAGGCTTTTGATTCCAAATCTGGTACTCTTTTCATTAAGCTGGACTGCTTTCTGTGGTTGTTTACTAAGTTCTTCCAACTCCCAAAATCTCCTTCCTTTTTTCTGAGGTTGACACCTGTTACAGAGCAGAAGTCTTCTAAGTGGGAAGGACACCATCAGATTTTTGCTCCACATAATCCATGGCCCATAGCTCTCTCTTTTATATCTTCTTTTCCTCTATAATTGTGCCCTCCAGGATAGCATCTGGTGCTGTTATATTTCATGTATGATGCCATAATTATTGCTTATTATTTTGGATTAATATCTTAAATGAGTTTCTTTTTAAATCCCATTTTACTACTGTCAAGTTCGTTGTATTTTCCCAAATTTCTTTGATATTTACATTTGTTTTGATTTAATTTTTGTATTTTTATTAATGTTTAAAAATTTTTAAGTTCCTTTTTTATGTTCTAAAAAGTAAAAGAGAGCATAATTTCTGTCAATTTTGTTTTAATCTTAAAATATTAATGGAAATGTTAAAAACATAAAAAGATTAGTGTTTTTTTTCATTAAAGAGGTACTATATTATAGATAATAATGATTAACAAATAAAATTGAATTCAAAAACTTCAAGGATTCATAATTTTTTTCAGTGGGTATCTCACCTCTAACAATGAAGATCGCGACCCTGAATAACTTGGGAGGAAGCATGATAGAATAGAAATGCACTGTGTAAATTGTGGAAGATACTCAAGTTCATATTTTCTTCAGGCAGTCATCCCTGAAGAGGGAAAGACTCTGAGAAGTAAATATACAAAGGAGCCAGCACCTCATTGAGGTTGCTGTTCTGGACTTGTTAGACTACAGACTTAAGAGAATTTCCTCTTGGGTGAGAATTAGGGCTCTGTCTCTAAGTTAGGCTGAGATAACTTGCTCCCAATAGGAGAACTCATTCACTGTGTGTATTATCTAACACTGTGTATTATCTATCTCATCTGTATATCTTCTCTGATTTCTGTTTAGTATCAGCTGAGATAAATGGATTTATTTGCTAGTCATTGTGAAACTGGCATTTGACAGGGAGTTAAGCCCTGGATGTATAGCTTGGAGTACTCTTCCATTGAGAAATAGTAATCAGGGGTTGAGCATCAACCCAAAAATTATCTCCCCTTGACAATATTCAGGTGAGATAATAGATAAAGATAATTCTATTCCTGTACTCTTTTTCTTAGGAAAAAGAGTGGTTAGCCTTTGACCCTAATCTCCTGCTTCTCATCCTGTGAAGAATCAAAGTCTCCCTTCAAGAAGGTAAGATGGAGGAGACTAGAGATATCTATTCATGCTTCCCTGTGAACCATATCTAAACAGACTCATGTGGACACACATATCCCAATGGGCAATGCCCCTCTCCCTACAACCAAATTTAAAATCTGAAAATCTAGGTTCATATTTTAATTTAGTTTAGTTTAACTTTCCTATCTATAAAACGAGGGAGGTAGGATAGATGACCTCTAATTTCTAAATCTTGATCCTATAATAGACTTAAGGCTTTAAGAAAAAAGAGATTTTTTTAATAAATAAAATGAGCATAGTAGAGGAAAAATGGAAAAGAAATGAGTTATGGAAGAAAGAATTAGAAAGGCAACTAAAAGCTTGGCCCAAAAGGTAAAAATCCTTGACAAAGCAATAAATTTCCTGTGAAATCAGAATGAACCAGATAGAGCCCATGATTTCATGAGACAACAGTAAATATGAAAATAAACTTAAAAGGCTGAAAAAATAGAAGAAAATGTAAGGTATCTCATAACAAAAACAAATGATCTAGAAGATAGATTGAGGAGAAAAATTTAAAAATCACTGAACTACTTGAACATCATGACTAAAACAAGAGCCTAGAAAGTATGTTTCAAGACCTCTTATAATTTCCTGGATCTATTATAACCAAGTGGCAAGAAAGAAACTTCCAAATGAAAAATCCCAGAAATGTTATAGCCAAAACCCAGAACTTTCAAGTCAAAGAAAAAAATAATGCAAACAACCAGAAAATATTCAAGGTTCAAGGGACCACAGTCAGGATCATACACAATTCAGCAGCCACCACTATAGAGTGAAGGACTTGAAATACAATATTGTAGAAGACAAAAAATACAGTTTTAAAGTCCAGAATGACTTATTCAAAAAAACTGAATATAATCCTACAAGGGGAAGAAATGGATCTTTGTTGAAATAGAGGACTTCTAAGCATTTCTAATGAAAAGATCAGAGCTATGTAGAAATGCTAAAGTTTAAACACAGGAATTAAGAGAAACACAAAAAAGTATGTTAATGAACAATTATATAGGACTAAATAAGGATAAGCTGCTCACAGATATATATGGGGAGATACATTTGTCTCTTTTGAGCCCTATCACTATTAAGGATGCTAAATGGAGTCTTAATCGGTTGAGGCCTGAAAAGTCGTTTTGTGCCGATAATCTTAAGAGAAGAATGGAAAGAGGGGAAGTGGAATACATTAAGGAAGAAGGAAAGCTAAGTTGGGGAAAAATTATTTCATATAATCAGTGTGAGCATATAAATAAGGAGGCACAGATGAAGGAGAGTGGGTTGACATTTAAACTTTAAGGAGGGGAAAATACACACACACACACACACACACACACACTGAGAGAGAGAGACAGAGACAGAGACAGAGATAGAGAGACAGAGATAGAGAGACAGAGAATAGAAATACTTTTTACTCAACAAGGAAATAGGAGAAGGGAGAAAAAAACTAATTAAAAATGTAGGAAAATATAATTCCTTTTCAGATGGCAAGTAAGAGGAATCTGAAAGAGTATCCACAAACTGGAAGAATGATTGAACAAGCTATAGTACATAAAGGTCATAGAACACTATTTTATTATAAGAAAAGCTGAAGGGGATGATTCAGAAAAACCTAGGAAGACTTACATGAATTGATGAAAAGTGAACATAAGCAGGAGAACAATTTATACAATGACAACAATTTAGTTTTGCTTGTTAAAGAATTGTGGATTTTGATCTGTGTAGCAATCAGCCATTAATAACGAAACATCCCATTTATTTCCTGATAGATAGGTGAAGGATTCAAAATGCAGAATGGAACATATATTTTTGGACATGGCCATATAGGAATTTTTGTTTGATTCTACATGTTTGATACAGGGATTTTGTTCTTTCATTTTCAGTGTGTGTGTATATATTGTGTATGGTGGGGGGTGGAAATGATGGTTGAGATGGAAGGGAAAGAAGATGGATTTTTGCTGATTGGAAAAAATAATTTTTAAAAATGTGTTTGCCTAAATACAATGATAATCCTGGAGAGGGCAGTGGTAAAGTTGTAAACCAGATTGCAGGGAACTGATTAAGTGAGAGTTGAACAAATGGACTCCAGTAGTGTAGATAACCTTTTTAAAAAATCTGGCTCACAAAGGAAAAGAAATGTTCAGCAGGTTCTACACCATTATGCCCAGTTTCTCATCAGCATCAGGAGTCTAAGCTTTTGGGCTTCTGAGAAAATGCCCTTTGCAAAGCAAATTATGATTGTGATTATTAATACTTTGGTTACACTGCTATACTAGTTTTGTTTGTTCCTGAGTGTGCGTAAGTGAACGTAATGCCATTCCAACACTCTGATCTTAACCAGGTGAGGTCACTCTTTCTAGTTCCAGTCACTCCCAAAGAAGTGGGTACAAATGCACATAATAGGGACTAGCTCTTCAGGTGACTTTAGTGATTTAAAAATCTGCCTAAAAGCTGCCAAGTCTTTCTGAGAAATAATTAAAGCAGGAGATCCCGTAAAAACTCAAAAGAACACTGCCTAACTTTTACCATCTTCTTGAATATTTTAAAATATATTTTATTATTTGTAAGTCCTTGTTCACAAAGTTTTCCAGTATTATATTGAATGTAAGCTCCGTGTTGGGAAAGACTGTGTCTTGTTTTGGTTTGTCTTTGTAGCTTCTGAGTGGGACACATTTTTTTTGGTCCAGATTTATGATTTACTGGTGTCTTATATTCCTGTGTATGCAAATCAGCAATTGTCTGAAAAGCAAAAGTTGCTCAGGTCACTCTTGTGATTATGTTACTTTTCCAGGGTCACACAGCCAGAGTTAATACCTGAAACCAGAATTTCCTGACTCAAAGGCTGTTTTTTTTTTAACTTACTATATCACACTGATTCTTATATAGTGAGAATGTAATGAGTGCTTTATGAATTTTTTAAATTGCAATGACTTTACTTATACATAATGAATTATTTAATTATACAATATTTTGCAATGACTGATAATAATAATGGATACTGATCTAGTACATTAAAACTTATGAAGTATTTTATATACATCATATCAATTGAACCTCATGACAACTTTATGAGGAAATTACTACAGGTATTTTTATTCCCAATTTTTACAGATGGGGAAACCAAGGCAGAAAGAAAATGATTATCACTATTAAGAAGAAATTAGCATATATGTAGCACTTTAAGGTTTGCAAATCCTTCAAAAACTTTAAAAAGTAGATGCTATTATTGTCTCTATCTTACAGATGAAGAAACTTAGACAAACAGAGGTAAACTGATCTACCTAAGATCACACAGCTATTAAGTGACATAATTAAGGTTTGAGTAGGTCCAGTAGTCTATTCACTCTAACACCTTAATCAAGGTCTCAATGCTTGGAACTGTCACAATAAGACAAGATAAGGACACTGGGTCACTTAACTCTAGCCTTCAATCCACTAAATCATACTATCCTTAAGCTTTCTGTGTTATTGTGCATATGATTCAATTCCTAGAGAAGCCTAAAGAACAAAGTTTTACAGTGACCAAAAAAAGAATCAAACATTTCTGTCATCCTTTAGTGGAAGTCAGGGAGCTGTCCATCCCTGAGCTGTTTAATGAAAACCAAGATGGTTTGGTTTTTATTCTAAAAATGAGCAACAAAATAACACACAGAAAAAGAAGTATCTCAGACAGTTGGAGTTATATGATATAGACACATCTGTGTTCCTGATCTTTGAAATTTAGCTTTACTAATGTGTCTGAGGCCTGACAGCTGCCTCCACACCTAAACAAAGAACTGTTGGTATGCTCCCAGCAAGCCCCTTTCCCTAGAAGGGTGGATTTTCTTCTGTATTAATGTTGGATGAATTTGAGAAGTCTTAACAAAAAGAGATAGAATATATGCAGGCAACAACTGAATGTTTCTCCTTTTCTAAGAAATGATGGAGATTTTAAAAAATCATAACATAATAGTCATGTTTCCCCAAAAGGTGCCATGGCACAGGGCTTCTTAAACTTTTTTCCAGTTACAAGTCCTTTTTACTTGAGAAATTTTTACATGGTATGTAGGTATACAAATCAAACATTTATTCATAATAAATCATAAAGAAATTTATGTTAAAACAATTTTTTGTCATGCATTTTTATTAAAGATAAAAGGGCAGCTAAATGGTGCAGTGGATAGAGCATTGGACCTGAAATCAGGAAGATCTTCCCTCAACTCCTGCCTCAGACAATTGCTAATTATGTGTCCTTGGGCAAGGCATGTAACCTCTCCTAGTCTCAGTTTCTTCTTCTGCAAAATGGAGATGATGTATCTCCTTTGAAGGAGGTTGTGTGATTACACATGTGAAATGCTTTACAAAATTCAAAGTGCTATACATGACAGCTATTACTTTTATTATTATTACTTTTAATTTTTTAGGTTATAGATGTACATTAATTTTTTACATGTTCCCATATGAGTCATGTTGGGAGAGAAAAATCAGAAAGGGAAAAATCATGAGAAAGAAAAAAAGTAACAAAAAAAGTGAAAACAATATGCTTCAATTTCCATTCAGTCTCTATATTTCTCTCTCAGTATGTGGATGACATTTTCCATCCAAAGTCTATTGGAATTGTCTTAAATCACTGAATTGCTATAAAAAAAAAAAAAAAAAAAAAAAAAAAGCAAACTCTACTGCAATTGATCATCATACAATTTTTATGTTGCCATATACAATGTTTTCCTGATTCTGTTCTCTTCACTTAGCATCAGTTCATATAAGTCTTTTCAGGTTTTTCTGAAATCAGTCTGTTCATCATTTCTTTTAGAACAATAATATTCCACTACTTTCATATACCATAATTTATTCAGCCATTCCCCAGTTGATGGGTATCTTCTCATTTTACAATTCTTTGCCACCACAAAAAGAGCTGCTACAAACATTTTTGCATATGATGGGTCCTTTTCCATTTTTATGTTCTCTCTGGGATACAGACCAGTAGAGACACTGCTGGATCAAAGGATATGCACAGTTTTATAGTCCTTTGGATATAATTCCAAACTGCTTCCCAGAATGGTTGAATCAGTATTATTTTTATTATTAATTGAATGTTAACTATTATTATACATTAGCATTATAGTATAATGCTAGCTACATTGAACTTTTTAAATGTTAGCTATTATTACTGTTGTCATTAAAGCATTAAAAAAGCATTTGTAGAGCTCTACAATGATACCAAGCACTAACCTAAATTCTAAATACAAAAGCAGAGACAATCTCTGCCTTCGATTAGCTTATATTCGAATAGAAAAAGGCAATACATAGAGAGGAATGTTGACTAGGGAGAGAAACTTTGGTCCAGAGCAATCTACTGTGAAATAAAGTAGATAGACACACACTCATTTAAGGACCCTATACCTCTATTAGAAGGCAGCTGCCATGTTCTTAACCTGAGTCTTCTTTATGAACAAAATGTCCTCAGGTCCTTGTATTCTTGATCTTTAGATGACATAGATTCAGGTCCTTCATCATTCTGGTTCTGTGTATCATGACTCTTTTTGTGACTAAAGTACGGGGCATCAATATTAATTGCCCAAATGGGGCAATTATTTGACTGTGGTTAAATCACTCATTTTATTTATGATTTTTATTTATGATTTTTTATTAAAACTTTTTATTTGCAAAACATATGTATGGGTAAATCTTCAACATTGACCCTTACAAAGCTTTCTGTTTTAAATTCCCCCCCCCATCCCCACCCCTCCCCTAGATGGCAGGAAATCCACTACATGTTAATTATGTTAAAATACTTGACAAATCGAATATATGTATATATATTTCCACATTTATCATTGTTGTGCAAGAAAAATCATAAATACAAGAAAAAAAATCAGAGAAAGGAAACACAATGCAAGCAAACAATGATACCTATTATTTTAGGCAAATTTCTTTGTACTTCTAGTTACAGGTTTTTTAAGGGTCACATTGAAATCTTTCAATGTAATAAACATTTATTAATTGCATACTGTGGACCAGGGATTTACCAGGTACTGCATATAAAGACCTGTCCTCAAGGTACTTAAAGTAAAGAAAAATTATTCATTAATTCTAAGATGAAGGAAGGAAAATTTCTTCCTATTTTTTTACTCTGCCACAAGAAACAAACCAGAGGAAATGAAAACTACTCATGTGATCTATAGAAATATATCAGTAGGCTACACAGATGTTGTCCAGATACTTCTCAGAAAAAACAAAAACAAAAACAAAAACAAACAACAGAATCTTTCTTCATTGTTTTCCAAATTAGCAAATAAAGATTCAGACTGGAGTCCAGTGTTTCAGAATTTGTTTGTGCAGAAACAGAGTAAGGGAGCTTGAAAGTATTACTGTTTGGACATTTGCCATAATGAAGAAATGGATTAGGCAGGTGCCATGTCATCTCTCTTTTTCAGTCAATAAACATCAAGTGCCTACTATGTGCAAACTCTTTCCAAGAGGATTTCAAATCTTCTTTCAAGAGATTCTCCTAAAGAATTATACCTGATTGATGTTACCTTACTTCCTTTATTTTGCCAACCAAAATGATTAATTGATAAATGAAAGAACATTTTTTCTCAATCTTTTATTCTCAGCATTTTATTTTTCCAAATGTGTGTAAAAATAGTTTTCAGCATTCATTTTTGGCAGACTTGGTGTTCCAAATTTTTCTCCCTCCCTTCCTTACTTCCTTTCTCCCCAAGACAGCAAGCAATCTGATATAGGCTAAACATGTGCAATCTTTTGACACATATTTTCATATTTGTCACATTGTGCAAAAAAAAAAAAAAATCAGACCAAAAGGGAAAAAAGCATGAGAAAGAAAAAACAAAAGTGAAAATAGTATGCTTTGTTCCACATACAATCCCGATGGTTCTCTTTCTAGATGCAGGTGGCATTTCCCATCCCAAATCTATTGGAAATGTGAAAGACATTTACTAGGTGCTTTTGATGTGCTAAGGCATGAGGATATAAACATAAAAGTGCAACAGATCTTGCCCTCATGGAGCTTACATTCTATTTCAGGAAACAACACATATAAGGGATGGCCAAGGAAAGCTAAGTTAAGAAAGTGAGTGGAAGAATCAATTGATATAAAATTTTCTTTTTATAAGCACATGTAAATAGCAATAATAACAATACAGGAAAATTGAATAGCATTCTGAGATTTATACAGTTTCTTCCCACAAAAACCCTGTGAAGTTTTGTCTAAGAGAAAATTTGTGGTAAATTGACTGTTTTCTCCTGCAACCTCCAATTTAAAAAAGAGTTTGGCATACCAGCCATGTTCACTCCTTCATTATTCACAGCTGATTTCACTGATGCTCTCTTCAGCACTGTATTCTAATGACCTTTTTTTTTTTTTTAAATTAAAGCTTTTTATTTGCAAAACATATACATGGGTAATTTTTCAACATTGATCCTTGGCAAAGCTTTCTGTTACAAATTTTTCCCTCCTTCCCCCCACCCCCTCCCCTAGACGGCAGGTAGTCTAATACATGTTAATTATGTTAAAATACATAAATTGAATATATGTATACATATTTATACAGTTATTTTGCTGTACAAGAAAAATTGGATCTACAAGAAAAAAAAAACCTGAGAAGGAAAACAAAATGCAAGCAAACATCAATGTGTGAAAATGCTATGTTGTGGTTCACACTCAGATCCCACAGGCTGCTCACTGGGTATATATGGCTTTCTTCATCACTGAACAAATTGGAACTGCTTTGAAACATCTCATTGTTGAAGAGAACCATGTCCATCAGAGCTGATCATCGTATAGTCTTGTTGCTGTGTATAATGATCTCCTGGTTCAACTCATTTCACCATATGGGTCCCTTTCCCTCTTTTAAGATCTCTTTGGGATATAAACTCAGTAGAAACACTGCTGAGTCAAAGCACAGTTTGATAACTTTTTGAGCATAGTTCTAAATTACTCTCCAGAATTGTTGGATCCATTCACAACTCCACAAACAATGTACAGGGGGCGATTATTTAAAGAAAACCTTCCTTCAATTTCTTATAGCAATTGTCAGGTCTCATAGTGCTATCTTAAATCCCTCCACTTCTATAAAGAAATCTGTGTGAATGTCCTATAAACCTTTTTTTTTTAATTTATTATTTTTTGGTGAGACAATTGTGTGTGTGTGTGATGTCTATGTGAAAAATGTGTAAGTGTGTGTGGGGGAGGGTGGTCTCCCATTAGACTATAAACTCCTTGAAATTATGGTCTGTCTTTTTTGCTTTTATATTTATTTCATAAATAAAAACATTTATTTTATATTTATTTCTTGCTTAGGACAGTGCCTGGCACAAAGTAAGAATTTAATAAATGCTTGTTGGTTTGACTTAATTTGATTTGTTTAGATTAACTATGGTGACAATACAGTTTTTTTAAACTTACTTCCCTTTCACAAAATAGTAGACTCTAAGAGTTTTAAGGAACTTTAAGACTGTCTAGTCCAACTTATATCTGAATAGAAATCATTTCTAGTATAAAATTTGATGCGTTCACAAATTCTTCCCCACCATTTTTTCTTTCCTTCTTCAAACATTTATTAAGTATTTATTATGTGCAATTCATTGGAGTTGTATAGAGAAGACCCAGTCAATGTCCTTTGGAAGATTATGTTTATGCAAGTATCTTACTTCTGGCCTGAGATAATCTTTGGCAGCCTCCACTAATCTTTGAGATTCTAATCTCCATTTACTAAAGGACAGTGAAGAACCAAATTTTGAAAAGGCTAGAGACAGAATTAAAATGGGAGCTTAGAACAATTATTAATTCAAAAGTTTGTCCCTGATCACTCATGTGTTCTGTAAATAAAAAGCTTTAATTTTTTTTTTAAAAAAGAAAGTTTGTCTCAGAAGCAGCTAGCCAAGCTGATAGAGTAGGAGAAAGTAGCACAGTCCAGCTCCTGCCCACACCCCACCTTCCACCCCCACTACTCCAATATAAATCCCATAAAGAATACCCCACCATGCAGTAACTGAAAAATTGAAGGAGCAAATATAGTTAGTTATCTTTTTAGTTTGAGATCACAAATTCAATGCTGGTGCCAGGTCAAACTGGCTTTGAGAGTCAGTTGTTAAATTTTCAGTGTGGGCATTTACTCAATGATACAAATCGGGGCTTCATTGTTCTGTTTATTGTCAGAAAGTGATTAAAAAACCCAATGCTGATTAAACTAAAAAGTATATCTTTTTTGGGGGGAGTAGTTTCACTTGTGGAATGAGTTGAGCCAGGATGTCTCAGTACCCAGAGTTCTGAGCTAAGCCTTCATGGGAGGGATGACCAAAGCTGATATTGGACTCAGCAGTCCAGACCAGCAAGAGGCTGCAAAGAACACAGAATCAAAGTGAGTCTTAAGAAAACTGAGCTTTGTTTATGTATTAATAATATTTGAGTCCATAAATTCCTGCTTATTCTTAAACTTACTATTTCCTGCTTTCAATCTGATTAAAATACTATGTAAGTAGTTCCCCTGATTTGTCTTATCTATTGATTCATAGAAAACGTAAGCCCTGTTAATTAATTTCAGTTATTCTTAATAACAGCTAAGATTTATATAATCAGAGAATCATAGATTTAGAGCTATAAGAGACCTCAGAAATCATGTCTCTACATCCTTTGTTTTATCTCTAGCGAGTTAGGTAGTATACTGGATAGAATATTGAGCTTGGAATTAGGAAGAACTGTATCACTGAGCAAGTCACTTAGTCTTAGTGACCTAATTCTCAGTTTGTTCATCATAAAATGGGGATAATAATAACACAATTTATAGAGTTGTGATGATCAAATGAGATAAAATATGTGAGGCATTTTGCAAATTTAAATACTATACAAATGTCAAGCTATTTAATAATAATAATAACTCTTTTAATTAATAGTAATGACAATAAAATCATCATCATTGTTATTATTATTTTAATAGATGAAAAAAGGAAACCTAGACAAATTAAATGGCTCACCCAACATCTTCTTGGTAGTAATTGACAGAACTGGAAACTACAAATCATTTTATGCATATTATTTCAATAGATCCTAATATTAGCCATTGAGGTAGATATAATAAGTGTTTTTATTCCCAGTCTACAGATGAAGGAATTGAACTTTAGAAAGATGAAACTAGGTTTTCTGCCTCCAAATCCAGTCTCAGGAAAAATGGGAAATAACCACTTGGCTTGATCTCTGGATCTTGGGGAAGCAAAGAAAATAAGGAATTCCAAGAGACTGTAAGGATTTCTGTAAGAGAGTGATCATTCTTTTTCTTTGGTGATAATTCTGTCTTTCATTTTCCCTGGACAGAATAATTTTGGAAGAAAAGGCATTTAATAAAGTAGGTGCTTAATAAATTATTTGATTTAAAGTGAGCAGAACTGGTAAACTGAGCTTGACCACTCATTGAGTTCAGAATTTGTCAGTCATCTCTGCTCTGCAGATGGAATGTTCAATGTGCCACTCTGAGAATAAACTGTAACTTAGTGGAAGTTCCACAGGGGACTGGGAAGAGACATAGAAGCTGTGTCTGGAGCTTAGGGCCTTTTCTTATGACTTGTATGTAGCTGAAGTCTTCTATAGATGTTTCCTCCCTGATTAGAAAGTGAGCTCCTTGAAAGCAGGTATCTCTTGCTTCCCCCATATATATGTAATTATCATTAAAAAAATAGTCTTGTATTAATGTTTGTCTTGTTTGCACCCTAAATGCATCTTACCTTTACCATCAGGCGGAAGGCTTATTTCTGCACTTGTAATTGGTCATAAGTGGCACTCAAGTTCTTTCAAAGTTATTTTTCTTTACAATTCTGTAATCATTGTTTAGTTATCCTATTCTGCTCAAATCACTTAAAATCTTTTCAAGTTTCTCTAGTAAAAAAAAATTCTCATATCTTACAATGCATCAATATTCCATTACATTGATTTATATTGCACTTTAATATAAGTAAAATGCTTTATATATGTTCACTAATTTTATTCTCACAGAAATCTTGAGAAGTAGGTATTATTATCTCCATTTTATAGATGAGGAAATTGAAGCACAGAGACCTTAAGAGGCTCAATTTGAACTTAGTTCTTCCTGACTCTAAACAATAATTTGTCAAACAACATTGTTCCCAAGCAATGAATATCTCATTTATTTCCAATTCTTTTCTATAACAAAAAGTGCTGCTAATAAATATTTTTGTACATGTGGGACTATTCTGGACTGGGTTTTCCTCAAGCTAGTTGTCTGGTAGTTTAGATTTGCTACTAGAACAAAATGAGATACTAGTTGATGAAGTTGACAAAAGGAGATTCACTTAATCATGGCAGGGAAAAAAAGATATTTAACAAGGATAGTATTCCTCAAGGTAAATCTAACTGTCTGAATCCTTAGTTCTCTAAACCAACCAAATTTCCATGGATGCTAGCACCTTTTCCCCTCTCAATCGTAAAGATAGTTTTCAACATTCATTTTTATAATATTTTTGTGTCCGAATTTTTCCCTCCCTCCCTTAATTTCCCCTACCCCAAGACACCAAGCAATCTGATCTAGGTTATACATGTTCAATCATTGTAAACATACTTCCATATTACTTGTGTTGTGAAAGAAAAATCAAAACAAAAGGGGAAAACCACAAGGAAGGAAAAAACAAACAAAAAAAGAGATGAAAATAGTGTAATCTGGTACTCATTCAGTCTCCATAATTCTCTCTCTAGATGTGGATGGCATTTTTCGTCCTAAGTCTCTTGGAATTGGCTTGGATCACTGTATTGCTGAGAAGGACTAAGTCTATTATAATTGATCTTCACACAGTCTTAGTGCTGCTGTGTACAATGCTCTCTTGGTTCTGCTCTCTTCATTCAGCATCAGTTCATGTAAGTCTTTCCAGGCTTTTCTGAAATCAGTCTACTCATCATTTCTTATAGGTCAATACCCTTTAAAGAAAAAAAAATTGCCTGTCTAGTGGCAAGTATTAAGATATTGATGATCTTTTCACTCTGACTTTGGTCTCTTTTGGATATTTGCCAAGTAGTGTTGTTGTTGGCTGAAAAGATGTACAGATTAGTGATTTTGGGGTATATTTCCAAATTGTTTTACAAAATGTTGTATTATTTCACAGTTCTAATAATGGCTCAATAGTATGTCTGTCCTCCCACAGCTCTTTCAAATATTGTCATTTTATGTTTTTATGCTATCAATTTTTGCCAAATTGATAGGTATGAGCTGAAAATTTAGATTTGTTTTAATTTATATTTATTATTAATTATTTGGAGCATTTTTATGTGGCCATTGACAGCTTATATTTCTTCCTTAAGAACTGCCTGCTTGTATCCTTTGATCATTTATCTATTGAGGAATAGTTCTTACACATTTGTATAAATTTCTTATACATCCTGGATATCAGTTGATCAGAGAAATTTGTTGCCATTCTTATTTCCCCACATAAGTTAACTATTTTCCTTCTAAATCTAACTCTATTAATCTTTTTGTGCAAAACCTTTCCAATTTTATGTAATCAAAATAGTCAATTTTATCTCTTAAGATCATCCCAATCATTATTTTGGTTAAGAATTCTTCCCCTAGCCTTAGCTGTGAAAGATATCTTCTTCCATTTTCTTCTAATTTTTAAAAATATAATCTTTTATATCTTGGTTCTATAACCATTTGAAAGTTATTGTGGCATAGGGTGTGAGTTGAGCCAGGCCTAATTTCTCCCAAATTTGTTTTCTAATTTTCCCAGGAACTTTTATTGAATAGTTGAGCCCTTATCCCTGTAGTTGTTGTCCTTGTTCAACCATATTCAATAACTTCTGTGTCTTACTGTCTATTGATCAATTTTTCTCACCACTACCAGTTGTAATGAGTTCTAATTTTGTAGTATACTTTGAAATCTGGTACACCTAGATCTCTTTCCTTCCCACTTTTTTCATTATTTCCCTTCAAATCTTTTTATAGATGGAGAGATTTTGATGCAGAGAAGTGAAGGGACTTGTTCATGTTCTTATAAGAAGAAAGTCATGTGGGATTGAAACCCAGGTATTTAGGTTCCAACTCAGTTTTACCCCACTGCCTCCCATTGGGCAGATCGATTTCTCCTAGGTAACTTGCTGTACCCACAAGTTCAGTGCCTGGAAGGCCTCCTACCCCATTTTTGGTTCTTGAAGGCACATATGATATGACTAGAATTGCTTAGAAGAAAATCTAGGAGAGAAAGTCCCAAACAGCTGTGGACATCAATCGTTTACCTCCTGGGCTATCCCCTCACAGGCTGAACACTTGTTTTTGTCATTTATTCACTTGAGTTACTGTGGTTTTTATTTTAAGTCAAAGCAGTGAAGGGGGAGCTTCAAGTGCCAAGAAAAGACCTAAGTGCTTAAATTTCTCTTTTTAAACTATGATTTGTTACCAGCCTGGCTTGCCTGCTGCTGAGTTCATACCTTCATAAGGAAGAGATTTGACTTTTTGAGCAATTCTGGGATTACATGAGAAAAAAGAACTTGATACTCTGAGTGAAAGTTTAAGCACTATTTAAGTGACATTTTCTATTGTTATAACTAGCCTATTTCCTTCCTTTCTGCCCATTACATTTCTACTTGACCTTCATCAGTTGATTTAGTTCTGTCTTAGTCAAGAAAATATAGGATCTTCTGTGATTTAGCTTCAGGTTACAAGGTTACAGAATCACAGGCTTTGAGCTGGAAGGTCATTTAGTCCAATTTTATCATTTTAAAGATGAGAAAACTCAACATCCAAGAGATTAAACGGTCACACAGGTAGTAGATGGCAGAGTTTTAATCCAGGTCATCCTACTCCAAACATAGCATTATATTATACCACACTGCCTGCTGGTTCCACCCTGATGGTCAAAATACCACCAGTGTTACTACCACCACCATTAAAATCATATAGGAACCAGATGAGATACATCTCATCCTTGTCATACTGCCTGAATCCTGATATTTTTATTCAACTGAAAAAGAGCATTTATTTGATTCATCCGAATCATAGATCACAGAACATTAAATAAAAAAGATAATAACAAGATAGTGTCACCCCAGAACTCTTTCTATCTGAACTCCAGTGAGCGAGAAGAGAAGAATGATTTTTATATAACAATAACAACAATAATAATGGTAGATATTGATAAAGTATAATGAATCAAAATTATTACAAAATATTTTTAGAATAAGCAGAAATCTCTTCAAACAGTTCTCTCCAAAGCAATTGAAAAGGTTGCTAATAGACCCCTGCCTATTATATATTGGAATGAATTTGTCCAATAAAACTGAAAGTAATTCGCTTGCAATTAGAACCAATGAAACAACTGAAGTTCTAGAATGGAAGAAAAGGCTATACTATACCTTCTCCCTTTAACCTCCTCCTTACTGGGAATCTGGGACTCCACACTGATATCATCTGGGCTCATTGGTGAGCTTTTGCCTTATCTTCCTGGGGCCAAAGCCTCCACCACACTTCCCATTCATACCTATGCTATGCTGTGACACATAAAAAGACCCTTAATAAATGCTTTTTGAATTGAATTAAACCAGGAGAAGGGAAGAGAGGATGAACAGAGGAAGGAAGTCATTTTTCTGAGATCAAACAGTAATTAATATGGACTTTGATCTCACAGTGGCAGAGAGAAGGGGGCTCTCTAAAAGTGGGCAACAGATCTCACCTGAAAGATGGTCAAAGGGTTGAATTCAGCACCCCAAGTCTCTGCCCCTTTGGCCTTGGGTATAACAGTTACAGAGTCATGTGTTGAACAAGAGATCCTATCAATCCCATGTCAACCACTCTCTTCTAGGTGAGAGATTATTAGGGGACTCCATTTTTAAGGCTATTGTCTTTTCTTTTTTTAAGGTTTACACATTGCTTTTCCTGGCAACTTTGCCCATCCATCCTCTAGTTGCTACCTTTCTAGCCTTCTAGTTTAGGGGAAGAGCTGGAAAATTTGATCATGAGTAAATTCCAATCTTTCTTCTAAGTCATTAAGGAACATCACACTTCCTTTGGAAGCAGGGTACAATTACCTTTCCTAATGACTACCCTGTCTTTACATTCCCTGTAAAACTAGGATTAGTTCAGAGACAGTTTAAATTACGTGGAATGTGTGAGTTTCAACAGGGAGGATTCCCCCCCCCCCATTAGTTGTTTCTTTTGAATGTATTCTAGAAGTGTGCTACTAAAATGTAAGGTTTTCTTTATACAGGCAGTTTTTTTTTTTTTTTTGAGCATACACACCCAGCACTCACCTTTCTCCTGAGTTCCATTACCAATTGCTTTCTGGACTTCTCTATTTCCTATAAACTCTATTTCCTTTAATCTTTCTTTTACCTCACACTAAAAAAAAGTCCAAAACAAAATTTGTGATTTCTCTCCTCCCAACTTATTCTTCTCCCAAACCTCCCAATTTCTGTTGAGGACACCATTTTAAAAAATCATCCAGATTCTCAATGTCAGAACTTATCTTAGACTTCCCTGTAACTTTAGGGCTTAGCACAGAATCTGGCTTATTATAGGATCCTAATAAAGGCTTGTTGAGTAGGAAATTGATGATGGGGGAATGAAGGGAGATAACTATGGAGAAGAGCACAGAGTTAAAGTTCAGAAAATCAGAAGCAAAGCCATGAAGGAAAGAAAACTGATTGTCCTGGTCTTCTTCCAAAATGGAGAGAAACTCACCTATGGGAGAAAGGGGTTGACATGGCATAGGGATATTCCATGGTAAGAAGGCCCCAATTGTTATAGGGTTATAGTTATAGGGTGTGGAAAGTTATAGGGTGAGACTACAGTTAAGGCATGATATGGAAGTCAGGAAAGTCAGAAGCAAACCTGGGAGAGAATTGAACACATACTCATATGATAAACTTAAGACAGGTATGAGGATCATATATGTAGTTATCCAATCTACATTCATAATAAAGATAGCTCAGCTATTACATCTTAACTTTTCCATTACTATTCTTGCATAATGAGACTTTGATTTCTGCTCCCAAGAGGTTTTCCTTCCAAGAAGGATGGCTGTGGCCATGATATCAACTCCCAGAAGCCCTGCCTGTTTTCTGAAGTGGAGTCTGGATGATTCAGAGTAGTCTCTTGTAGTCTCTGCTGGCAGACTCAACTGAACAGGGACAATTTAGCCATCTCAGTTTCAGCCTGCTAGATTATATTTGGCGTTGAGGAGTGGAGAACTAGTAATAGTGTTATAAAGAAAAAAAAACAAAGTTATTTTCTGAAATGTAAAGGATAGAAAGGAGTTCAAAAGTAAACAGAGATAAAGAGGTTAGCTTTGAAAGTGACATGCTGAACTTATCACAGATGTTCAAAAAATAAATAATATATAGTGGAGATTTATGGTTTTGCAAATAATCCTCTTTTCTATTTGGCTTTGTATATGGAACTATTCATTTCTTTTTATTTTCATTAAGCTCATAATTTTTGAAAAATTAAACTTAAAAAGTCCTGGTTTCAATCCCTAACTGTTACTAATTAGGTAAGCATTTTGAATTTTAATTTCCTCATCTGTAAAAGATATATAATAATACTTGGGTTCCATTCTTCACAGACTTGTTTTGAAGATAGTGTTTTGTGGAAGCTACATCTTTAAGCAGGCCTCCATTTCATTTATTGCAACATGGAACTGCTGCTTATAGGGTCAGCCAACAAGCCAGCCAAAGACTTGGAAAACTCCAAGGCTAGCTAACTCTCTACTACTACAACAGTTAATAAGCACCCCAATCAATCCTACAAATTGGTGGCTTTAGTTGGATTTCCTGGGAATGTTTTCCAGAGAGAATCTAAGCAGAGTAGCCTATGTTCCAAGATGTGTATGTTGGGGGTGGAATTTGGAAAGGGTAAAGAGGATAAGACTGGGAAATTTGGGTAAATCCTTAAGAGATGGTACAGCAGCAGTGAGAATTAAAGATGGTGGGTATTGTCCAAGTTCTCAGAAGTAGATCTTATTCAGCAAAACTTAATGGCTCCTCATCGCAGCTGTTCAGAGCAAAAGTGCTTCTAACATTCAACAGAGTGTCTTCCCTGTGCCAAATATTTCATCCCCATAAGCCACAAACTGAAATAAAGAGCTACTCCCAGGATTGAGAATTAAATATAGCTTGGCTTTTATTGCCCCAGAGATAAAGAGATCACTCCAGGTGTGAGACCGTGCCCCCAGTTCTTAGCACCTTTAATGACTGGAAGGAAAAGGGAAAGGGTCACAAGCTTGAAAGTGACAGGATACCTTTCTTCCCTCCTCCTTTTCTCACAAACTCAGCCATAAGGAAGGGTGAGAAATCCTTCCCTGAAGGAAACTTTCTTCCTCAGCCAGGTCTCAGTAGCCAGGAAGGGAGGGGGAAAAACCTAACAAAAAATATTCTTCAAGGTGAGAAGTCAGGTGAGCTGAGAAAGGCAAGTCAACCAATCAGACTTGTGAAAGAAGAGATTTCAGGGAATGACCAACTTGAAAAAAATAAAATACACAGATTGAAAGAAAAAAAAAATGCTATTTTAATTTAATTCTTAAATAACCACAATCACTATTTTTTTTAAAGTATATTTCCATTTTATTCACATTGGCAAAGAAAAATCAGAACAAAAGGAAAAACACAAGAAAACAATAGCAAAAAAGGTGAAAATGGGAAAGAAAAATCAGAACAAAGAGGGGAAAAACCCCACAACAACAAAACAACAACAATAGCAAAAAAGTGAATATCTACACTCAGTCTCCATAGTTCTTTCTCTGAATGGGGATGGCTTTTATCCAAAGCCTATTGGAATCATCTTGGATCAGCATATTGCTGAGAAGAGCTAGGTCTATCATAAATTACTTACTATTGTGATGTGTCTGGCTTTTGCTTACTGTTTTCTTAAACTTTCTTAAACCTTGGAATAAGATTAGACACTGCCACTCTCACTTCCTGTTCCACATTAATTTTTCTCTGTTTTTTACAGTTGCAAAGTTTTTACAGTTTTGCAAAGATATGGCATCACAAAGTTTGAGAGGTTATTGGTATAGCCAAAAGTACAAGTAAACCAAAACATCACAAAGGAAAATTTTGAGGGATTATTGGTATATTCAAAAGTACAAGTAAACCAAAACATCATAAAGGAGAAAGTTTGAGGGGTTATTGGTATAGCCAAAAATACAAATAAACCAAAACATCACAAAGGAGAAAGTTTGAGGGATTATTGGTATAGTCAAAAATACAAGTAAACTAAAACATATCTCAAACATTCAGTAATGTCACTGGAAAGAATGCAGCATGACCTGTTTTGGAAACTGTGAACTACCTGTAGCGAGATGTATGCTCTATGTCCAGCAGATGAAGGAGTATTATTGCCCTGATCACCTAGGTGCACAATTTGAAGAAGGACCTTCCAGTAATGACTAGTAATGGGCCCCGAGGCATCTTTCAACCTCTATCTCAGTTACTCCCATCAAATGAACCTGAGACAATAATATTTACCTACCTTCTTCACAGGACTACCCAAGTGGCTTAATTAGTTAATGTTTATCATGTACTTTGAAGATGAAAAGCTCTAAGTGTTGGACAGTAGCATGATTCTTTCACTTTTCTTGGAGGAAGGGGGTGGTAGAGAATTGCCAGGATTTTAGTTTGTCTGTGCCTTGACTATCAGATACCCCAAACTTGGTTGAAATTTTTTGGTTTTTGAGGAGATTTAGAGGGTTTGAAGCATCCAGTTTCTGGCAGGGATTGAGGGTAAGATGGGAGAAAAGGAGCTTGTCTGAACAGAAACTCCAAAGAGGTCTCCCCCTTTACTTGGAATTCTTCTGCTGTCTCAGCACTGACTTTGAACTCACAGTTTATTACATGGTACTTTTATAGCTCTATGTTTCATGGTATGCGAAAATATCTTCCCTAAACCCCAGCCACCCCTCCCTACTTTGTTTTGATGTAGCAGGGAGGAAGAACCAAAGTGAAAATGTATAACAATCTAAAAGTTTGAGGTCTGTTTTATGGAAACACTGAACATTGAGAAGTATCTGATTTTTAAAAAAATAACCTTTACAACGGGAAGGCTTGTATGAATTGATTTGAAGTCAGCAGAGTTAGGAATATAATATATCAGTAACAACAATATAAAAATACAAACAGTAACTTTAAAAGGCAGCTGGGCTAAAATTCACTGCAGTGACCAATCTTAGTTGGAGACAATGAATGGTGATACTTCTTTCAGTAGAGGGGTGGCAGGATCATGGGTGCAGAGTGCTCCCCAGGTTGTTCTCTTGGTGATTTTGCCTAATTTTTCTCTGTTGTAAGGGAGAGTTCAGGGATGGGGGTGCAAATCAGAGAATCATTATTTTATAAAAAATAAAATACATGGATATGATTTATTTTAAGGCAAAACATATACACACATATGTTATATATATTTTAAATATGAGTATATGGTATATACTATTCATATACATATATACATATGTATATGTGCTTATATGAATGTATATTGTATATGTGTGTATACTGTTTTCAATTAATATAACTTTCTTTTCCTTTTCCTCCTATCTCCCAATCCATTGGGGGGGGGGGGATGGAAATCAAAACCTTTGTGACAAATATACATAGTCAAGAAAATCAATTCCCACATTGTTCCTGTGAAAGAAGTAACACTCCCTTTTGTATCCTAAGTTCAAACCCAGCTTCAGATATTTATCAGCTGTGTGATTCTTAGTCCTACTAAAAGACCAGAGTACTGAGTCACATGATCTCTTTGTGACTAGGTTTCCTTATCAGTAAAATGGTGTAAAAGCACCTATCTCCTGAGGCTATTGTGAGGATAAAATGAGATAATATTTGTAAAATACTTTGCAAGTTTAAAAGGCTGTAGAAAAGTTCATGATTATCATTATTATGTCTCCATTAGGAGATGGGTAGCCTGCTTCCTCATCAGTCCTCTGGCTGGTCATTGCTATAATTAGAGTTCCTAAGGGTTCTAAAGATTTAATTTTTGGGGCATCGAGGTGGTGCAGTGGATAGAGCACCAGCCCTGAATTCAAGATGAACCTGAGTTCAAATCTGACCTCAGACTCTTAACACATCCTAGCTGTGTGACCCTGGACAAGTGACTTAACCCCAATTACCCGGGGGGGGGGGGAGATTTATTTCTTAATGAAAGGACAAAAACTATTACATAAATAGCAGGATCCTCATATCTGGTGAATTGAAAATATAGAATGTTGTAGTTTCTTTCTTCCTTCCTATTGTATTTGGTTTGTGACACCCATACAGGCTTTCTCTGTGGTGATTGGGCCATTTTAATCAAGGGGAGTAGAGGGTCACTGAACCCTATCTAGAAGCTGTGTTGCTGTGTTGTACAGCATTTTTCCTTCCTGGAACCTTGCAGCACCTAGAATGTCTAATCAATCAGTAATCAATCAAGCATTTTATTAAGCACCTATTATATTCCAGGCTCTGTTTTAGGTGCTAGGTATGCAAGTATAAAAATGAAATAATCTCTGCTCTCGAGGAGCTAGCATTCTATTAGGCTTACCAGTATGACTGGTTAAGTAAAAAGAAATTAAGACACTGATCCTTCAGGAAGGAGGGGAAGATAGGAGATCATATAATTGTATGGGCAATGGGAAGTGCCAGGGAAGAACAAAAAATCATCATCCAAATCTTTGGAAATAGAGGGAAAAGAAAAGGATAAAAGTTCTAGGAAGTAAGATCCAAACCTTTTTAGGGTATATTTATCATTGTGAATTATTCTATTTGACTCCAGAAGATCAGTGGGTAGAAGCTGAAGAGCCAAAATTAGTTAGATACAAAGAAAAATTTCCTTGAGAAATAAGGTGTCCCTTCTTATTAAGGTTTTTGCCCCAAATCTGATTAACTATTTATTGTAAAGGGGTTTCGTGCCCGGGTATGGGCAGGACTTGATGACTATTGACATCGCTTTTGACTGTGTGTGAGAATTCTAGGGAACGATGTAGTGATATTGATTATATATTAGTGCAATATTGTAGTACACTGGATAGATACAATAGAATTGAAGTTCTTTGAAGACAGGAACCGTTCCAGTTTTCATCTGTATCCCTAGCACCTTGCATATAATCTAACATTATTGTTGTTTTTGTTCAGTCATGTGTGACTCTTCATGACCCCATTTGGAGTTTTCTTGGCGAAGATACTGGACTGGTTTGCCATTTCCTTCTTTAATTTCTTTTACAGATGAGTAAATTGAGTCAAACAGTTAAATGACCAGGGTCACACAGATATTAAGAATCCGACTTTAGGCCATCTAACTGCTTAACATACTGCAATTTAATAACTAACTGATTGATAAAGTACTATAGAGTCCAGAAAATCTATGTTCAGAATCTACTTTTTTAGCTATATGATCATCAATGAGTCATTTTTAGTCCTTAAATTCCTCATTAATAAAATAGAGACAGGAATATCTGGGGTACCTCAAAGGTTGTTGTGTGATTCAAATGAGATCCTGTGTATAAAACCTTTTGTAAATTTTAAAGTAGCATATAGTTATCGATCAGAAACATCAGCATTACCAGAAAAAAATATTGATAAGTTGTTGAGAAAGAGTGGAGCAGCAAAACAAGAAGAGAAAATCTCTAAGACCACTTGATTACTTACAAATAATACTAATTATAATCATTTACTTAATTTGCTATCTAACTATTCTTAAATATTGTGTGATAAAGATTATGACTCAATAAATAGGCATCAGATAAAATTTTAGAAGATTTGATTATACTAAGCTAAATTTATATTTCAGTTTCCATAATTTATCGCTCATATAACAAAAACATTTATTCATTACTTTCAATTAAAAAAAAACATTGAAATCATTATTCTTAACTATTTGAAATTATCAAATGGAGAAATCTATAGCAGACCAGTATGGTTCTAGAGGTAAAATGAACATATTTAACCTCCCAAAAAGACTGCTTCAAACCTGGGCGTACTCTGACTATTTGCAATCAATTGAACACTAAGTGAATGCAAAGCCTTACACAGACCATACTTCAGGCTTACTCATGGAATGTGTTGCCAGTAAGATATAATATAACAAGTCATCAATGGCCTGGGAGTCAGGAGCCTCGAATTTCATATTTAGTTGTACCATTAAATGGTTATTAATGATTTATGGCAAGTGGTCTCCTCTTTCTGGACTTCTGTTTCCTCATTCATAAAATGGAAGCTTCGAACATGGAGACCTCCATGGTCCTTTCATTCCATCTCACTCTCCCCCATATAGAAATGGGACAGCTTGCTTTTTGTGTTTGTGTCTTTAGTCCTTAGCAGAGTGCCTGAAACATAGTAGAAAAGTGAAACATTAGAAAAGTGAGTCTTTAATAATAATATGAACCAGCTGATAAAACTTTAGTTCTTTAGCCATGAGACTTAGGTTCAAAACCTGTGTCTGATATTTAATTTCCTGTGTGATCTCAGACAAATAACTTAAGCCTCAGTTTCCTCATCTGTAAAATGAGAGTATTGGACTGGTAGAATTCTGAGTTCCCTTCCAGCTCTAGATCAAAAATTCTATGATCCTAACATTAGATGAGTAGGATTTGAATAGGATATTATCTTATCAAATATCAGCACTAGTAATATTGCTATTTCTGTTGTCAGATAAATTAATTCTAATTCATTTTAATTTTCACTCTAATGGATGTACATATTGTAAATATATTGTGAATGAGGGCATGTTAATATGGATAATGGCAAATATATGGCATAATATTAAAATGTAGGTCAATAAGTTAATAAAGCTTATATTTTCTTAGATCTTTCTGTGTATTATTTCATTTGACTCTCCCAATAGTCCTATAAATAGTAATTGTTAGCGCAGACCCAACAGCAGCACTCTCTTTGTTCAGGTTTGATATTGGGAATAAATAGACCATTTGGAAGCCATTGAATAGTTAACACAAAGACACTTACTTTTCCCTAACACAGCAAAGATGTACAACATGGTACAGTAGTACTTAGTTTTTCTGGACTTGTCCCATCCTCTATCCCTCATATCCATATGGAAATGCATCTGCTCAGCAGGGCAGGCTATGGTAACTCTTGGGCTCTTCAGAATTTCACCAAGTTAGAAGGACCACTTAGGTAAGACTTTTTATGCCTTTGGGTTACCATGAAGCTGGGACAAGGGAAGTGGAGATCAGTGAGTATCAGGGATAGTTGTGTTGCCTTTAATGGAAAAGGAATCCTTGTCCATGGGAGAGAAGGAGGAATTGTCTTAATTAGAATTGAAAGGAAAATGGAGGAGAGAGGCATGGACCTAATAAATATTGTGGCAACACTGGCCACAATAGCACAATATTGCAAGTGCTATGATCACTATTTTACATATAAGGAAATAAAAGCTTGACTTTTCCAAAGTCACATAAACAATGAATGTTAGAGCTAAAACTTACATCCAGTCTACTGATCTCAATTTCAGTTCTTCTTTACTCGATGCCCTGTGACATAGTTTTGAGAGTCTAAACTTAAAGAAGATGATGAATTTTATCCTGGGATGGGTCCAAGGTATATACATCATGTTTCCTTTAAGAAGCTTCATGGTCACCCAAAGGAATTGGTCTGGATCACCTCACTGTTGAAGAGAGTCACGTCCATTAAAATTGAACATCATATAATCTTGCTGTTGCTGTGTATAATGATCTCCTGGTTCTGCTCATTTCGCTCAGCATCAGTCCATGCAAGTCTCTCCAGGCCTCTCTGAAATCATCCTGCTGGTCGTTTCTTACAGAATAATAATATTCCATAACATTCACATACCATAACTTATTCAGCCATTCTCCAATTGATGGGCATCCATTCAGTTTCCAGTTTCTTGCCTCTACAAAAAGGGCTGCAACAAACATTTTTGTGTATCTGGGACCCTTTCTCTTCCTTATGATCTCTTTGGGATATAAGCCCAGTAGAAATATTGCTGGATCAAAGGGTATGCACATTTTGATAGCCCTTTGGGCATAATTTCAAATTGCTCTCTAGAATGATTGGATCAGTTCACAACTCCACCAGCAATGTATTAGTGTCCCAGTTTTTCCATATCCCCTCCAATATTTGTCATTATCTTTTCCTGTCATTTTAGCCAATCTGAGAAGTGTGTAGTGGTACCTTGGAGTTGTTTTACTTTTCAGTATGCCCAGTTTAAAAGGATGACCCAAACCTCACAGGAGAAAGGAAGAAAGATGTGGGAAGATGATCCTGATGTTTGGAAACAGCAGAAGCTACTTATGGTATTTACTCTCTTTTTATGGGTATTTACTCTAATACCCATGTAGAAGTCTAGCAGAAAAGTTTCTCTTTTTTTAAGTAGTTGGGAGATGAGGGGATTGTATGGGACTGTGATTCACTGGGAATTGTAGAGAGGCTTTGGCCATGGGGATGGGCATTCATCTTCTTTGTTATTTATCTTGCTTCTTACTTTGAATAAAATTTTAATGGATTTATATCTAGGAATAGAATAAACTTTGAGTGGTATATAGTAGGCATTTTTTTGGTCTAATTGTTGAATATCTTTCTTGCATTAAATTCATTATACTATTATCTTCCATTTCTATAGCATTATAAGGTTTGTCATTATTATACTTGTAACATCCTTGGGTGGTAGATCATAAAGACATTTTCAACTACATTTTACAGATTAGGAAATTGAGGTTCATAGGCATGAAGTGATTGATGATCCATTAAATTTTCAATCATATGTCATGCAAATAATGGGGAAATAAAATTAAGAATGCTGAGCTTGGAAATGTTGATTTCACCTTCATAATACCATTTTTATTCTTCCCATTTCTTTGCATGCAGCAAAATCTCTATTCTACTTATCTCCAGACTAACTTATTACCACTTTGTTCTTGTTTCTATCCTATTGGCCTCCTCTGTACTCAATAATATTCTCTAATTGCATTTCAGCATATGTGTTCATACTTGTGTGTACATGTTTTCCCAGTATATAAATAAATGTAAATCATTGGTCTAGTCATCATCATCATCATGAAAAACATTTATTATCCATTTTTTTGCACGTGCTTTTCCCTTCAAAACAAAACTGGCATAGTTCTTGCCATCCTGGAAATAAAGATAGGAAGGCTTGAAAGAGTTAGATCAACTTCCAAATGTCCCTAGTTTACTTCCAGGTTGTAGTTTGTGTTTGGGGCAAGGTTGACTCAGTGTATTAGATTAAACCCCTACACACACATTTCAGAATCTCAGATTTAGAACTAGAAGAGAGCTCAGAAGACATCTTGTCTATACAGTCTGTGGATAGATTTTGGAGGGATCTATGAATTTGAGATTTTTCATAATTAATAACTTTATTCCATTAGAATTGGCTACCTTTGTAATCTTGTATATTTTATTTTATGCATTTAAAAAACATGATTCTGGGAAGAGGTCCATGGAGTTTTTCATACTTCCAAAGGCATCATGATATCCCAAAAGGTGAAAAAACCTTTGATCTAGTTCAACCTCTTCATTTTGTGGAAGGGTAAACTGAGGTAGAAGAGAAATTATTTGCCTAAAGTCACGTAGGAAGTAAGCAGCAAAGTTGGGTTCTAATTGGAATCCAAGACTGTTTCTATTGTATCTTGCAGCATTAATCATATGATCATAGACTCAGAGCTGGAAAGGTCCTTATAATTTTAACAGATGAAAAACTTTAGGCCTCAAAAGGTGACTTGACAGGTAATAAATGGAAAAATCAAGGGTCAAGACAAGGCCTCTGACTCCAAATCTGATTTTTCCTTTTTTATTTCTCCCTTCCTTCCTTTATCTTTTCCTTTTCTCTTTTGAAAATGCTTTGTTCATGAGTGTGGTTCACAACATAGCATTTTCACTCTTTTTGTTGTTTGCTTGCATTTTATTTTTTCTCTGTTTTCATTTGAATTTTCTTGTGCAGCAAGATAATTGTATAAATATGTGTGCATATATTGGATTTAACATATTTTTACCATGTTTAACATATTGACTACTTGCCATCTAGGAAATGGGGTAAAGAAGAGGGGAAATTGGAGCACAAGGTTTTGCAAGGGCTAATGTTGAAGAATTGCCCATGCATATGTTTTGAAAAATAAAAAAATTTAATAAAAAAACTTCTTTGTTCATAGTCTTTCACAATCTATCAATTGGGGAATGGCTTTTGGCTTTATATTTTTATGTCAACCCCCAAAATGTTTTGGATGTTCGATTTTTCCAAAAGATATTTCATACTTTTCATTCAACTGGTTCTTTTTGTATTTTAATTGTATTGATTTTGTTTGAGGAAAACCTTTTAATTTTGTATAATCAAATTTCTCTAATGTGTTTCAATGTTTTCTTCACTGCCTGGCATAGTGGAAATTCACTTCTAAATTGCTACTTAAACTTGTGATACACTTCCCTTCCCAGCAAACTTTTGATAGAGGCAATATAAGGTCATCCTGATTTTATAGATGTGGAAAAACAGAGTTCTGAGAAGCTACATGATTTGCTTATGATTATACATATTCTTCCTTATGTTCCTCTGGAGCCTGGACTTACCAGATAAGCTTTGGTGAAAATTCAATTAAACAATGAAGGCTGTTCCTCTTTCCTGGAATACTCACCCCTCCCAGGTTTTACCTGTTCAAATACTACTTAACCTTCATGTCCTAGGTCAGGAGCCACCTCTTCCAGGAAGTTTTTTTGACCACTCTCTTCCTTCTCTGAACTCCAATACCATTTGTGATATCATTTTGACCTTTGATCATTTATACCCTTGTAGTCTTTTATATAAATGTTTGCCTTCCCAATGAAATAGTGCAAGAAGCAAGTCTTGTACTTCTTTTATCTTATCTATAGCTTTTTTTTCTTTTATCTTATCCAAGATGAGATTGCTGAATTGAAGACATGATTTGAAAATATTTTTCACATAGTATTCTTTCCCATCTCTAATCTTTACCTATAAGAGGCAGCTTTGCTTAATGGAGGGAGAGCTGGTCTTTGAGAAAGGGAGACCTAGGTTCACACAAGTTATCCTGGATAAATTAGCTAATCTCTCAGTGATCCACTTTGACTATAAATTACAGAGTGGGTGCCATTCTACATTGATAAAGAGTTTCCTCATCTGAAGTTCCTTATATCAAGGACACCACAGGTCCAGCTCCTATCTCCCTCTTCTCCATGCCTGGAATACCCTCCTTCACTAGGATCACAGAATCAAAGATTTAAAGTATCAGCATCTATCTATTCCAACCCACACCTGAAAAAGAATTCCCATTATTGCCCATTACACAAGTGGTCATCTAAGCCATGGTTTCTTAAACTTTTCCCCCTTTTTGCCTAAGAAACTTTTTTGTGTGACCCCTGGTATATATATATATATATATACAAATCAAACATTTACTGATAATAAACCAACATTTTGTGACCCCCATATTGGGTTAAGTGACTCCATATGGGATCACACCTCACATTTTAAGCAACTTTGACCTTGTCTTTATTTGAAGATTTCCCCTGAGAGCAGAACTCACTATTTCCCAAGAGGGCACTTTAATTGATAGGAATCTTTTCTTGTTATCTAGCCTAAATAGGCAGGTAGGTGGCTCAATGGATAGAACTTGGGGCTTGGAATCAAGAAGACTTTCATCTTTGTGAGTTCAAATCCAGCCTTAATCCCTTAGCTGTGTGACCCTGGGCAAGTTACTTAACCCTGTTTGCCTCAGTTTCCTCAAATATAAAATGATCTGGAGAAGAAAGTGGTAAACCACCCCAGTTTCTCTGCCAAGAAAACCCCAGATGGGATCACAAAGAGTCAGATACAACAAACCATGCTTCCCTCTGCTTGTGTTTATGAGTATGATTTTAAAATCTATTTGTGAGCCTTACATTTATCCCAATTATGTTTCATTTCCCTCATTTCAGTCCTATATTCTAAATCTTAAGATCTTTTTGAATCCTGACCCTGCCATCCAGATGCTAGCTATTCTTCTTTGTTTTGGGTTATGGTATGATACATAAGGTTGCCATTTGTAGCATTATCCATCTCATCAATAAAAAGAAGCTGAACAACTTCCCTTCTCCGTTGGCTTTTAAATATCATGTGAGTTCTTTCGGGATCTTGTAACATAGTTTATCTTGGCCAGATGATATGATTCAATCAACTTCAATGTAGTAAGTGCCTACTATGTGTCAGACACTGTCCTAGGAGCTGGAGATACAAGTACAAAGACTGAAATGATCCTTACAAGAAACGCCTAATGAGGATGATAAATGCATCAAGTGAATAAATGTAGAAATTTGCAAAGTAGCTAAATACTAGGTTGTTAGGAAAGGAAGAAACTATCAGTTGGGGAGGGACAGAATACAGAGAAAAAAATGGTGTCCCAATTAAATCTAAGTCAAAGAAAAGAAACAATTAAGTGGCACAATTCTTGTGACCTAAGCTTAAATCCTGCCTCAGACATCAACCATGTGGTGGTGGACAAGTCGTATAACCTCTCTGGGCCTCAGTTTCCTCATCTATTAAATAGGGATAATAACAGTTCTTTCTCCCAGAGTTGGTATAAGGATACAGTGGTTAGCATAATGGAAAGCACTTGGCAAAATTTAAAAATGTTATTCTCTATGAAGCATTGATAAGGAGAGAATACATTTCAGCATTTCTGAATAACGGATCAGTCATGGCAAAAAGCATGGAGAATGCAGATGGAGTGTGGTGTTGGAACAATACAGAGAAAGGCAGGATGGCCATGTCAGAAAGTACAGGAGGGGAAGTAAAGTCCAATGATGCTGAGGTGGTTGGGGTCAGGTTGTACAGGACTTTAAGGGCTAAACAGAGGAGTCTATACTTTATCCTAGAAATAGCAAGAAGTATATGGAATTGGTGGAGTAGGGGAATCACATGAATCATCAACATTCCCTCTTTGTTGGTTCCAGCTCATCATTTAAAGCACATCTTAAATATTACTTCTTCTAGGAAGCTTCTGCTAATCCTAATCCAATTACTTGTACTCACATATCATTTTTTGTTCCTCTTTTTATATGTGTATAATGTCATTTGTGCATTAGAGATATTTTATTTGTCTTATCTCTCTACTAATCAGTAAACTCCAAAATTTCTGTTGTTAGTCACTTTAGTCATGCCCAGCTCTTCATGACCCCATTTGAGATTTTCTTTGCAGAGATATTAGAGTGGTTTATTGTTTCTTTCTCTAGCTCATTTTACAGATGAGTAAACTGAGGCAAACAGGCTTAAATGACTTGCCCGGGGTTACACAGGTAGCATTTGAGGTTGGATTTGAATTCAAAATGAGAAGTCTTCCTGAGTCCAGGACAGCTTTATCCATTGTACCACTTAGCTGCCCAAGCATCAAGGTGCCCTATCTAACCTTTGTATTATATATAGTCCAACTCCCTACACTTTTTTTGAGGAGGGAAATTAAGGATTTGTAATTTCATGGCTGAAATAAGTTCCCTTGTAAGGGAACTCTGACAATTTGATGGGCAACAATTTTATAATTTTAATCTTCAAAGTTGCCTGGGACAAGTATCATTTTCAAGTAACTTGACTAGGGTTAGATAGGCAATGTATCAGAGAAGGAACATGAACTATCCTGACTCTTGATGGGCTTTCTAGCCATTCTATATATCAGGCTGCCTTTTTGTACAAAGCAGATTCTTTAAAAAGATTTTTGAAGGAAAGAAGAAGAGGAGACAGGAATTCTACAGAAATATTAAGAAGACTGATGATGCAAGATTTTAAAACATTTTGGGTGAGGGAAAAAGCACAGTGCCCTCATTTTAAATGAAATTTTATTCTTTTCAGTTATCATGCATTTCCCCCCTCTCATTTACCCTCACTGGAAAGCAACAACAACAACAAAACCCCCAAATTTTTGGGAATAAATATTCATAGTCAAGTGAAACAAACTGCCATATTGACCATGTCTGAAAATGTGCCTAATTCTTTGTCTTTGTTCCATCACCTCTCTGGCGGTAAATAGCATTATTCAATACTGATTTTTGGGAATCATGGTTGGTCATTTGTCTACATTTCAAAAATGTTCATTTTTCAGTGTTATTAGTATAATATAAATTATTCTCCTAGTTCTGTTCACTTTTTTCTGCATCAGTTCATACAGCTCTTCCCAGGTTTCTCTGAAACTTTCCCTTTTATCCAGCACAATAATATTCATCATATTCTTATACCATAATTTTTTCAACTGTTCTTCCCATTTAGTTTCCAGTTCTTTGCCATCACAAAAAGAGATATTTTGTACATATAGGACCTTTTATTCTTGCTTGGACATCTTTGGGGTATGGACCTAACATTGTTAAAACTGAATTAAAATGTACACACATTTTATAACTCTGGGGTGGGGTATGGTTCCAAATTGCTTTCCAGAATGGCTGAATCAATTTACAACTCTCAATAATGCATTGATGTATCTGTGACCCCTCCAACATTTGTCATTTTCCATTAGGAGGGTCAACTTTGCCAATTTGATGAGGATCAGGTAGAACTTCTGACTTGTTTTTGTTTGCATTTGTCTAAATATTTGTAATTTAGAATATTTTTATATGACTCCAGATAAATTAGATTTCTTCCCTTTGAGAACTTCCTGTTAGTCACGATTTACTCTTAATCTTTTATTATTCAGCTCTATTTTCTTTCTTGTGCTCAAACAATGTGTATTCTCCAGATGAAAAAAAAATGGAGTAACTTTCGTCTCTTGTTCAAATCTTCCCCTTCATTAAGGCTTAAGTGAATTTACTGGTTAGTTCCAAACTCAGCTGTTGTATATACCCCAACAGACGTGTATCTAGTGAGAAAGAAGCCAGCAGCAACTTTTCCAAGAATTCCAGGCAAGTGTACTCTCTGGCCCCACCTCATCCACATTCTCTTTTTTAGGCTGAATGCCTGGGGTTAATTTGGCACAGGTGCTGGGGCAAAGAAGGGGGGGAGTAGAATCAGGGGATGTGAAAGGCTGAAAGAGACCATAAAGATAATGCAGCCAAACTAACTTGTTCCATAGATGAGAAAATGGAAGTTTTCCATGGAAAGAAAGGGATTTACTTAAGGGCACACAGCAACTAAATGGTAGAGCCAGAAATTAATCAGAAGGCTTAGAATTCTGAATCTATCACTCCTTTAACACCATAACTGCCTCCCTAAACAACTCCCTCATTATCAAAGGACTCTCAGCCATATCTTAGATATTTGACAGGAAGCTCATTTAAATGGACTGAAGAACTTCTCTTTCTGTTAGTATTTCATGAAAATTAATGGAGCATGAAGGCTATCTCTCACTTATCCCCATATGGAAGGAGTAATATTGTAGTCACTCTCCTGAAGAAATTTAGGCTAGTTTTTCCCTTAAAAGATAGTGAGATAATCCTTGAGACTTGATTGACTAAGAGGACTAAAATCTTGAGTTGTTGACACTCACCTAAATACCAAGTAGCCAGGAGGTGCTCCTGGCACTCTCTTTGATGCTTGGTGGACCACTATAGGCAACCCAGGCAAATAAGTTTCATCCAGGTGAAAAAACTCCAGATATCCTCAATGACTATATCCTTGTTGAAATAGCCTTCCTTCTTCCGTTATGGCTAAGTAAATGTCTTTATGTTATTTGTTGAATAACCTACAAATGTCTAATTTTAATCCAATATCAAACCCAAATGACTAGGGGATTATCCTGAGTCAGACCCAACCCATATCACCTCATTAAGTGAGCACCTTATCTTTTTGTTTTAATTACACATTTCTCTAATGATGTTCTTCTATGTAATCTCTCTCTTTTTTTTTTTTTTGTAAAAAGGTTTGTACAGGTTGCTATCTGCATCACTTACAGGAGGAAGCATCTATGTTGCTAATATCAAGAAGGCATTGAACTAATAATTGGTATTTATATGAATCTTTAAGGTTTTTAAAGCATTTTACAAATCTCTCATTTTCTTCTCACAACAACCCTGTGTGGCAGGTGTTATTATTATGCTCATTTTACAGATAAGGAAACTGAGGCAGGCAAAGGTTAAATGACTCATTCAGGTTCACAGTGCTACGTATTTGGGGACCAATTTGAACTCAGTTCTTCTTGACTTCAGATCCAGTACCTCTGAAGCTTTACCACATACATTAAATTTATAAAGTTTAATTTCAGAATGAATCAATCCTCTGATATATGGTAAGATGCCATCCAGCTAGTAGATTATAAAAGAAGAGTTGGGTTGAAAGCATGGTTTTTCAGAAATCATTCATAAAAGTATGTTTTTCTACCTAAATAGGCAATGCCTTAAGTATGAGTGTTTTTTCAGGACTTTACTACTATGCTCCAGAAGTTTTGCAACAATATGTTTTTTTCTAGTTAAAAAAAATGTTAGTAATTGTTCCCAGATTTATCTCTCTTGTCATCCCATTAGTTCTGGGTTCACATTTCTTAATGTGTGAAATTTTCTTTTTAGACAAGGGAAGTGGCCTTAAGAACAAAAAGTCACAGTCAGGTGTCAGGTATAATGAGAGACCTAAGTGAGGAAAAGTGACTGGGGAGAAGACCTGTACAAGTAGAGCAGCTTTTTTGGGTTAGCTAGATTGATCCTGCATTCTGGGTCAGTGAAACTAAAAATGTGAAAAACATGTATTTTTTAATGGTATTTTTTTCTGATTACATGTAAAGACAATTTTAAATACTCATTTAAGAAAGTTTTTTGAGTTCCAAATTTTCTCCCTTCTCCTCTCCTTGTCATACAGTGCTAAGCAATTTGATACAGATTATATATGTGCAATCATATAAAACCTGTTTCCATATTAGTCATGTTGTAAAAGAAGAAACAACCCAAAAGGAAAAAAACAAACAAAAAAAAGAAAGTAAAAATAGTATGTATCAATCTGTATTCAGACTCCATCAGTTCTTTTTCTGGCTGTGGTCAGCATTTTCCAACATGATTCCTTTGGAATTGTCTTAAATCATTGTATTGCTGAGAAGTAAGCCTATCATAGTTGATCATCATATAATGTTGCTATTGATATGTACAATGTTCTCCTGGTTCTACTCACATCACTTTGCATCAGTTCATGTAAGTCTTTCCAGGTGTTTCTGAAGCCCACCTGCTCATCATTTCTTATAGTACAATAGTATTTTATTATATTTACATACTACAACTTGTCCAGCTATTCCACAGTTGATGACATCCCCTTAATTTCCAATTCTTTGCCACCCCAAAAGGAGCTGCTGTAAATATTTTAATGCGTTGTATTTGTACATGTACATTTTTGTACAATACATTGTACATGTAGGTCCCTTTCCCTTGAAAAACATGAGTGAGTTTTGTCCCTTACCAGAGCTAAAAAAGGAAAACAAATGAAAGGCTGGGGGTGTAGAATGGAGTGGAGGTTGGAAGGGTCATGACCCATCATCATAGAAATAGTGTATGAGAAACTGAAAAGTCTTACAGAAAAAAAATGTGGAAACAATAGTTCTGGGAGAGCTTCTTATATGAATATATATGAAATACTGTTTGGGGAGAACTCAAGCTCTTTGAGCTCCTGATATACAGAGTATCCCATATTAGTGCAGCTTATAACTACACCAAGATCTTGAGACACTCTATATTTTGTTAAATGAAAACAAGTTCTAAAATTCTATTTGTTTTCAATTAACAAACATTTGCTTTCTCTCCCTTACCAATGGAAAAAAAGGAAAAGGAAAAAGAAAAAGAAGAGCTTTGTGACAATATGTACAGTCAGGTGAAACAAATTCCTAAATTAATCATGTCCAAAAATGTATGACATCATTAAAAATTGAATAATTTTTGGAAGATAATTCCAAATTTCTTTTTGGAATTGCTGGACCTATTCACAGCTCTACTAATAAGGCTTATTTTTTCAGGTTTGAGTTTGCTTACATGGCAACTAAGATCTCTTCCATCTTCAAAATTCTGTAACTCTTAAGCTTCTTTCTTTCTCCTTTCCTTCCTCTCCATTTCCCCCCATGTTCTATGTCTTTGCCTTAAATCTTGCTCAGCCCCTCTGGTTGTCTTCACTACTAAAGAACTTTCAAACAGAGAGAATATCTAATGGTAAGATTCCAGGAACCTAGAACTAAATCCTGCTTCTACCATCACCACCATTACTACTGACTCAACTCTGATGTTCTCTTCACCAAATCTCCTAAAAACTGGATTACCCTTCTCTAAAGAATAATTCTCAGACTTCCCTCACTAGAAAAATACAGAACTCTTTTTGATATACTTCCAACATGTTCTTTTTGATTCCTCCAATGAATCATTTCTAAACAGCATCATCACTCCAATCTTTTCTCTCTTTTTTACATTATTAGAAAAGGAAAGCCACGTGGAGAAATCCATGGCATTCTCTTAACAGATCACAAACATCTTTCTTAAAAAGATGATGGCTTCAAGATGCTGCAGTCCAGGTGTATATGAGTGTAGGAAAGAACTAGGCATGGTTTCAGGCAAAAATCTGGCTTCAACTTCCACCTCTCACAAAGTCAACCTCTTCCTGAGCCTCAGTTTTCTCATTTATGAAATGAAAATTAATAAATTCTGAAGTACTTCAGGGAAGCTAGGCTGTGAAGTGGACAAAGGGCTGAGTCTAGAATCAGGAATACTCATCTTCATCAGTTTAAATCTGGTCTCAGACACTTCTAGATTGTGTGACCCTGGACAAGTCACTTCACCCTGTTTGCCTCAGTTTCCTCATCTGTAAAATGTCAGAACCAAATGGCAAACCACTTCTATCTTTTTTCCAAGCAAACCCCCAAATGGGGTCATGAAGAGTTAGACATGTTTGGAATGACTCACGGACAATAACAAAAATAGTACTTCAGCTCCCAGGATTATTTTAAAGATCAAATGAGCTCATATATGTAAAGTACTTTATAACCTTAAAGTATTACATCATTGATGTGGCTATTCCTCTCATTCACTTGGATTATGGCCCCTTTTATTTTAGCAGACAGTTTTTATGAGTTGTTGTACCCCCCACCCTAAAAAAAAAAAATTCCCTGTGACCAAGCTAGGATTGAATCTTTTTGAGTTTCACTAAGACAATGGCCTCACTCCAGCTGCACAGATCATAACCAGGCCTATACTTGAAGATTTTCCAGATTGGTTAGGACTTGTCAAGGCTCGTGTTTTACTGGCAGAGCCCTTGAGAATCCAGGGTCACCCCCTTGTCCCAGTGAAACCCCAGAGTAAGATCTATCTATATAGATCGGCATATATACATGGATGCATATAAAAATATAACCCATTAGGGATTAGCACATGCATCTGTGAATGTGTTCTGATAGTCCCCACTACTTTTTGGTTCCTGGTAATTTATCATATACAGGAAACCTTGATGTATACCTGGTTTCACTCGATAGGAATCCAAACCCATAGAAATCTTCAAACTCACCCATTTTCCCTGGAGTCCTTAGGACTGCTTTTAGCTCAATGTCTGGTACATAGTAGATGTTTAATTAATGTTTATTGACTGACTCAAAAATAAGTAGGGTCCCTACCCACCGAAGAAGAGGAGATTTCTCCCACTCTCTTCTCCCCAAACTGAAAGCCTTCCTGTTGGATTTTGGAAGAAGGGTTAGGACCAAATTGACTAGAAATAAAGGGAACTCAACTAATGAGTAACTCCTTTTAAAACCTGGCTCTGGGTTGCTCAGTGAGATCAATAAATATCTGCAAGGGGAAGTGACCACTGTCCTATCTACTGCAGAAAGTACATTTTGGGAAACCAAGGGAACTCCCTTTATTCCAAACTGGGCTCATTTCCCATATAATCCATTGAGACAATAGGGAAGGCTATAATCTCTGAGTTTTCTACAGAGAAAGCCTGGGTGGGTTAAACCCGCCCCTATGGGCACAGGTTCAGAGACAACATTGCCCTCACTCCTCCTTCAGCTCATCCTCTTCCTCCTTCTCCTCCTCCCACAGCACTCAGCCAAACCTCAAAAGTAAAGTTAGACTTCCTCATCCACAGGAAATAGCCTCATTTGGGCACGTGCACAAATGCATTTGCTAAATGTCTGAACAAGTTCCCAAATTTTAAAGCAAAATAGGGAAGAGGGAGGAAGAGGGAGGAGAAAGACAAGAGACAGGGGGAAAGGAAGAATGACCGGCAGGGAGAACAAAGTCAAAATCAAACAGAAAACCGAGTGGAGGATATGGGTGAACAAGTTCAAATGTGCCTGGGGCAGCTAAGGGAAAGAAAGTCTCAGAATGCTCTCACAGAAGATCTCTTCCCTTGCCTTGGCTGAAAGTGAGATTTTTCGCTACTGAATTTCCCCTCAGGACAGGGAAGAAACTTCATTATCACTTTCTCTTGCAAGTGTATCCAACATCCAAATGTATTCCACTTGTGTAGTTTTTTCCTTTTTTTTGTTTGTTTGTTTGTTTGTTTTTTTAATTCAGTCCTTACACATTCCTAAGGGGAATCATTTGTATTCTTGTGAAATGAGGACACAATTTTTATCCCATAGGCATAGGAAAAGAAAACCAAAATGATAAATAAATAAACAAATAAACCCTGGCTCCCATATCTGTGATGATCAAAGGGAGCTTCAGATTCTAACTCAAGCATGCAAACCTGATTTCCTATGTGTTCTTAGATGTAGTGAGTCCTGTGGAACTGGGACGCGGTTCTGGATGGGTAGATTTTATTTAAGAGAAACACCATAAGGAAAAAGAAGGGGGGAACAGATTGAGGAGCACTATATATCAAAAAGAGAGGCTCTTGGGGGAAAATTTCTGAACCAGAGGCAGGAAACATAGTGGAAACCATCTGGGGGGTGGGAGGGGGAATGATCAACAAGGATTTAGAAACAAAAGCAATATTATCACCAAAATATACTATATAGGCCACTTGGACTAAAAAAAGAACTAGATGAGGAATGTGTTTGAAATCATGTTTGTCACAGATGCTTGATATAACAGGAAACAGGGGATTTAATCTTCCAAACTCCATTTGGAAAATTCTTTCTCCTTCCTCTCTCTCTCTCTCTCTCTCTCTCTCTCTCTCTCTCTCTCTCTCTC
>JAJPUD010000398.1:168236-271140 GCA_023553655.1 Myrmecobius fasciatus | reverse complement strand
CTCTCTCTCTCTCTCTCTCTCTCTCTCTCTCTCTCTCTCTCTCTCTCCCTCTTCCTCTTTCCTTCTCCTTTTCTCTTCCTTTTCTCCCTGTTTTTCCCCAAACAACAGCTAATAATTTCTTATATTGCCTTAATAATACTTTATCATTCAAAGGGTGAAGGAATTGATGAAGAGAAACTGTTATTCAGAATTTCATTCTTAGCAACAAAGAGGAACTATGTACTGGGGTGGATATGATGCAACCTTGGTGGTAAGAACCATTCAACTTTAGAATTTCTGACATGAAATAAGAAAAAATCTGGGCCTAGTCCAACATGACCTCTAGATTTGAGGACAACAGATTTCAAAGAATTTAGAGAAAGGGTTGGAAGGACTGAATGGTATGAAATTCTACAAGGGGAAGTCAGCCCAGGAGGATTGGGAAGTTCTTGAAAATGAAATCATGAAGGTACAAAGAGAAAGAATTCTAAGGAGAAGAAAAGGAATAGTTGTTTACAGATACTGGTGTAAATTTGCAGTGACTTCATTAAAATTCTTAGATTTTTAAAACAACTGCCAGAAGATGGAAGCAAGGGTTGTTAATTGTCTTTTATTTCAAAGAGGACCAATGACATCATGGGGTGATGTCTTGACTTATGTGTGAACTGGATTTAAGTGAACACAAAGTCATCTCTTTTACAGTCATCAAAGTCCAATGATAGGACAAAAGTCAAAATGACCAGTGATGGCCCAGGATATGGTAAATGACCTTAGCATCTCTGATATCTGACTAACCACTAAGGTATCATGGGTGTTGGAACAAATTGCTCTCATCCAACATACTGGGGGATATCTTTACATGCTTGGGGTAGATATCCCCCTAACTCAGGTCTGAGGCCTATTGGTTACTCTCACCCTGGTTTAGCCAGCCTGCCAAGTTGGTTTTTATCAGGGTGTGGCTGCTGCTCATGCTAGAGCTTCTTGGAGTCACGGATAAGTGTTAGGTGAAAGGTGGACACCAAAGAGTAAGAGAAGATAAATACAAAAACATAGCATGGCCCTATAAGAATAAGGTCAAGAATGTTTAAATTCAGAATTACTTGTGATCACAAATAAAGTTATAAACAACCCCAATGACAAATTTAAAGTTTTATTAGGAAAAAGAGGTAAACAAAACACAGATCAGAAATTGATGCTTGGGGTGGATGGAATGATAAGTTGCAGCAGAGAGACCATAGAATTGCTCAACTAGTATTTTAATTCCTTTTTCTTTTCCAGAGAAAAAAGTCTTTGGACCAGAAAGCATGGTGGGGGGGGGAGGGTGGGAAGGATGTGTAATAGGAAGTTGGTAAGCAAAGAGAGGAGATGAGAACACCTCTCTGCCTTTGAAGACTTGAAGACATTAGGCTCAGTTACTAACAGTATTATTAGCTTTGATTATAGAGGCAGTCAGTTATCTCTGAAGAACATGGAAAACAGTCAAATACAGCAGACTAGCAAAGGGCAAATGTGCCTTTCCAAAAGAGGGAAGAGAAGAAAATCTGCAAACTACAGACTAGAAAATTTATTTTTCAATCCTGCAAAAATTCAAGGACATTTGGCAAAATATCTAATATTATTCTTGTGGGGAGAAAGGGAGATATGGGGGAGAGTTGACAGTCTAATTAGATGGATTTAAGGATGTTTAAGTGGCTAGATCCAAAGAATACTAACTCATTGATTCCATGTCATCTCTAATGGAGATCTTTAGTTTAGAACTATATGTTGCCTAACATTTATATCAGGGACTTGGATAATAAAGTCTTAGATGCCATGCTTATCAAATTTGCAGATGATCTAAAGTTAGGAGGGCTAGCTTAAATGTCAGAAGAGGATCAGGATTCAAAAAGATTTTGACAGTCTGGAACTTTAGGCCAAATCCAAAGAGGCTTAATTTAATAAGGATAAATATAAAGTGTTAACATGAGTTTAAAAAAAAAAAGGACAAGATGAGCTAAGTATGCATGACAGAAGTTTGGGCCTTTTTAATGGACTTACAAGCATAATATGAAACAACAATGTAAAAGAAAAAAACAAAAAAAGTCTTGATTTTAAGCTACATTAAGAAAGACCTAGAGGATAAGACTTGGGAAATAATGGTCCTACTAAGTGCTATTCTGATCATAACTCATCTATATGAGTTTGTGCAGTTTGGGGTGCCACATTTTAAGAGAGACATTGATAAACCAGAATATGCTGAGCCAAGGGAGAGCAACCAGAACTGTGGGTTTATGTATTCCAGAACCAGCTGAAAGAACTGGGATATTTAGTCTGAAGAAAAGAAGACTTAGTAAGGCCATGATAGCTGTTTTCCAGTATTAGAAGGTCTGTCTTTTGAAAGAAGGATTAGCTTTATTTTACTTCATTCCAGAGGGCAGAAATGAGAACAATGGATGGAAGCTGGCAAGGGGAAAATAGTGGCTAGATTTACAGAAATAAAAATAAAACAAAAAAGAAGAAGGAGGAGGAGAAAAAGAAGAAGAAGAAGAAGAAGGAGAAGAAGAAGAAGGAGAAGAAGAAGAAAAGGAATTTCCTGCCAATTAAAGCTATCCAAAAGTGAAATGGACAATTTCCTGAATTGTGAATTCTTCCATATTGAAGGTCTTGATGATGGGCTTATTGCATATGTTAGAAGGAATTCTTGTTGAAGTGTCCAAGGTCCTTTCCAGCTCAGAAACAGTGATTCTGATGTAAATACTACCTGAGCAACTCTTACACTTCAAGGGAATAAGAAAACAAAACAAACAAAACAGAAACCTCCATCTCTCTGGAAACCTGTTTATTTCCCAAATAGCAAAGGTTAAGCAGATGCAACCTTTCCTTTCTTTCTTTCTTTTTTTTTTTTTTTTTTTTTTTGCTCAAGGATTCAGTAGCTAAGCTCTGAACATCTAACTCTCTAGATACCAATTAGATGCCAAAAATATTCTCCACAGTGGCTTGCTTTCCATCTAGAAAGGTGCTTAGAACCCATCAATTCAAAAGCATCATAGAAAAAGTCTGACTCTTGAGATAAAGGTCCCCCACTGGATTCTCTGAGTTGCCTGTCTATAGTCAGAGAAGTGGTCATTTGCTGAGTGAAGTAAGTTAAGTTACTGTATATTTTTACTAGGGAGAGGACCAGCTCATTTTACAGATGAGGAAACTGAGTTATGCGTCTCTTGCCTAGAGTCACAAAACTAAGTGTCTGAGGTCAAAGTTGAACTCAGGAAGTTGAATCTTCCTGATTCCAAGACTATCCACTGTGCCACCTAGTTGCTCAACACTTAGTAGTATTCAGAGTATCCAATCTCCAACCAGTTATCAAAGTGGTTTCCCTAACCCTTTTGTGAGATACTAAGGGTAGAAGCATGCTTTGTTGAGGCAGCCAACACTTGGTTATTTTTGTAATGCCTGGGAGTAGAGCTGATTCAAAATGACAGATTAAAAACAAAAACAAAAACAACTCATTACTGTTTGACTCAGAAAAGTGATTCTGTAATTACAGTAGAGTCTGGGTGTGTCTGATATTCTGACATCTCAATTGGAAATAATGATGAAATATATGAAGACTCATCTCAAAAGCTATCCAGTTTCCTTACCTCAGAAACAGGTCATCTCTTCCTTTCTCTATTCCCAACTCTCTCAGAATGAGACCTTCCCAAGAGTTGTGGGAGGATTTTAAGTTTTTGGGTTTCAAAGGGTTCTCTGAAGGAAATAAAAAGGGAGCAAATCTTTATAAAGTGGATTAAGCCAGATCCTGTGAGGATGAGGAAAGGTCAACAAAAACAGCCTTAAGAGAACTAAGTACCCTTGAAGCAATAACAACAAACAGATTCTTCTCTAGATAACAAGATTTGCTGTAGATAACAATAAACATCTTTGGGAAGATCCTAGGCTTGCTGCCTTGGGCCACCAAGAGTCAGAAGTCTCCCTGAGAGCATTGTAAGAGCTCATATACTTTGTAGAAATTGTGGCACTGGAAAGGGATGCTTGAAAGAATTTTGAATCTTTGTTAAGAATTCCAGGAAGCTGAACTGCTGAGTAATGGGTAAATTCCAGGAAAGGGAATTTTTTCCTTAGTAAAAATTACCTCTGTAATGATATAGCAAGGACATTGTCCTTATCTTTAACTGAGCCTTTTTAATGATATAAATAGGTACCAACTTGGACCATCTTCCAAGATTGACCAGGGAGGAGAAGGATGAAGAATAGGAGTCCCTGTTCCTCTCATAGACCCCTTAGATGGATATAGAACTTCAGGTGACCCAGCTCTAAGCACACTCCACAGTAAATATTTATTCTTTCTTTCTTTCTGATCTGATGTCCATTTGGCTTCTAGTACATGGGAGTTCCCAGACTCTATTTCCTTCTCCATGAATTGTTCATATGTGAATTTTGAAAGTAGCAGTGAAGAGATTCTTTCTGCAAAACTCAAATGTTTGCCCTTGATGGCATACCTCTCTGTTAGAAGGTGAAAAACATACTTAATCATTTGTCCCATGGCCAACTCTTAGTCTTTGCATTGCTAAGAGTTCTTAATGTTTTCAATTTTTTTTTTACAGTATTGCTGTTCTTGAATAAATTATTTTGCATCTATTTTTTTCATTCTTTACTAGTTCATATTACCTAGGATTCTCTAAAATCTACTCTTCTACCATATTCTTAAGTTATAGTGATATTCAATTACATTAATATATCACAATTTGACATCTCCCAATTGTTGGGCACCTCCCTTAGATTCTATTTCTTTGTTTTTATTTTCTATCTTTTAACTTCCCTTTTCAGGATCAAGAAGTTTGGTTTGTTTTGTGACCACTCCCTCCCTCATATTTGTTTGATTGTTGTAGTTACATCCAATTCTTCACGTCTCCATTTGTGATTTTCTTAGTAAAGATACTGGAGTGATTTACCATTTCCTTCTCTAGCTCATTTTACAGATGAAGCAAGCAGGGCAAATAAGGTTATGTAATTGCCCAGGGTTATATAGCTTGTAAATATCTGAGATTTGAACTCAGGTAGGTCCTCCTGACCCTAGGAATGGTACTCTATCTGTTGTACCACCTACCTCATATTATCCTCCTCTTAGTTGTTCCCCCCAAAACACCCCCACTTATTTCCCTGTCTAATGTAATTATTGATTTCTGTTTGATTTATTCCAGTTTTCAGAGGAGAGTCTATTACTTGGATAAGGTTTAATACTTCCTTTTTAAGCTATTTGTTTTCCTTCCAATTATTTCCTTTTAATCTTTTATTTCATGTTTTATTTTTTGCTTCGTTTCTTGTAGTATTCACATAATCCTTATGGAAAATCCAGTTTTTTCCCTTTGAGTCTCTCCTTGCAGTTGCTAAGAAGTTATACTTTACTTTTGGAAAAAACCTTTAAATCTACAAAAATTATAAATATTGTTTGGTGCTTTCTTTTGTTTGCTTATCTTTCTATTTTAAGGTCCAAAGTGGACCTTGGTGCCAGGGTTAGGATCTATCTTTTGCTGTGCTTTGATTGGTGGGGCCTTTGAGGCTGAGTGTGGGAGATTTGGATCTCATTCTAGCATGTCAGGACAAAGAACTGGGGATTTTGGAGTTCTTGGGTGCCTGGATTGTCACATTCTGAGCATTGCTGTCCCCCATTGGTTACTATAGCTCATACAGAAAAGATTTTTTGTTTGTTTGTTTGTTTTGTGGTTGTTTGTTTTATTTATTTATTTTGCCTGTGCTAGTGTTGGCTGTGCTGATGGCTCCCTTTTCTATTGCTCATATACTTCCTGATGATATTTTGTTCAGTTTGGGAACAGAAGTCATTTTCTATTGTGTCTCATTAGATTTTGGGATCATGATTTTTGTCCAGTATAAACTTCAGGTTTTTCTGTAGTAGGCTTATAAAATCCCAGTGGTCTGCCTCCATTCAGGAAATAATCTTGACCTGAAATCTCCTCTTGTTCTTTTCCATTTAGTTATTTCCCTGTGACTCCAATGCTGTGAGAGCAAAACTCTCTGCACTATTTGTGTAGACCATACAAAGCCCCATACCCCTTACTCTAATGATGAAATCATGATCCCCCTTTCTCCATTCCAGTTTTCCCTAGAAATACATTGCTAAAAAAATTAAATTGCCAAAGCACAGCTTTCCATTCCTATGGAATGACTCATCTATCTCCATTTTAGACCTTCACCTCATCAATTTGGAAATACGAATAAATATTTTCTGAAAATTTCCAAAATCATTCTTTCTACACTGTTTTTTGGAAAGAGGAGACTGGGGAGGTTAATTGACTTTTTGTCTAGACTCTCATGGTGAGGAAGCCAAGGACAAATATATGATCCCAGTAGCTTAACTGGTGCTAAAGTGGTACAAAAATCACACTTTCTTTTCCTCTGGACTGTACTTTTTTGGACTGTGTATTTCTCTGTCATGCCTCCAAGAGCTTCATATCCTGCAAGATTGCATCAGTCTTGGTATTCATGCTTCACTATGCCCTCTGCCCCTCTCTGTCTGGAGAGCTCCTCCCCAAACCTCCATTTAAGGAAGATGCCCACACTAGCTAGCTGTTCATTTCCCACTTGGCTATATTTCTTGGATGTCTTTATCTCTCTATCCTGCCCTTCTACTCCCTCCTCCTTTTTAGCTTTCTTTTATATTTTGTCTTTCTCCAATAGATTGTAAGTTCCTGCCTATGTTTTCTGCTTATATCTATATCTCCAACACTTAGCACAGTATTTGGCACACAGTAGGTGTTTAATAAATGTTTGTCAATTAACTATTAATTGTTTAAAGGTACAGATCTTTTAGAAGCAATGTGAGAGAAAGGGAACTAGATATGCAATTGAGAAAGCATGAATTCAAATCCCACCTTAGACACAGTGATTATGTGATCCTGGGCAAATAACAATCTGTCTGCCTCAGTTTCTTCATCTCTAAAATGGGTACTTTCTTAGATTCAATGATTTTTAAAGATCCTTTCCAACTCTAACTCTGTGATCCTATGAACTAGGAGAGCATCACCCTTCACTTCATAAATGTTTAGATCAAATAATGAGTTTCTTGGATACCAATGAGAGGATAAAAAAAAATCCTTTATGAAGGGAATCTCTCCGAGCAGTGGTAGGCAGTCTGGCCTTTTGTCTGCTGGACAGATTGCATTACATTATCACAGCAATAATTAGTCTAAAAAATGTCATTTCTGTGCCAGTGGTGAAAGGAACCTGTCTGGATGTCAATATAAATAGACACAGGCATACTCTGTGGGAAGTTGAAAATATCTCTGAGATTGTGGGTGTTATGTTGGCAAAACAAAGACAGTGAGTGAGCACATATGTTGTTGCAGTAAGCCACAGGCTGCCAGAAACCAGAGCGCAAGGGACAGAAGTGGAGATGGGGGTTTTACAAACCAAACATTTGCTTACTGTTAGCTACAAATACCTGAGATGTGTCTGTGCAGGTTCAGGTCTCGTTTTTATCCTGGGACAGGGTGTGTAGGAAGGAAAATGTGTGCTCCAAGGAGGTATATGGAATCAGTGCCATTCATAAGGAGCCTGTTTAATTAAAGGGATAATATATTCTATCCTAGCTGTGAACGGATACAGCCATTCTGGAGAACAATTTGGAGTTATGCTCAAAAAGTTATCAAACTGTGCATACCCTTTGACCCAGCAGCATTTCTATTGGGCTTATATCCCAAAAAAATCATAAAGGAAGGAAAGGGCCCCACATGTGCAAGAATGTTTGTGGCAGCCCTTTTTGTAGTGGCTAGAAACTGGAAATTGAATAGATGCCCTTCAATTGGAGAATGGCTGAATAAATTATGGTATATGAATATTATGGAATATTATTGTTCTGTAAGGAATGACCGGCAGGATGATTTCAGAGAGGCCTGGAGAGACTTACATGAACTGATGCTGAGTGAAATGAGCAGAACCAGGAGATCATTATACACGGCAACAACAGTACTATATGACGATCAATTCTGATGGACATGGCTCTCTTCAACAATGAAATGTTTCGAACCACCTCCAATTGTTCACTGAAGAAAGCCATATACACCCAGAGAGAGGGATGCGAAATGTGGACCACAACATAACATTCTCATACTCCTTGATTGATGTTTGCTTACATTGTGTTTCCTTTATCTGATATATCGTTTGTGTAGATAAGATTTTTCTTGCACAACAATGATAAGTTTGGAAATATGTATACATATATTCGATTTGCCAATATTTTAACATAATTAACATGTAGTGGATATCCTGCCATCTAGGGGAGGGGTGGGGAGTTGGGGGGAAAAATTTGTAACGGAAAGCTATGTAAGGGTTATTGTTGAAGAATTACCCACACATATGTTATGCAAATAAAATAAAATTTTAAAAAATATATGTATATTCTATCCTAGAATGTACTGTTACATCTTAAAGTGAAACATGTAGATACTGAGATGATAACAAGTAGCCTAAATGTTCCCTAGCACCTTTTAAAAATAGTGGGGGGAGGATTGTTTTAAGTTTTTTTTAAATTAATAAGCATTTATTTTTCTCCCTTCCATCCAACCGCCCCTAAAAATAGGAAAAGCATATCATTATGACAAGTATGAATAGTCAAACAAAACAAATTCTAATATTGTCCATTTCCAAAAATGTAAAGGGATAATATATTCTATTCTAGAACGTACGCTTACATCTTAAAGTGATACATATAGATACTGAGATGATAACAAGTAGCCTAAATGTTCCCTAGCACTTTTTTAAAGTAGTGGGGGAGAGTTTGTTTTTATAATTTTTTAAATTAATAAGCATTTTTTTCCTCCCTTCTATCCAGCTACCCCTAAAAATAGGAAAAACACATCTTTATGACAAGTATGAAGTAAAAAAAAATTCTAATATTGCCCATTTCCAAAAATGTAAAGGGGTAACATATTCTACCCTAGAATGTATGATTACATCTTAAAAGTGACACATGTAGATACTGAGATAATAACAAGTAACCTAAATATTCCCTAGCACTTTTTTTTAAATAGTGGGGAGGTTGTTTTTTTAAAAAAAATTTAAATTAATAAGCATTGATTCTTTCTCCCTTCCATCCAGCCACCACTAAAAATAGGAAAAACACATCATTATAAGTATGAACAGTCAAACAAAAAAAAATTCTAATATTGCCCATGTCCAAAAAATGTAAAGGGATAATATATTCTACCCTAGAATTTATCATTACATCTTAAAGACACATGTAGATACTGAGATAATAATAAGTAACCTAAATATTCCCTAGCACTTTTTTTTAAAAAGTGGGGAGGTTGTTTAAATTTTTTTTTAATTAATAAGCATTTATTCTTTCTCCCTTCCATCTAGCCACCACTAAAAATAGGAAAAACACACCATTATAACAAGTATGGGGGCAGTTAGGTGGCGCAGTGGATAGAGCACCAGCCCTGAAGTCAGGAGGAACTGAGTTCAAATCTGGTCTCAGACACGTAACAGCTGTGTGACCCTGGGCAAGTCACTTAACCCCAATTGCCTCAGCAAAAAAAAATAAAATAAAAAAATAAAACCAAAAAAACAAGTATGAATAGTCAAACAAAACAAATTCTAATATTGTCCATTTCCAAAAATGTAAAGGGATAATATATTCTATTCTAGAATGTATGGTTACATCTTAAAAGTGACACATGTAGATATTGAAATGATAACAAGTAGCCTAAATGTTCCCTAGCACTTTTTTAAAGTAGTGGGGAAGGGGTTTGTTTTTAAAATTTTTTAAATTAATAAGCATTTATTTTTTCCTCCCTTCTATCCAGGCATCACTAAAAATAGGAAAAACACATCATTATGACAAATATGTATAGTCAAAATAAGTTCTAATATTGTCCATGTCCAAAAATGTATATCTTGTTCTGTATCTCTCTTTCATGGGTAACATGCATAATTACCACTTCCTTAGAAATTGTCATTAGTCAGTGCATTGATCAGATATTTCCTATATCTTTCAAAGTAGTTTGTCATTATTTACAATGTTGTTATTATGATCTAAATCATCTTCCTGTTTCTGCTTAGTTTATTGTACATCAGCTCATAAAAGTCTTCCTAGATTTCTCATTATACTCATTTGCCATAATTTTTTTTAGTCATTCCTAAAATGATAAATAGGGTCAAAGGATGTGGACAGGGAGTTTTCAAAGAAAGAAATCCAGATTATTAATAACGATTTGGGGGGAATGCTGTAAGTATCTAATAATCAAAGAATCTCTGATATTCCACCTCACATTGAGTGGATAATAAAGTTAACAAAAAAAGGGAAATAGCAAGTTGTATATGGAAGATTTACAGTTCCATGTACAATCATTTTTATTGTACTATGTTATAGAAATGCCTTTTTGGGGGGCATCTAGGTGGTGCAGTGGATAGAGCACCAGCCCTGAAGTCAGGAGGACCTGAGTTCAAATCTGGTCTCAGACACTTAACATTCCCTTGCTGTGTGACCCTGGGCAAGTCACTTAACCCCAGTTGCCTCACCAAAAAGCAAAAAAGAAAAAAAAAATAGAAATGCCTTTTTTGTTCTGTGAATTGAAAATAAAATAATTTTTAAAACTATACTCCAAAAGTTATTACTAAATTATGAATATGCCTATTGTTCTGTAAGAAATGACCAGCAAGATGATTTCAGAGAGGCCTGGAGAGACTTACATGAACTGATGCTGAGTGAAATGAGCAGAACCAGGAGATCATTATACACGGCAACAGCAGTACTATATGACGATCAATTCTGATGGACATGGCTCTCTTCAACAATGAAATGTTTCAAACCACCTCTAATTGTTCACTGAAGAAAGCCATATACACCCAGAGAGAGGGATGTGAAATGTGGACCACAACATAACATTCTCATACTCCTTGATTGATGTTTGCTTACATTATGTTTCCTTTATCTGATATATCGTTTGTGTAGATAAGATTTTTCTTGCACAGCAATGGTAAGTTTGGAAATATGTATACATATATTCGATTTGCCAATATTTTAACATAATTAACATGTAGTGGATATCCTGCCATCTAGGGGAGGGGTGGGGAGTTGGGGGGAAAAATTTGTAACGGAAAGCTATGTAAAGGTTATTATTGAAGAATTACTCACACATATGTTATGCAAATAAAATTAAAAAAATAAAAAAAATTTCTTGTTAAAAAAAAATTATGAATATGCCTTGACCCAGTGAAACCAATACTATTCTTAAATACCAAAAAGATCAAAGAAAGGGGAAAGGACCTCATCAATACACAAATATTGTTTGGTTCTTTCTATAGTAGCAAAGAACTAGATATTAATGGGGTGCCTATTGACTAAGGAATGACCAAACATATTACAGTAGCTATAGTATCATTATATGAATCTCTAATATTTTTGCTTGATACTTTCCAATGGCATTAAAATAAGTATATTCAAACATCCCTTTTGCTTTCCAATCTCAAGAAGTACATGGGATAAAATTTTATGGATATCACAGGAACATTTTTACTTGGAAACAAAGTAAAGGTCCATTCATTTGGGAAGGTAGAACATAAAATAGAAACTGCACTAACTCTAGTGCCAGAGAACTGGATTCAAATCCCACCTCTTATCACCTATGTGACCTTGAGCAATTAGCTACTGGACCTCATATTTTCACCTGTAAAATGACTGAAGTAGATAGCCTCTCTGGTCTCTTCTAGCTCTTTATGATCCTCTTTCCTTCTCCACTTCATTTTTACAAATGAGGAAACTGAGGGAAACAGCATGGAGTGACTTGCCTAGGGTCACATAGCTAATAAATGTCTGAAGCCAGATTTAAACTTAGGAAGATTCATCTTCTTGACTCCAGGATCAGTGTTTCACTGTACAGTGATCCCCTGTGCCACCTAGTTACCCTGTAGCCATCCCCTAATCCCATAATTGCAGGTCCTTGAAGCTAAAATGAATTGGTTGATTGAATTCTTAGGTGAACCCTTGTTAGACAAGCCATCTCTTTGCATTGAAGATTTGGGGCTACTTTTTGCTTGTTTTTTTCTACCTTTGCTAGAGATACTTTAAGGTATGCTACAGCTATGTTTTCAGTGGATTCTCCTCCCTCGGAAGCTAATGGCTGCCTTGGGGCAAAAAAAAAAGAAAAAAAAAAGGGAGTCGATTGTACTCAAGGGGAGAATCTCTAATGACTTTTCTTTTTCTGAGCACAGGTCAAAGATAACATAAAAGTGGATTTTCCCCAGCCCAAGAGATAGCATCATTTAGCATGGTAGTGCAGTCTCCTTGAAAAACATCAATGAATTAAATGTTCTGGCTTTAGGAGCTGGAGAAGAGAATTTCAGGACAAATCTTTCCTGACCCACTAGCAGCTAGATAGGGAAGAATTTTCTAGGTAGCCTATTTATGGAACATAACGTTCTAGCCAAAAGAGGGAGATTTCTTGGGTGGTAATCTCTTGGTAATAATCCCAAATTTCATGAATTGGGAGATCTACCATTTGGCTAGAGAAGAAGGGGACTTTCCAGAACAGGGTGCTTCTTAGAGAAGAGCATGGGGTAGTGGAGGACCTTCTCAGTTGAGAGCATTCTTAGAGAAGGTCACATGGTTGACCACGTGGCCCCCACAGCTAAGAAACTAAAGCTACAGAATGGAGTAAAAAACCAAAAAACAAACAAACAGAAAAACAACCTTGGCTTTGTTCCCTGGTGATAGAATAAGAGCTCTAGAGAGGCAGCGTAGAAGAGTACAGAGAATGCTGGATTCCTGGGTTCAAATCCCACCACTGCTATCATTGATTTTCCATGTGACTTTAGTCATTTGGGGCTTAATCCTCATCTGTAAAATGAGAGAGTTAGATTACTGGACCTCTGAGATTCTTTCCAGCACTAAATATATGATCCCATGACTCCAAAAATTATTTGGACAGTGTAGGTCTTCTGAGAAGGAAGTCATCTATCTAGCAATTCCAAAGAAAGTTTCCCATCAGAGTGGCAATATGTGTCTGGAAGAAAACTGCAGGTTCAGTGGGAGAGTTGACTCAATTGCCCCCCCACGCCATTTGATTTCTGTCCAAGGGGAGTCCTTCCTAAGAAATATGATTGAGTCAGAGGAATTCTAGGACCCTGTGAAGAGTGAAACCCATTAGAGAGAGAAGAGAATTGGGAGAATTGTGTTGATTTTTCATGGGCTATTAAGAATCCCTTTATGAGTTTTCTACATTTATTTATGGACTCCCAAGAGTCTTGCTAGTTTCATGTGTTTTCTGAAAGGTCAAATAAAGACTGTTCTGTATCCAATACTACTGTTGCCTTGAATACTGTGTGGGAGCTGGACTGTGCTAAACCCTTTGGAAATATTCTCTTATTTGATCCTCAGACAACCCTGGGAGGTAGGTGAGTTAGGGGTAAAGTCCAAATGCCTCACTTTGCAGGAAAAAAAGACACACAAAGGTGTTTCTAAGTAGCTTGCCTAGGTGCAACATAGCTACTAAATATTGGCTCTGTAGGATCTGAATCTAAGGGTTCACAATTCCAAGACCCGCTCTCTATCCACCATGACACTTAGGTGCCAGACCACTCTGGTACCAATATTTGTTGAAGCATAGGCAGGAACTGTATTTGCAGATTTTCCCAGAGTAAACCCTGGGTACACTTACCACAAAACCATATTGCTTCCAAGCAGTCATTGAACAAACATAAATGCTTTTCTTCCTGTCGTTAATATTCTCCTGAAGTCCCCACATGACTAGGAATCAAGCTATCCCACTATCTCCCTCTTCCCTTCCCAATGGAGTCTGACAGGGTATGCAATATATTGTACCCATAGTCTCTCACTTCTGCAGAAAATGAAAGAACGTCTATTTTAATCCCTTTTTGGTGGGGGGACTAAGCTTCATTGTTTTAATTACAGAGAGTTCAGGGGTTTTGGCAGAGGCAGAGTGGCTTTCACTAAATCACTGGGATCTGCATTGAAGTCCCTTTTCAGACAACATTCTAGCTCTGTGTCCCTGGACAAGCCACTTTTTCAGGCCTGAGTTTGCATCTGCTTTGATAGAAGGAATTCTGCACAGGAAGTTTCCTCCTACACCCAATGAAAATTTACACACACACACACACACACACACACACACACACACACACTCTCTCTCTCTCTCTCTCTCTCTCTCTCTCTCTCTCTCTCTCTCTATATATATATATATATATATATATATATATATATATATATATATATAGATTCTGGGATAAAGGCAATGAACCAAAAAGATCTTTGCATGAACCAAATTTAATTTTAAGAATGGTCCATAAAACCAGAACTAAACCCAAAGCCACAGTCAACAAGCATTTACTAAGTGCTTACTGTGTGCTAAGTACTTTCTAAATTCTGGAAATATAAATATAAGCTGAAAGAAAAATAGTCTCTGATCTCAAAGATCTTACATTCCAAGGTGGGAAAGATAAAACATAAAAGGAACTGATAAAGGAGTTAGGAGAAATGAAGGTACCCCACAGGTCCATTGTAGACAAAATCCAGGGACATTAGGTGTATAGGCTGGAGAGGAATGGAGACAGGTGAACTGGATCTTCTCCTTAAAAACGGGGGTTCTGGGAAGAACAGAGGAAGAGACGCCATGGTCAGAGAATACTTCCAATGTGAAATCTAGGGGTAGAGTAAATTTCCAGGGTGAAGATGTCTTAAGACATCATAGAAAAAGTCTGGGAGAGTTAGAGTGCATCCTGGAGCAGCCACAGGTACATAATTTGAACACAACATCAAAAGAATTTTCTTCCTTCTATTGGGAAATTAGAATTTTTTTTCACCAAACCTGTTTCAAATGATATTTTATTTAAACTAATATTAACTTTAGTTTGCGTATCCTGAGTTCACTTGAATTGATAACAGGATAACCACAATGCATGTTGGATTACAGGTAGGAACTAGAATTATAAATTCTCAGAATTGTACAGGACTAACGATCTCTTCTACATCATCAAGAATTAATTGATCATTTTTTTTGCTGGGTAAAACCTTCCAGGGGAATACATTCTGGGCAGCATCTATAAATGTTTGAATACTGCAGTCTCCAATGCTGTTTCTTCACCATGAGTATGAAGTCAAAGATCAGTGGTCTCAAGTGGTCCTGTAGACTCCTAGTCTACTATAGCCCTGTTCCCATATACTCCTGTATCATCTCTCTGGCTTTCCTGGTCAGGACTCAAAAAATCCTCCTCTAGGTGCTCAACCACTCCCCCTTGAAAATGACCACAACTTTTCATACTGATACTCCTTAGGCTGGCCCAGGAGCCTCCCTCCTGCTGATGCTGGCACTCAGTCAGCAGCTGCTGGGGAGTGTGTCCCTTCTCCTGGCCCCTCAGCCAAGCAGACCTTTTACATCATCCACAATCTGTACTGATCTCACCATGGGGGATTTAAACTCGCTTAGCAACTCCTGGTCAACAGTTTAGTGACTAATTTCCAAGTACTCCTTTTCCCAGGTATCTCTCTCTGGGGATCTGGAAAGGCTCCCGAGTTTTAGGCAGCTCATATAATGCAGTCACTGCATCTTTTAAAAAAAAAATTTATAAGCATTAATTTTCTCTTCCTCCTACTTCCTCCCACACTGGAAAAAAGAAAGAAAAAAGAATAACAAAACCCTTGTAACAAATTGCATCATTTTTCCTTTATGCCTCCCCCAACGTTTATCTCCCTCTCCAGGGAGTCGTAGAGTTAGAGGACCATAGAATTAGGACTGGAAGGACGTCAGACTTTCTCCTCTTCCCTCCTCTCCAATCTTTATGACTAAAGATGAGGAAATTGAATGCAGGTCATCTAACTCCATGGGCAGCCAGGTGGTATAGTGAATAGTGTGCTGGGCTTGGAGTCATAAAGACTCATCTTCATAAGTTCAAATCCCGCCTCAGACACTTAGTAGTTGTGTGGTTCCAGGTTAGTCATTTATCCCTCTTTGACTCAGTTTCATTATCTGTAAAGTAGCTGGAAAAGGAAATGGCAAATCATTGCAGTATCTTTGCCAAGAATCCCAAATGGGGTCATGGAAAATTGGACACAATGACCAAACAAAAATTGTTTCTATTTTACAAGCAACATTAGCTCTTGGTTTCAAATATATGCATTTAATTATACTAAAGAAAGAAGACCCTTCAATATCTATAGCTTTTAGAATTTTTTTCTCCAGATTTGTCATGTTGTGGAAGAAAAATGAGAACATAAGAGAAAAAAGCAAACAAACAAACAAAAAGGTGAAAATAGTATGCTTTTTGATCAGCATTCAGTCTCCATAGTCCTCCCTCTACTTGCAGGTGGCATTTTCCATCCCAAGTTTATTGGAATTGTCTTGAATCGCCACATTGCTGAATATGATCTAAGTTTTAGGATTTTTAATATAAATGGGACCTATATTTTGTCAAAGGCTTTTTTCTCCTTGCAGCTACTAAAAGTTTGGGAACTACTCTAATCAAGGGAATTGTGTTACATCAGGACCAAAATTGTTTATTATGATTCATAATCCTTTAACTATCTTTTAGTGTTGCTATCATTTATGTTACTAAAGTCATGATGCATATTGTTTAAGATGGAAATTTATAAAGCAATATTATCTCTAAAAATGGAAGAACCTTTGGAATATTTCATGAGTCTTTAGCTAAAGATATCAAAAGAATAAATCCAAAGATATCAATGCTATCCCCCATATATTTGCATTTGGAAGAACAAGTATAATGGAGGGCTGCCTCAGTAGGTAGTGAGTCATTTCTTTCCCTCCTCTGGAAATTTTCACACAGTGAATAAATGATCATTTAATCCTTGATGATGTAGAAAATATCCTTAGTTCTGTCCAATTCTGAGAATTTATGATTCTAGTTCCCACCTGTAACCCAACATGCATTGTGGTCATCTTGTTAACAGTTCGGGTAAACTCTACAGTATATGCAAACTAAAGTCAATATTAGTTTAAATAAAATGTCATTAGGAACAGGTAAATTAATTTTAAGCATCGAAGACAAATAGGACTTGGAATTGTCTGCTTTCCTAGACAGCATGGGGCCAGAGACAGATCCCTGGGACTCCACTAAAGATAATGTCATCTCCAAGCTGAAATTGATCCATTATCAATGGAAAATGCTCAGAAAAGTTATATTACCTGGTCATGATCACATAATAAGCTTCAGAGGCAGAATTTATCACTCACTATCTCTCTGCACAGCATTTCTTCCAAACCTCTCAACTAGAGGGAATTGGGGGGATTAGGACAGTAAGTGGTTAATTGTGGGAATAGAGTGAATCATGTATGACTCCATTTTGTGACTCAATTCTGGGGCTAGCTCAGTTACATTTCTGTTCAATTATGGGATCTAATCTAACTCCTGTCTTGTGAGAAAACTTTATTCAGTTATAGAAGTTGAGAAAAAATCTTATTGTTATTGTACCATTTGAATTTATCCCTGGACTTGTTGGAAAATTGGACTACCTTTGCTTAATTGCTGAGAAACCCTTAATTCAGGACTTCAGTTATGTTGAACAGAAACCAAATCAGTCCCAAAGATTGATATGAAGAGCTCTCACAATTGTACATGTCAAGCAACTCATATGACTCATCTGAAAACTGTACCCATGCTCATCAATCAATTATCATTTCCATGTTCTTTGGATTGTTTACAGATACTTGTGGGGGAATGGGTCACCTCTTTTTCTGAATTGTACTTGCTTGCTCTACCCTTCCCATCTTAAAAAGTCCCTAATCTTTCATCCAATTAAGAATCAGATTACTTAATACTGCATTGTTTCCTTTTAATCATTTGATTGTTTTTAATATATAAAAGTCTATCTCCTCTATTCAGGGTCTAGTTCTAAACTGAAGGAGGGGTGTGCTTCCAATTTCTTAGGCAATGGGCATGCCTTGTTTAATAAATCAGTACACTCCAGAGACTAAACTTTTGTTTCCTTATTCATTTCATCTTTCACCTGCTACAAATTCCTCCTCAGACCTTCCATAGCTCCTCCTCATGCCATTCTCTCACCTGAGGACATTGTCTCATACTTTTTTTTTTTTTTTGCTGAGGCAATTGGGGTTAAGTGACTTGCCCAGGGTCACACAGCTAGGGAATGTTAAGTGTCTAAGACTAGATTTGAACTCAGGCCCCCCTGACTTCATGGCTGGTGCTCTATCCACTGTGCCATCTAGCTGCCCCCATTGTCTCATACTTTACCAAAAAATTTGAGATGCTTTGATATAAATTTCTTTTCCTTTCTTCCTTGTCTCCTATAACTCAGATACCTTTTGTCACTATCTCTTTTCTCACCTTTGTACATCATGAAGTGGTCTTGCCACTTACCAAGACTTACCCTTTCACTTGGTCAAGTGATTCCATTTCATCACATCTCTTCCAACATATTGCCCTCTCTTTCATTTCCACTCTTTCACTTATTTTCAATTTCTCCTTGTTTATTGTCTCCTTCTCTACTCTCTACAAATATACTCATGTCTTCCCCATCCTGAAAAACCCCTCCCTTGATCTTTCCATCTCCCCTCTTATCCTATAGCTATACTTCTCAGAAAGGTTTAAAAGGTCTTCTCCAATAGGTGCTTCCACTTCTCTTTTCTGATTCTCTTCTTAAGCCCTTTCAATCTGACTCCTGACCTTATCATTCTAACAAAACCATTCCCTCAAAAGTTATTAATGATCTTCTAGTTGCCAAATCCAATGTCCTCTTCTCCATCCTCTTTCTCCTTGGCCTCTTTGCAGTCTCTCACTCTATTGATTACTTTCTCCTTCCTAATACTCTTTTCTCTCTAGGTTTTCAGGATACCACCCTCTTCTGGTTTTCTTTCTACCTATATGACTACTCTTTCTCTATCTCCTTGGGTAGATCCTCTTTCAGATCCACAGGAATCCCTCAGAGTTCTGTCTTGGACCTACTTCTCTTTACTATACTACTTCATTTTGTGAGCTCATAAACTCCTATGGATAATTAAATCCATGGTAATTAAACTATCTCAATACTAATAATCCCCATATCTACCTATCCTCCCTCAAACTCACCTCCAATCTTGCATTAAGTGAAGTCATCAAAGGGGCAATAAACATGAATGCCTTTCTTACTGTTCATAATATTCTCCTGGATTTATAACATAGCTATATAAATCATGGTACTTCATAGATTCTGAAGCGTATAAATTGCAGGTAACTTGGAGTGACAAATGGTGGCCATAAATAATTTGTAGCATATTTCAAGCAATGACTTGTGAACACAAATGGCATTACAGACATGATCCATTATATGTTTGACTGGAAAAGGAAGTGGGCCATTAATGTAAAAAGAACAAATGACAAACATTGAAAGACTATAGAATGCTGATCCATGCAATGACCTATCATAACTTCCTTAGACTAATAATGAAGCATGCTTCCCACTTGAAAAGCAGAGAGGTCGGTGATAGAGGAAAGATACAGAAGGAGATACACATTTTCAGACATGGCTAATGGGTGAATTTGTTCTGCTTGACTATATCTATCCTCCTCTATGGGGGAGGGAGGAAAGAGTAGAGAGGGGGAAGCTGGTAGAGAGAAATAAAGAAACAAAAAGAGAAGAAATGAAAGAAGTGTTAATGAAACATTTAAAAAATATACAGAAGACAGCAGAAGGAAGAAAATTAGGGATATCGACAAGTAGGCTGGTTTAGTTATTGTTCTGTTCAATTGAAATATACCCTTTAAAAATCAAATTAGATGGGGCAGCTAGGTGGCACAGTGTATAGAGCACCAGCCCTGAAGTCAGGAGGACCTGAGTTTAAATCTGGCCTCAGGCACTTAATATTTCTAGCTGTGTGACCCTGGGCAAGTCGCTTAACTTCAATTAGCTCAGCAAAAAGCAAAAAAAAAAAAAAATCAAATTAGATGTAGTAGAAGTTCACTATTTCACATACAACCTTCCTTTCTGCTCTTCTTTGTATATTGAAATGCTTATGTTTGTTAAGTTCATGTTTTAAAAAAAATGACAACAATTGGACAGTGTCTCAGTGGTTTTAGAGTAGGTCAAGGCACCTAAAGAAAAGTCTCTAGCATATTGGATAGAGCCTCTATGAAAACTTTAGGGAAAAAGAAATCATAAAGGAAGGAAAGGGCCCCACATGTGCAAGAATGTTTGTGGCAGCCCTTTTTGTAGTGGCTAGAAATTGAAAAGTGAATGGATGCCCATCAATTGGAGAGTGGCTGAATAAATTATGGTATATGAATGTAATGGAATATTATTGTTCTGTAAGAAACGACCAGCAGGACGATTTCAGAGAGGCCTGGAGAGACTTGCATGAACTGATGCTGAGTGAAATGAGCAGAACCAGGAGATCATTACACATGGCAACAACAATACTATATGATGATCACTTCTGATGGACATGGCTCTCTTCAACAATGAAATGTTTTAAACCACTTCCAATTGTTCAGTGAAGAAAACCATATACACCCAGAGAAAGGGATATGCAATATGGACCACAACATAACATTTTCATGCTCTCTATTGATGTTTGCCTGCATTGTGCTTTCTTTCTCTGATTTTTCTTTCTTGTATATATGATTTTTCTTGCACAAAAATGATGTGTGGAAATATGTATACATATATTCAATTTGTCAAGCATTTTAACATAATTAACATGTAGTAGACTTCCTGCCATCTAGGGGAAAGGTGGGGAGTAGGGGGGAAAAATTTGTAACAGAAAGCTTTGTAAAGGTTAATGTTGAAGAATTACCCATACATATGTTTTGCAAATAAAAAGTTTTAATTAAAAAAAAACTTTAGGGAAGAAGGTATGAATAGCTTGAGAAGATACTATATCATAGGTTAACAGATATGGAACTGGAAGGAACACAGGGATCATCTAACTAAATCCTTTATTTTCCAAGTGAGGAAACTAAGGTTTAGGGAGGTTAGTGTCTAACCTAAGGTCACAGGACAAAATTATCAGAAGTAGAATTTGACCCCAGATCCTCTGACTCCACAATATCTGAGTTTTCTTTCCATTCTACCATAATCTAAAAAAGAAATGTTGCCTATTCTAGTGCAGGTTAGGGAGAGAGGGAGGAAGACAGTTCAAAGCTTAAACTGTAGCCAAAAAATTAATTCAATTAAAAAATTCTTTTTAAAAAGGAAATGTTCTTTTTTTTAAGGCTTAGTTAGAGAGATGAAAAGATTTGCCCATAGTCACCAGATAATGAATAGGAGAACTACGTATAGGACTCAGATTCTCTATACTTCAAAATTAATGTTCTTTTCACTTTATCACATGCTTCAAACTTTTACATGGGTATTCTGGTGAATCACTAGGAAAGAATCAAATTCAGAAATGAATACACAGAGAAAAAGATGGAATCTACAGTATTGTTTCAATTGTTTGGAAAACCACTGCAAGGCAGCAATTCTACAGGAATTGTGACCCAGAGGTATAACTACCCAAAGCAAACATCCTTGACAGGAGGAAAACAAAACTACAGCTAAGCATATTGACAAGGACGTGTACTGGGAGTTTGCTTCCTGGGGTTGAACACAAAGTCAAAGTGTCAAGATTTTAATCAATAATTTATTGTATGTGTTCTGATTTCTCATTGGCTAGATAACAATCGGTGCTATCTGTGCTTTTTATTCATAGACATTGAGATCTCATTTGATTTCAGAACTAAAAATAAGTCTTATGATGGATAATTTTTTTAAAAAAAGTATTGTCAACAAACTCTGGTGACTGAGATATTGGATAAATATACCAAATATATATATATACTGCTTTACGCATTCATAGGATTTAAAATTGGAAGTGACTTTAGAGAACATTTAGCTCAAGCTCCTTAATTTTCATCTTTAACCTGGATTCAAATTTCCTATCGACCTATACTGACTGTATCACCCTATGCAAAACTCTTAATCTCTACACAGCTCTTTAAGACTAAAAGTTGCTGCCCTTTATTGGTAGAAGGAGTTTCCTTATCCATATATAAATAAAATCAGTTTCATTCTCTATTCAAAGACAGTTGGGGGTGCATTGGATAGAGTGGTGAGTCTGAAGATCTGAGTTCAAATATTCCCCAGATACCTATTTGCTGTGTAATCCTGGGCAAATCATCGAATCTCATTTATGTCAATGGCAAAAAATGGGGGTAATAACTATGCTTAAAGGGCTATAAAACTGTACACCTAGCAGTGCCACTACTGGGTCTGCATCCCAAAGAGATCATAAAGGAGGGAAAAGGACTCCCATGTGCAAAAATGTTTGCAACAGTTCTTTTTGTGATGGCAAATAATTAGAAAATGTGTGGATGTTCCTCAGCTGGGGAATAGCTGAACAAGTTATGGTATATAAATATTATTGTTCTGTAAAAAATGATGAGCAGGCTGATTTCAGAGAGGCCTACAAAGACTTACATGAACTGATGCTGAGTGAAGCTAGCAAAACTGGGGAAACATTGTACCCAGCAACAGCAAGATTGTGTATTGATCAATTATGATAGATTAGCTCTTCCCTGCAAGTCAATGATCTAAAGCAGTTCCAATAAACTTTGAATGGAAAATGCCATTTGCATCCAGAGAGAGAAATATGGACACTGAATGCAGATTGTAGTATTCTATTTTAACTTTTTTTTCCCTTTCTTGTAGTTTTTCCCCTTTGTTTGATTTTTCTTTTCCAACATGACTCATATGGAAAAATGTAAAAAGAAAGACTGTGCATGTATAACCTAAAAAGTTAAATTTAAAAATGGGGGTAAGCCATTAGGCTTTTGTCTCATGGCATTGTTGTGAGGACCAAATGAGATAATACCTATAAAAAATTCTTAGCACAAGGCCTGCCAGAAAGTAGGTGCTATGTAAATGATGTCCCTCATCCTCTACTCCATCATAATTTTCAGGAGAAGAATTGAGTCCCATAAAGATAAAGTTATAACAGTGATAAGTAACAAAGAGAGGATGAGATCCAGGTTTTCTGACTTTAAATCTCTCCAGTTCTCTGATTCCAGTGCTCATTATATTCTGTTTCTTGCATTTCCCTAAGGTTATAGCATAGCTAGAAGATTTGCTGATGATGTACCATGCCAGTCATTATGATTACTCCTACTAGTAATGTTTAGATAGTGCCTTAAATTTTTGCTGTTCTGTTCCATCTAGTACTAAGCAATCCAAATGCTGTCTATAGATACCCAGGAGTTTGAGCAAAATAGTTTAAGTTCCTGGACTCAGAATCCTGCCGCTTCCTCCTCCTCCTCCTCTTCCTCTTCTTCCTCCTCCTCCTCCTCTTCCTCTTCTTCCTCCTCCTCCCTCTCTTCCTCTTCTTCCTCCTCCTCCTCCTCTTTCTTCTTTTCCTCCTCCTCCTCTTACTACTACTACTACCACTGAGGAAGTAGAGTATCCCAGCTTGGCATGTGCTCTAAATTCATGCTGGTTCCTGTCTTTTGAGTTGGAGGTATGATTGGAAGTCCTGATTGCTCCTCAAGGGTTCTTCATCAGTAATGGCTTAGGGAAGTGGGGCTTAAGGTTAAGCAAAAGTGTACAGAGAAACTCTTCTCATCCTATTCTACCAAGAACCACCCATCCTCCTCAAAGGCAGGCTCTGATAATCTGAATATAAATATTGCTTCTTCCTCCAGTCAATTCCATTTGTAGGCCACTTAGCTTTGGCCACACTTTCAGCTCATCTGACTGGCCACTGTCACCTTGAATTTATTCCTGTCTAGAGGAACAGCCATATTTTCATAATCTTGGCATCCAATTTAGCATAGGACAGTGGCTAAAGACTCATATATGAGTTCTTTTCATGGGAATATTATTACTTTGTCTTTATTCCCCGCTTCTCTTGAAGTTCATATATTGGTGGCCAAGACCTCCCATTTCATCCAGGGCCATCTTTAAGTCATCTTGATCTATATCTTGCCACTGAACCCAGATGGCTCTGGAGGGGAAAGTGAGGCAGGTGACCTTTCACAGCCAGCCTTCACTTCAATCCAATTCTCTTGCATGTCATGGCGTCACCTCCCTGAAGTCATGGCCCTCTTGGAGAAGGAAGAACAAACAACAACTGGTCAGCCCAATTCCACCTCTCCTTCCCTCTCCTCCAAGTTCACATCCCTCTGAATGCCCAGACTTTTTGTGTCTAGTAATAATAATAAAAATCTCTGAGATGGATGCCTTCCAGATAAGTTTATTATTTTCATTACTCAAGACATTCCTTAATATTATAATAAAATAAAGAGGTTTTAGTAATATTAAACACTATCATTTTCTTTTAAAATATTTTTATTGATTTTTTTTGTTTTATTTTTCGAATATCTTAGGAGGTAAAGTATGAAAAGGGTGTTGGTTTTGGAATAAGAGAATGTGGGTTTAAGTTCCATCATTGCCTATGTGACTATAGGCACAGTTAGATGCCTTATGCCTCAGTTTCCTCTTCTGTAAAATGAGCACATTGCACTAGACACTTTCTCCTGCTGAGATCTCTCCCAAAGATCTATATCCCGTGAATCCTCATTTCCTCCCATTTCTCCTTTCTCCACTCAGAGCGCCATCTCTTACCAATACTGCTTCAAGAATATTGTATTATTGTAATGTGTCAAAAGTACCCATATTTTCTGTGCTCAGAAAGGAATCTGAGCTCAATGCCTCCCAGACTTATCTGAGAAGTCAGGAAGGTACAATAAGGATGGTACACAGCAAAGAGCTGGGTGGGAAATGACATTCAAAAGTCTTTTCAATTTCTTTCAAGGTCTTTCCAGGGAACTTGCATAGAGACCTGAGGTTGGGCTGCCTTTATGAGTTCATCATGAAATTCACTTCAGACTCAGATTAACTAAAAAAAGTCTTTCTCCTTCTGCAATATTTTCATAGCTAATTTGCAACATCTGCCTAAATAAACAAAACAAACTTGAAAAATCAAAACATAAAACCATGTGTCTGGTAAATGTAATAAACAAATCAACCCCAGATGGGGTACATGTGGCTGTGGAAAGGCATTCAATTGATTGCACAGTTTGACAAAGACGGCACCATTTAAAGTCGAGTGGAAGCTTCCATGCAAAAGTGTTCCTAATGGGGATTCTGTGACTCAGAAAAGAGAATCACAAAATCTCCTCATTAGATGGGATCTCAGAAACCATCTAGTGCTATTTCAATCCTTTTTGAATGATAATATTTTATATAACATGCCCAACAGGCACATCTCAAATTTAGGGGAATCTTCCAAGGCAGACCAGTCTGTGTTTGGAAAACTTTTTTTTAACCTTCATTCTCAGTTTGCCTCTTTGTATCTTCAACCTATTGTCCCAAGTTCTGCCCTCTGGAGTCGAACAAAGCAAATCTAATCCATCTAAATACTTTTCCCTTGGCATTGGAAGCCAAGATGGTGGAATAAAGGCAAAAACTCGCCTATACAATCTTCTCTTCTCTAGACCAAATGTCCTTATTCCCTTCCATAGAACCTCATATAGTTATGATCTAGGTTTCTTTCTTTGTCTCTGTCTCTGTTTCTCTGTCTCTTTATCTCTGTCTTTCTTTCTGTTTGTGTTTCCATCAGGACCAATCATGTTCATGTCATTTTCTGTCTTTTGGGATATACTTATAATTGTGGAGTTACTTCTTTTGTATTTATCTCTTTATCTTCTCTAGCATATCATATTTTCATTGTTGGTTGTTTTCTTCTGTTTATTCATATTTGCAGCCTTAGTTCCTGGTTTGGAACTTTGAGCCAGACTCAAGATTTCCATAATTGTACACTCTTAGATGCGACAGCCAGCCCTCGTTTGATTTTGTTTCTGATTTCTGGTGCTTTTGCCACTGGCTTCCTGTTCTCTTGGTTTTTATGTGCTGTGTGATCTGCCAGGCTTTAGTTCCAACTAGAGCATTTCCAGTAAGGACTATAGGCTTCAAGCCCCCATGGAGCATCTTTGGCTAGAGTTGTGGGCTTCTGTTCTCTCTCCCTATCATGCATTATGAAGTAGATTTTTTGAATTCAGTTATATGACCGTGATAGGACCAATGTTTCCCTGAAGCAGCATCCAAACATGGGGTGACTTTACCTAAAAAAAACCCACAAAGCTGTCCTGCAGGTGCTGATTGACCTGTGCTTCTTTAACACAGCTCCTGGTTCATGGGAAGGCTAGGTCCCACAGACTTGCAGATGTCTGAAGACCATACAAGTCTCCATGAACTTCATCATATCCTTCCCTTATGACTAGACAAGTTTCCATATGAATATGATGGAGAGTCATTTCTAAAGAAGCTACCTGCTAGAGTATCCATATTGTATAGTTTTGTTGAATAGAGGCAAGGGCAGAGTAAATCATTTGTTAACTATTTGATGGCTTGCAAGTATTTCATTTCATTCTAATATCAAACCTGAACTAAGAGATTATTGGTGTTAGAGCTGTGCCTCTGACAAAGACATGACATTTATCTGCATTACTCATCTTTTGTATTATTGTGTTATTCACCTTTTAAGATTTGGCCCAATATTCTAGCCTATCAAGGTCTTTTTGAATACAATGTGTTAGAAATACTTTATAACTTTGTTTCCTGTAAACATTTTCTAATGTTGCCATCCATATCTTTATCCAAGTCATTGCTGAAAATGTTAAACATCACAGAACCAAGCAAAGATCCCTAGGTCACTTCAGTAGATATTACCTTCCAGGTTGATTTAGAACTTTGGGCCTAGTCTTTTGATAAAATCCCGATCCACCTGACTGTTCAGTCTCCTAGTTCATATCTCTCTGTCTTGCTCACAGGGATAGCAGGAGAGATTTTGTCAGATTTTTTGCTGAAATATAGCTATATATATATATAACATCCCCTTGATCTACCAGTCTAAAAACCCTGTCAAAAAATAGACATGAGGTCAGCTTAATTTGTTTTTGATGAAACTATGATGGGTTTTTTGTGATCACCACTTCCTTTTCCAAATGTCTACTAACCATCCCTTAAATAATTTATTCTCATATTTTGACAGGAATGAAAGTCAAGGTCACCAACCTATATTTCATAGATACTACTCTGCTACTTTTTTCTTTCTTTCTTTCTTTTAAATGGGACATTTGTTCTCTTCAAGTCTCATGGTCCCTCTTCTATTATCCCTCATCTTTTAACAGTCACTGGCAGAGGCTCTGCAATAACATCTGCCAGTTCTTTAAGTACTCAAGACTATAGTTCATCTGGACCCTGGTAACCTGAACTCATCAAGGGCAAACCTCACTTTCTTACTGTCTTCTTTCCCGTCAAAAGATAATTTCCTCTGACAGAGAAAATGAAAATGAATGTGCCTTCTCCTTATTGCCACTTATTATCATCTCCAAAGAGAATTCTGATGTCTTCTTTGATCGTCTTTCTCCAATAAAACTGAATGTCAAAACAATACAAAAACTAGACTTTTTTTGTCTTTAGCATTTCTTTCCAGCCTTAGCTTATTTTGAGCTTTAGTAGTCTTGGACATTGTTCTTACAAGATCTTGCCACACTATTATAACTCATCATCCCATTTCCTATCTTTATTTCCATTTGTTGTTCATATCTTAAAGATCAACTAATAAGCAATTCCTCCTTTTCTACCTCATTATAATTTTCTTTCTTTATGGCTTCAGATTTATGCTGGAGAATCTTCTTTGGGGAATAACTTGGCATATAAAAATTTAGTCCCTACAGTACTACGTATCCTTTCTCTGATCCTTTTGAAATCTGCCATCCTAAAAGCTAAATGCAATATTTTTTTATGTCTCTTTCTAGCTCAAAGCCTAAAATGGAGCAGTCTCTGCTCTGCAAGATTCCTGTCAGTCTACTTCAGCAATTGGTTTTGTTGATAAGAGATGGTTTTCCTTAGATAGGGAAAAAAATTCAGATTTTTCCAGGGATCATTGCATTGTAGAAATGAGATAGAGTGAAAATACTGGCATCATCCTTGAACCTAGTTGTCACTGGTCCACTAATTCCTGACAGAAAAATTGAATTATGCACTGCAGTCATGAATCACTCAACAAGTAAGTCATGGTGATAATGTCCATCTTCCCTTAACAATTTCAACGTATCATTAGTTTCTTTAGATAGCTAAAGATTTTTTAAAATGCTAATTAGAAAAAGATTACAATGTTATTTTAGATTCTCAAATTTACATGTCAACTAAGATCAAGACATATGCCTAAGTTTTCTTTGAAGTGAAATTGCAGGGATGGCCATCAGTTGAGGAATGGCTGTTACAGTATATGATAACTAAGGAATACTTCTGTGCTGTAACAAACATGAACTCAATGATTTTAGAAAAACATGGAGGGGTAGCTAGTTGGTATAGTGGATAGAGCACCAGCCTTGAAAGTCTGGAGGACCTGAGTTCAAATTTGACCTTAGACACTTCACACTTCCTAACTGTGTGACCCTTGGCAAGTCACTTAACCCCAATTGCCCCAGCAAAGAAAGAAGAAAAACATGGAAAGAGTTGTATGAAATAATGAAGAGAAAAATGAGTAGAACCAAGAGAATTATATACAGTAACAGCAATATTGTTTTAAGAACAATTTGAGCAAATAAGTTATTTTGACTACTGTAAATGCTCAAATTAACTATAAAGAATATATGAAGAAAGGTGCTATCTGCAGGCAGAGAAAGAACTGATAAATAGATGTACAGAATAATTTTGCATAATATATACTATAAATATACATATATACATACATATGTTACATATAGACACACTCATATTGCGTAATATATACATATACACAGATATATCTATTTGTATCTAATAGTAGTCATCTCCAAGGAAAAGGAAGGGAAAAATTTACATAATAACTATTATATATTTAAAAGAAATAGCAAGTTGTACATAATAAATTTGCAGTTTTGTGTGCAATCATTTTTTTATTATACTATCTTATGGAAATGCTTGCTTTATTCCATAAACTAAAAAGAAAAAGACCCATGTTCAAGATTACTAGTATCAAGTGTATGTGAATGGAGGGGGTGTATCTTTCAACACATTGCCCCTTCCACTTAGCTCTGTGTTTAGTCATGGTTAAGCAAAATTCCAGAAACTTGGGGGATTTCCCCCCCTTTTTTATTACATCTTATCATCAGTAATTTCACTCACTTAAGGATTTCACCATAGCAATAATAATATCACTTTTCTTAGACTCAATTGACAAAACTAAACTAAACTAGATTACAAATGAAATTCTTTGAAGTCTTCTACTTTATAATTTTGGAGGGGGTGGCATGTCAGATCTGGGGTGATTTTACTTAGTGTGAGGCACTGTCCAGTGTAGAAATTTCTTCCACACTTGCAAATGGGGAATTTGACTATAATTTATCAGTTCCTTAGTCTGCAGCTCTAAGAGGTTAAGTCATGGACCATGGTCACATATAGTTAGTTTATGTCAGAAGCAACCCTTGAATTCAGGTCTTTCTGACTACAAAACTGGTCTTTATTACTTCACGTTTCCTAATAGTTACTTAATAATAATAATGAGTAAAACAATCCCTTACTTTGAAAATTCACAAAGCACTTTGGTCCTATGCATTCAGTGAATCCTAAGACTAGAATGCCATATTGTGATGCTCTATCACATAGTTTTCTCTCTTTTGTAAAATATTCTTATTGACATATTTTGCTTTTTCTTCGACTTTCTGTTACTATATATCCCTTTCCATTCTTTTTAAAGAGCTATTCCTTTTAATAAAGAATAATAAAAAAGAGGAAACCTTTTCCCAGCAGTTCAGCAAAACTAACCAAAACATTCACCAAGTCCTTCAATGTGCCAAATCCATAAACTTTCACTTCTACAAAGAGAAGACGTAGCCAAGAGATATTTTTATATCTCTTGGTCATTACAATTATGCAGTGTGCAATTTCAATTTTGGGGGTCCTTTTTCTGTAAGAAAGCATTGTTGTCATTAATACATATTTTCCATTCTATGATTTAAATCAGAAATATTTCCATGAGAAGTTTTCTACAAGTTGCTTAAGATGTGCTTATTTCAGCCAATTAAAGGGAATTGATATCCATGTGGACCAAGAAGATGGAACAACCCATTGGCAAGTCAGCTACATAAAATGCCTTCCAAATGTTCCAAACATACACGCGTGCACACACACATGCACACACACACACACACACTCAACTGTCTTAAGAGTCAGTCAAAGAATCAGAAATAGAAGTTTGGTTGATGATAAAAGACTCTTAGATGTGTTTTTGCAAAGGCTTATGGTCTTCCTGAGTGGTCCTTCAATATGTGCCAAGTTTGTTTAACAGCTGATAACATGAAAAAATATTTGTTGGGTTTTTTTTTAATTAATTCAAAATACATGAAATATATTTTTCAACATTCATCCTTGCAAAACCTCATGCAGGAACAATATTTGTGAAAATACCAGCGACAGACTACTATATAATATAGATTTTTCTCAACAAAAATATGAATACAAATAGTCCCATTCTGATTTGATCCATAGTCAGAAACGAAGTCTGATCATTCTTTTTGTATCTTGTAGTTTTTTCTCTAATCAATGAAATGTTTGTACCGAAAAGGAAAATGAATCCAGCATCCATTGACCAAGAAGGTTCAAATGCCTCTATAGTAGGTTTTGGTCAGGTCCCAATGAAATTCCTCTTAAATCTGGCTTGTTTATATTGAATCAAGATAAAGAAGTACTCTTTGGATAACAGTATGGTGGAAATTCAACCCTGTGGAAAACAAGATTGTGAAAATAGAGAAGGAAGAATATCTGGAACCATGTTGTAGAACTCCAGATAGACTGTGTTTTTGAGAATTCTCAAGCAACTATCTTCCTAGTCCCAAGTTGATGTGGTATTCAGCATTTGGGGAATAAAAGAAGTCTTTGGGGAGGAGGGTCCTTACTATTCTAATATGGAAAGATTTTCACTGTTCCTTCAATTATGCCACTGTGACCAAAAATCTTCCTATAAGGGACCAAGAGATGAATGAGGAGTCAAGTTGACTCTCCACTGTATATAGCTTTCATCAGGGATTCTTAATTGCTTGTGTCCCTATATCCTTTGATCTAAGTAAAGTTATAATTAGTATTGTTGTAATCCAAATCTTCATCCACACCAAATCAAGACCCTGAGGTCCCACAGCATTAATAAAAGCTACTTGGGCATTTTAGTGTTATATGTGTGTGGTTTTATTTTTTAAATAAGGAATGAAAAACTTGTCTTCTAAAATCAAAAACAGACAAATTCCCTACAATCCTGTTTTTAATACGAATCAAGACCAACATGTACTGGACCTTAAAGAGACTCTATGGACTCCTGAGGTATACTTTCTTCATGGTATTTGTTCTTTTTTTTTTTTTTTTTTGGGAGGAGGATATAAAGCTTGGAGTGATTCATAGCATGAACTTGAGCCAATTTTAGTGAAAGTAGATTGAACAAAAGCCCAATTTTACAATTTTCCTTAATGCACATGGAGCCCATATTCCCTAAACAAGGTTCTGAATTTATATGGAATGGGTTCAGATTTGGAGGATTCTTTCCTAATATATCTCTTGTTTTTCCCCTCCCAGTGTTTCTCCCCTAGGAATATCAGAATTTGGCTCATTTAACCCCATCTTGGATTTTCTCTGGAAATGTCAAATTTTGTTTAGATCTAGGTCACCATGAAAAGGAATAAAGACTCTCATTTGCCATTCAAAAACCCAGGTTAGGAAAATATTGAGTAAAGGGCAAACTTTATTTTCTCCCAAAAAATGTGTAAAACAAAAAAATCCAAACATAAACCTATAGTTGAGGTCCTCCATTCTCTCAGTGACTTAGATAGTCTTTCAGACTTATAGCACTATATCGGTTGAAATTTCCTTGAAAGTGGAAAGAATCTGGGGTTCCTATAATTGTCCCCTTCATCAACTGGAATAGTTCACTTGACTTGTTGCATGAGTGAAGAACATGGTGAAGGTTTGTTTTTCCACATGTAGCTTCTGTGTTTTGATGCTCCTTTGTTCTTTGATCCAGGAAGTCTTTCCCTTAATTTGGTATAGAACTCCTCCACTGGATGGCGGTTCCTCCTCTAGCCACCCCTTTGTAACTCTGCCAGTGTTAATTCTCTCTGAAGCAAAGAGATGGAGTTTGCAGGGTTGGGGATTAGGTTTCCACCTTACTTAGTAACCTCAGTCAACAATCTGTCTAACCTCTCACCTTTCTGTCCTTCTCCCAAAGTTCTCCGGTTCTATTTCTCTCTGTTTTTTTAAAAGTCAAGTACACCTCTAAGGATATTAATTTCATCAGCAACAGATTGTTAACTGGGACAAAAGTTCTTGGGAATTTTTTCAAAGTAGGGTTAATTTATGATACCCAGGACAATGTAGGAAGCATCACCAAATGCCGGAACAAAGTCTCAAACATTGTGTCACTGGAAATACTTACTCTTATTATCCAGAGACATTTTCAAAGCTAGACAATAACATTTGGTAAAATAAATTTCAGTTGCAAAGTAATAATTACAATTTTCAAAACCATAAATTGTGTATGACTCAAAAATACAGGTTATATTTTATAACAATAACTAAACACATCCAAATGGATGTTAAAGGATAATCTCACCCCACCCCAATGTAAACATCTCACACTCTTATCAGTCTTCTTTTTTATGGCAAAATGCTTTTGTTATACAAAAAAAAATTAACCCATTCCCAGTTCAAATCACTTTCAGACCATGCAAAAAAAAAAAAAAAAAGTTGGTTTGTTTTTTTTTTCTTGCAAATATTTTATAGAAAGAAAGAATCAATAAAAACCTTATTGTCTTTAACAGTAAACTCTGTGAATGTAGTTAATCCTGGGTGGGCTTCTCCTGAGTGTACTCTACAGCAATCCTCTCCTTCCTCCCCCCCTCATCCTCCCAGTCCCTTGTCTCTGAACTCTTTATACCGATAGGCCTTCCTTCCCTGGTGGTATTGAAGTCAGTAGTGGTTGGGAATCAAAGTGAAGGTGAAATACAAGGCTCTGAACTTGCTTTCATGGAAAGGTCAAATAAAAGCTTGTATAAAGTGATTCATTTCTTAATGGTGCCATTTAAAGAGAGTTAACAATTCAAAATTCCACTCTTCAGTTTACTAGCTTTTGAATTGAAATGCAACTGTTTTACTTATGAAGTTTCTCTTTCCTTCTTTCTTGTTTTTTTTTTTTAAGATCATAAGAAACTCATTTAGTAAAAGTGACCTTAAACACACAAAGCACAATTGACTTCATCCAAGGAGAATTTTCTTCATATGTTCATACAGTTGTCATTTGTTTATACTAAATACAAACAAACACCCTCGATTATTGGCACATTAAGCAACCATTACCATATGTCTGACATCACTGTAGGGAGAGGGTGAATTTTAAAACACAAACAATTTCATGCATTAAATGCCTTTTAATGGGGGTGGAGTGTTTTGGAAAGAATTCAAGGAATATCCTTAGGCAGGGGCTTCCAACACAAAAATTTTAATGCACATTGAGAGGTGAAACTTGGAAATTCCCTACCAGTAATGTGCCACACATATTTTTTCTCTTACTGTTGGCCAAGAGAAGAGATTTTTTTTTTTTTTAAGTTTGGATTACATATAGGTGAAATACATGTGTTCAGCTTCACTGAGAATGATGTTGACATGAGCTAAAATGCTACATACATTAAAACAAATACATTTGGTGTGCATAGAAAGGAGGACAATATATTCAATAGCAGTTTATCAGAGCATATATTATATTGTGCCCTAAGCAGAATTGTATTCACTGTATATAGTGCCATAAGACTGGCAAAGTGCTTTCTTCTCAGTCACCCTGAAGAAGTAGATAAGTTTAGCATAGCTATTCTAATTTTACAAATAAAGAAACTGAAGCTTAGAGGGGGGAAATGACTTCTCCAGCATCATATAGATAGTATTAGCAGCAAGATCTGAATGCACACTCCGCGATTAAGTCCCATGCTCTTTTCTCTGAAGACAGAATATCAGACTTGGTGTTAGAGTTTGAAGCCTGTCCTACTACTTTCTAGCTGTGTGACCTTGGGCAAGTATTTAACTTCTCTAAAGCTCAGTTTCCTTATTTGTAAAGGGTGGATAATCATATTTACTCTGCTTACCTCACACAGGGTTTTTGTAAGGTTCAGAAATGATTAGTGTCTGTAAAGGACTTTATAAACCATAAAGGTTCTGTAATATCACCTACTAGGATTACTTTATTATTACTTCATAAAGTGATCAGCAATATTTTTCATTTTTAAGTTAAGTTTTATATTTTTATTTTTAATTTAAGCAACCCCTTTGGGAAGAAAAAAGGAAAGAAGAAAAACAAGGAAGGAAGGAAGAAAGGAAGGAATAAAGAAAGGGAAAAAAGAAGGAAAGAAGACAAGAAAGAAAGGAAGAAAGGAATAAAAAAGGAGAAAAAAGAAAGGAAGGAAGGAAGGAAGGAAGAAAAAAGAAAAAGAAAAGAAGGAAGATATGATATAAGAAAAGAAGGAAAGAAAAAAGGAATGGAGGAAGAGAGGGAGAAAGGAAGAAACAAAGAAAGAAACTTTCATATATACATGTAGGTCTTATAAGCTTTGAGGATCTTTCTCCCAGTCTTGTGAATAGAGCACTAGGCCTGAAGTCAAGAAGACTCAAAATTCAAATCTAGCCTCAGAGACTTACTAGCTGTTACTTAACGCTATCTGCCTCAGTTTCCTCATCTGTAAAATGAGCTGAAGAAGAAAATGACAAAAGCACTCCCATATCTTTGCCAAGAAAATCCTAAATCTGGTCATGAAGAGTTGGTTGTGACTAAAATAACTCAGCCATAACAACAATATCAAAATTCTGCTTTCACAATGGAGATGAGTTCCTTAGAGCAAGTCTTCATTCCCCTTCAGGGTTCTAGAGTCTTTTTGAGAGGTGATGGAGATCTCTAATTTTATTGGCTGAAGCCTCTATCTCAATATATTGTCCCCAACATCAATTGCAAGAAGTTAATGTCTTAAAATCATTTAACCAGTTAATATCAATTAACTTTTACAAAAGAATATTTATGAGAAGATACAGCATGAATAGTGAGAGAAACACTCCTTCCCTCAGTACCTGAGTGCCCAGTCTCCCTATACTACTTCAGTCCCTGAGAGAAGTTGGCTCACAGTTCAAGTATTTGCTGCAAAACATTTGTCTCCACTGAGTTCACTTCCACATGGAGCATGGTCAATGGACAGAGGCAATCCCTTGCCTGTAAGACCCAGCATTTTAGCTGCAGAGCTTGGCTGGGATCTCTAAGCTGACAGATTGGGCTCTTCTGTTTTATAGATTGGCATGGAATCCACACACACCCCCCGGACTCCTTGTGGCTCCCTCAACTTTCCAAATTTGGCAGGGTCATAGCCTAATCCATCCCACCTTTCACGTAAGGCAAGACAGAGTAGACTCTACAGGGATAGAAATAACATCAGGACCATGTGCTTATGGCTATTGCTGGCTCCAGGTAAGGGAGAACCTGAGGCTCCTTCCCCTTCTGAAAGCCCACAACACCTCATTTTCTTTGCTGGATCCCAGAGAAGGCTCCTGGGAAATCTGTTCTCTGCACTTCTAGTTCCACATTAGCAGCCAAACTAAAGTCCATTTCATTACCACATGATTAGCCATGCACTCAGGTGCATATGCAAGCCCTTTCACATCATTTGAACTTCCAGAAACAAGCCTACCAAAGGTACATGATCTCAGAACTGATCCCTCATTGGCCAATGTCCTGCTAATACACAGTTGGTCCTTAAGTTGTTTCAGTCATGTTTAACTCTTCCTGACTCCATTTGGGTTTTTGTTTTTGTTTTGTTTTGCTTTGGCAAAGATATTGGAATGGTCTAACATTTCTTTCTCCAGCCCATTTCACAGATGAGAAAACTGAGGTAAACAGGCTTAACTGACAGGTTACACAGCTATTAACTGACAGGTCCAACACTAGTGAGTGTCTGAGGCCACATTTTGACTCAGGTCTTTGTGACTCCAGGGCTGGCACTCTATTCATTGAGCCACCTAGTTGTCCTTAATACACAGCAGAAGAGGGGGAAAGAGCATTATATATTATTATGTATGTCAACAATGCTTTTAGAAATTGAGACAAGTGATTTAATAAAGCTGATTATACCGATGGAGATTTGATTCAACTACATTTCACACAATTTAAATGAATGAAGCCATTTTGTCTTTAAACTAACAATTCACATTTCTAAAGCACTTTATGTTTCAAGCATTCTCACCCATTAACAGCTCTGGTAGGTCAACAATGCAAGCACTTTATCCCCTTTTTATAGATGAGAAAAATGAGGTTAAGCAGAAAGGCCATCATCATTCTAACTGTGCATTCAGTAAAGAATGGGCATTCTATGTGATTCCTATTTTTTTTAAATCAATATTTTCATGGGACTCCCATAGTCTATAACATTCTAAATATCCATCACTGGTGGACTCTGGAATAGCTACATATAAGCAAGGGCTACACTGGTGAATCAGTGTTGTTGTTTATTTGTTTTCCTCTCTGTAACTCCATTTGGGGTTTTCTTGATAGAAATATTGGAATGGTTTTCCATTTCCTTTACCAGCTCATTTTACACATGTGGAAACTGAAACAAATAGGATTAAGTGCTTTATCCAAGGTCATAATATAGGGAGTAAGCATCTGAGAACAGATTTGAATTCAGCTTTTCTTGGTGCTCTATCCACTGTGCCACCTAACTGCCCTAGTCAGTGTGGAATAGTGGAAATTTAATGTCAGAGAACCAAAGTTCTAAGCCTCCCTTTCCTACTATTCCTTATATGAACATAAAGAAGTCTCTTGCCTTTCAGCTCATCTATAAAATGATATGTTGAATGAGAGACTCTAAGGTCTCTTCCAGCTGTTGTTTTTTATTTTTAAATTAAAGTTTAGTTTTCAATTTTTAACTGTAACAAAGGACTGACTAATGAGAGGATAGCCCTTATGAGCACATATAGCATGCTCAGAATTATGCATCCCCCATCTGGATTTCTAGGAGTGCACAATTATTCTATTAGTGTTTCTAGTCCATTTATTATATGTGCATATAATTAATTGGCTGTGCATACTCCTACAGAGCCACCTTAGTCTTTTCCTTTTCTGACTTCATTTGAATGAAAAGGCAATAGCTACTATTTAATCGTGCTTTTACAAAGAATGCTAAAATCTTTTTCTCCTCCCCTGGACCAATATGAGGTGATGAGCTCATGCTTCTGATGCTGTCATTTCCCTCCCTGTTGTGTATATTCTTTTCTGCCTTAGATGAAGGAGTATTGGAAATATAACTCACTAGTCTGTGACCTTTTGTATTTCAAATTTCTGTCAACAGAACACCAGAGGTACAGAAATTGGAGGATATTTCAGAAGCTTCTGGCAGCAATCTGCTTGTCCCTGATAGCAGTGGATGGATGGATGGATGGATGGATGGATGGATGGATGGATGGATGGGAGTCAAGAGGGAACAACTTATCCATCAGCTAAGAGAAATTTGGAAATGAACTTAGTGTAAAAACCACTTTAGTCTGAGCCCACTCTCCCCTAGAACCAAAATGGTGAAGAAAAGTGTGTCTCCAATTCAATGGACTAAATTTAAACTGCTCTTCTTTTTTATCTTTTCAGTAAATCTCTTTATTAAAATTGTTGGTAATTGCTCAAATGACATTTGGGTATCAACCAAGCATATTGATAATATTAGAGAGGACTCATTGAAATGGTAACTTGACCTGCTAGTATTAAAGAAGGCCCTTGCTCCAAGAATAAGCCTGAGGGATGAAATGTATTTAGTTTGCCTCTGGGGATAAGTTAGTGGAACTCATTAGTGGAAGTGGGATCTGAGATAAGAACTATTGCTGTTATTGTTCAGTTCAGCCCTGTCCAGATTCTTTGTGACCACATTTGAGGTTTTCTTGGCAAGGATACTGAAGTGGATTGCCATTTCTTGCTCCAGCTCATTTGGTCCGGCACCAAATGATGAAATTAGTACCAAATGATGGGATTCAGATAGCAATCCCTAGTTCAAAATAGAAGGTACAAGGCACATGTGAAGAATTCACCATCGTTTTCTTGTTGCCAAAAGTTACCTTTATTTATGAGAAGAAGTTAGAGACAAAATGAAGAGATAGGATAGACAACAGGAGTGGGGAATATGGAACAGTATCGGGAGAAGATATAGATAGCAAAGTAAAGGGTTTTTACAATTAACAAGGGGAAAATCAAGTTCTTTAGTGAAACTCACAATTAATCAGGAGAAAGACATTACACAATGAGGTGGGACTGGCGGGCTAAATCAGGAGGAGTTTAGCATCCTACAAGAGTTAGTTGTAACAATGTGAAAGACACCATGAGGCAGGAGGTTCCACAAAAATGGCATAGACCATGGACAGATTTACAGGAGAAATTTAACCTCTGGGGTTTGACATCATAACTTGACTTTCTGAATGGATACAGTAAAGGTGGAGTTACTCAAGATCTCCATGGGAGTGAGATTGTAAGATTGAATTGATTCCCATCAATGCCCTTCCCTGCCTGCCTTGGGAAATATTATAATCTTATCAGTTCTTCAGGCTTTCTCTGCCAATCTCACCTAGTTACCCAGATCATATCAATTTTACAGATGAGGAAACTGAGGGAAACAGGGTTATGTGATTTGCCCAGAGTCACAGAGCTAGTATCTGTGGCCAGATTTGAACTCAGGAAGTTGAGACTTATCTACCACCTTGACATAAACCACATTTCATATGGCTACTCTAAAAATCTATTTAGTTGAATTTTAGTTTCTCCCATTTGTTGAATAAAAATATTTTTTATTTTAATCCTTTAATTTTCTTTACAAGATAGCTTGGCATAATGATACATTGATGGTCTCAGATCAGACACACCTGGGGATGCTACTAGGAAGTCCTGAGTTTCCTTCTTATTCTACATAATGGTGATGAGAATAACTCAGTCTTGTGAGGCTCAAGTGAGCCTCATGAAGTCCTCTGTGAATCTTAAAAATCTTTACAATGTTATGTAAAAAATTTACAAAGTGCTCTATGAACCTCTAAGAATGTTAGCTATTATTATTCTTCAATAAATCTTTGCCTCAAAAAATCAAAAAACAAAATTGGGTGGTATATACACTAATAAAATATGTTGCACTATCTGTGAGGATCATATAATAGTAACTGTGAGCAAGTAGCTTTGAACCAAGGCTTTCTGATTCAGTGTTCAGAATAAGCCATTGAGGATCTAAACACTCAGAGATGGGCTAGGTGCTATATAAAATGGAATGGCAAATGGTACATCACTACCAGACATCCCTTCAGTGCCCCTTTTCTTCAGGCTAAAATTGGCATGTTCAGTTGGAGTATCCATTTAGGAAGGAAGTAAATAAGTATTTATTGAGCACTATGTGTCAGACATCATTTTGAAGCATTGTCTGATTTGATTCTCACAAAAACTCCAGAAGGTAAGAACTATCATAATATCCACTTTCCAGTGAAGGAAACTTCCTCAGGATCATCAGCTAGGAAGGTCTGAGGCTGGATTTAAATTCGTTATCTTCCTGATAGGTCCAGTGCTCCATTCACTGTGATATGTACCTGCCATTTACATATAATAAAAAAGTGATCTGTATGTTAGTGGAAGGAAAAATAATTAATAAAAATGGAGAGAAATCATACATATTGTGGCTTGTTGGAGTCATCTGACTTCACAGGAGGAACATTTGGGAAGCTATGAAAAACACTGCAACTATTTTATAACATGCCATAGACGTAGACCCATGGATAAATATGGCAAAAAAAAATCATTTCCCCTCAATTACATAAATATTTCAGGTGAAGAAAAACAACTACATTTTCCAAACAACATAAAAATATAAATAGTTCACAAGGCATCAGAGCTTTCAGGCTCACAAAACATTTTCCTCATAGTGACCCTGAGACAGGAAGTGAAGTATTATTACAGAGCCCCATTTAAGAGTTCAGAACAGGCTAAAAAGGAATTTGAACTCAGATCTTTCTTTACATGAACTTCAAATTTGGTGCTTTTTCACTTTCTGTGGATTTTTTAAACTTACTGACTTTTAAACTTTTGAGAGCCTGACCTAAAATGTTATGCCAGTAATACGATTTTGCTGAAACCTCTTTTTCCTAAGTGGAGATGGTAGTTCTTCAAAAGTGACCATTCGAACTCAGATTTCCTGACTCTAAGTCTACTACACCCATTAAATGTCCAACTACTCAAAGATATGTTCAATATTGTATGAAAGGGACTGATACATGGCATGAGACTATGCACCTTTTTTCTTTTTCTCCATCTTTCCTCTAATTTAAAAGGCACCATCAATAAAAACATATGACCAGGAAAGATTGTGAACTCTAACTTCAAACAATCCTGGTAAAGAAAGAGGAATTTTTGTTCAAATTGTCTTTGGTTATCCCTATAATATTTGTGAAGGAGACTCTGATGCAAAGTAAGCATGGTGATTTAATAAGTCACTAAGACATATCTTCTCTGGGTTTAATGATAGGACACAATCCTTTTGAGGAAAGTGCCCACAGTCCTCCTAATGAATCTTCACTATTAGGTCCAATACATTAGGCAAAAAAAGAAATCAAACTGTGTTACAAAAATCATTGTGTTCTAATGTACCAACAAGCTTGCTAGTTGACCTTGAAAAAAGCTGCTGAAAGAATCTTTACTGGTTAGGCTCTCATCTTTGCTCGTACCATGATGGAAGAAATATGGCAGAGTGAAAAGAACATTGGTTTTAGATTTAATGAAGCTGAGGGAGAATCCAAGCACTGCCATTCATTATGTGGTATCTCTTCAAATCTCAGTTTCTTTAACAGTAAAATGAAGGGCCTGGATTAAATGACTTTATACGTGCCTTCTGGTTAAAATCTGACTTTGTGATTTGGCCAGCATTTATCTGATCAGTGGGTAACTCCCCTGTTGTGGGAACTGTTGGTGAACTATGCTATTTACCTCCTGAAACAGACAGGTGATAGAATCAAGTTTTTTTTTTTTTTTAATTAAAACTTTTTATTTGCAAAACATATGTGTAGGTAGTTCTTCAACATTGACCCTTACAAAGCTTTCTGTTACAAATTTTTCCCCCCTAATTTCTTCCCCTCCCCTAGATGGCAGGAAGTCCACTACATATTAATTATATTAAAATACTTGACAAGTCGAATATATGTATACATATTTCCACACTTATCTTGCTGTGCAAGAAAAATCATATCTACAAGAAAAAAAAATCTGAGAAAGGAAACCCAATGCAAGCAAACATTGATAGAGAGCATGAAAATATTATGTTGTGGTCCACATCTCATATCCCTCTCTCTGGGTGTATATGGCTTTCTTTATTGAAAAATTGGAAGTGGTTTGAAACATTTCATTGTTGAACAGAGCCATGTCCATCAGAATTGATCGTCATATAGTCTTGTTGTTGTTGTGTATAATGATCTCCTGGTTCTGCTCATTTCACTCAGCATCAACTCATGCAAGTCTCTCCAGACCTCTCTGAAATCGTCCTGCTGGTCATTTCTTACAGAACAATAATATTCCATAACATTCATATACCATAATTTATTCAGCCACTCTTTAATTGATGGGCATCCATTCAGTTTCCAGTTTCTTGCCACTACAAAAAGGGCTGCCACAAACATTCTTGCACATGTAGGTCTCTTTCGTTCCTTTAAGATCTCTTCAAGATATAAGCCCAAAAGAAATGCTGCTGGGTCAAAGGGTATGCACAGTTTGATAACTTTTTGAGCATAGCTCCAAATTGCTCTCCAGAATGGCTGGATCCGTTCACAGCTCCACCAACAATGCATTAGTGTCCCAGCCTTCCCACATCCCCTCCAACATTCATCATTATCTTTTCCTGTCATTTTAGCCAATCTGATAGGTGTGTAGTGGTACCTAAGGGTTGTCTTAATTTGCATTTCTCTGATCAATAGTGATTTGGAGCACCTTTTCATATGACTAGAAATGGTTTTAATTTCATCATCTGAAAATTGTCTGTTCATATCCTTTGACCATGTATCGATTGGAGAGTGGCTTGAATTCTTATAAATATGAGACAATTCTCTATATATTTTAGAAATAAGGCCTTTATCAGAACCCTTAAATGTAAAGATGATTTCCCAATTTATTGCTTCCCTCCTAATCTTGTCTGCATTAGTTTTGTTTGTACAAAACCTTTTTAACTTAATATAATCAAAATTATCTATCTAGTGTTCAATTAAGAGTTCCAATTCTTTGGACATAAATTTATTCCCTGATGGAATCAAGTTGCAGAAATAGACATGCATCTATGAGCATGGATGATGTGGGGATTTATTTTACTTGACTATTCATATTTTTACAAGGGATTTTTTTCTTATTTCCCCTCACCCCCAAATTCAGGGTGGAAAGAAAAGAAAATTAATGTTTTATAATTGAAAAAATACTCCAAAAATATATACTGAACAGAGTCTCTTACATTTTTACACCAATGCTTTCATGTTCTGGAACCTGGATGGTCATGGAATCATAGATTTTTGAGGTGAAAATTGTAAAGGTCATTGAAGAAAAAGAAACAAGGTAAGGAAATCTCTTTTATTCTGGGAAGAATTTGTAAGGGGAGGAAGAGAACTCGTTTTTGAGATCACATTTTTCTAACAGCAATTTTTACTGATGAGAGCCAATTGTTACATTTTCAGTGTGAGTGCTTATACCTTGAATATTGGTAAATCCTACAAATCAGTGCTTGGTTTATTGTTCAGATGAATTATCTGGACTTAACAAAGTTACTGAGAAAATGTTAATAATAAAAATTAAACTTAAAAAGGTATTATAAGTATATTCCCCCCATGGGGAGCCTGTTGTTAAATATTTGCCCAGCATAACCTCTAGGTAAACATTTACCAGTCAAAAAAAAATGTGAATTTCCCATAGCTGCTTCTATATCTTGTTAGAATTTTGTCTTTATTTCCCTGGTACTTGATACTGCTAATATATCGCGATGTCAGCAGGAAAAATAAAAAGAAAGGCCGAATCTATGCTGATTGAGGCCAATCCTTTCCATTTATGGATGAGAAAACTGCGACCTGAGGGTTTGTAAGTTCCCCTCGTAGTGTGGTATAGTGAGTTCAAATCCAGCTTCAAGTCACTTAACCTCTGTCTCAGTTTTCTCATTTGTAAAGTAGGGAATCAGACTCATTAGCCTTTAAGGTCCTTCAAGGTCTATGATGCACTTATAAGAGTGGGGGTCAATTTAATCAATCAAACAAATAAGATGCTGATACCTTTATTAGATGAGAGAAGGGAGCAAGTATTTATTAAGTGCCTACAACATGCCAGACACTGCACTAAACACTTTACAAGTCTCTCATTTGATCCTCACAACACTGGGAGTTATGAGCTATTATGATTCTCATTTTACAGTTGAGGAAACTAAGGCAGAAAGAGGTGAAGACTAATTAAATGTCTGAAGATAGATATAAACACATCTTTTTTATGGAAATATTTTGCATAACTTCACTTGTGGTTTCTTAATGGGGGTTGGGAGTAGGGATAAGGGAAAAAATGTAGAACTCAAAAGTTTTCAAAACAAATATAAAAATTATTTTAAATATAACTGAGGAAAAATGTTAAATAAAAAAATAAACTCAAGTCTTCCAGACACCTAGCTGCTCATTTGAGAACATCTTTACAAAATCAATAAATTAAAGACATTAAACTAGGTGTGAAAATTCCTTAATCAAATTTGGAAGGAACAGCACAATTTCAGCCTCTAGATGCAATGAAACAGAGGAAGTGTTTCAGAATTGGAGGGAGAGTTAGTTATACCCTGTGGGATTTGGAGAGGTGGAAGATGGAAGGACCTGATGTGCTATGGTCTATGATGGTCATGAAGAACTGGACCAACTAAACAGCAAAAGTGGGACTTGGAATAAAACCAGCAAGCTACTTTGGAATAAAGCATTCTAACTAGGGGTCAGCCTGGTGGTAGAATCAGTTCCAGTGTAGCCAGGGGTTGAAGATGGGGTGGGGAGAGAGACAGTCTCTTCTCCCTCCTTTGAGCAAAGGATGACCTTGTGAACTATAAAAGGTCAAAAGATTTGGGACTTGACAAGAGAATTGGCTTGAGGCATTTCCAGTGGCTGTTCCTCATGCTTGGGATTTTCTCTTTTCTCATCTTTGCCTCCTCACTTCTTTCTTTTCCTTCAGGTCCCAGCTAAAATCCTTCTATGAGAAGCTTTTCCCAGTCCCCTATAATGCTAGTCCAGCTGTGACCTTTGTCTTGCCACTGGTCTCTGATGACTGGAGGAGAGAATGAGGCTGCAAAGTTCAGCCTTAAATCCAATTCACTAGTAAATCAAGACATCACCCTCCTGATGTCATTGGTCCTCGTTGAGAATGAAGGTTGAATTTTTAGCATGTTTTAGATTACCTGTCATTTAGGGGTGGGGGGGTGGGGGGGAAGAAGGGGAAAAGCTTGGAATGAAAAAAAAAGTTTTGCAAAGGTCAATGTAGAAAAATCACCCATATGTTTTGTAAATAAAAAGCTTTTAATAAAAAAAAAGAGAATGAAGATTGAATCAAATGGGGAATGGCTGAACAAGCTCTGGTACAGGAAAGCAATGGAATATTATTGTTTTATAAAAAACGATGAACTAGCTGATTATAGAAAGCCCTGGAAAGATTTACAAGAATTGATGCTGAGTGAAACAAGCAGAACCAGGAATACGTTGTACACAGCAACAGCAAGAATGTGTTATGATCAACTATGAAAGGTTTGGTTCTTCTCAGCAGTTCAGTGATCCGAAGCAATCCCAATAGACTTTGGGCATAAAATGCCATCTGCATCCAGAAAAAGATCTAAGGGGACTCAATGTAAATCAACACATGCTATGTTCACTTCCTTTTTCTGTTTGTTTGTTTTTTTCTCTCTCCCATGATTTTTCCCTCTTGCTCTGATTTTTCTCTCCCAACATAATTCATAAAGCAACATGTATTAAAAATAAATAAACTTATTACAAAAAAAGAGAGAATGAAGAGTGAACAACAATCTAAAATGCTAGTTCCTGCCTTCCATTGATTTTTCAATTTATCTTGTCTATATCTTGTTTGTTCATAGCTGTTTGCATGTTATATCCCCATTAGACTGTGAATTCCTAGAGAACAGACTCTATTTTCTGAATTTCTTTGTCACCACAGTGTTTAGCACAATGCCTGGCATCTAGTAGATATATTCTAAATGTGACTGGCTGGTGGCAGATAGAGAGAGACAGAAGGGACCTCCAAAAGAGAGACAGAGTATAAAGAGGAGTAGGTATGGAAGAGGACTTGTGTTGGAGTGAAGGCTCTGCTGTGTTATCTATGGTGTCTTGGACAAAACACATCTTCTCTGAGATTCTGTTTCTTCATTTATAAATTAGGGAAGTAGACTAGGTGAGAGTAGCAAGGTGGCACAATGCATAGAGCACCAAATCTGGAGTCAGGAAAATTCATCTTGAATTCAAATCCAGCCTCTGATACTTACTAATTGTATGACTCTGGGAAAGTCATGTAATCCTGTTTGCCCCAGTTTCCTGATCTGTAAAATGAATTGGATAAGGAAGTGACAAACCCCTTCAGTATCTTTGCCAAGAAAACTCCAAGTGGGGTCATGAGGAATTGTACATGACTGAAACAACTGAATAACATCAGCAAAAACCAGACCAGGTGACTCTAAAGTCCTTTCTAAGGCTGTATGAATGATTTTTTTTGATGACTTAAAGGGCTCTGAGATGTAGTTGATATTATCAAGCAACCAATTAGAAAATCTCTGCCTTAGAGCTAGGTCTGAGGTATGGCTTTGAGAGTTGCTTCCTCTCTAAGGGTCACAGAATCTTTTAAAGGTGAGAGAGATTAATTTGTAACTGAACAAAAATCCTATCATTAGTAATCTAGATGAGTGGTTTTCCAACTCTAGATGAGGAATTCTAGCAGGGAGAAACATACTATTGAATATCCCTTGGCATTTCATTTTGGAACACTCCAAGTGTTAGGAAGTTTTCCCTTTGTTATTGTCATGGTTCAGCCATATATATCTGACTCTTCGTGACCCTATTTAGAGTTTTCTTGGCAAAGATACTGGACTGATTTCCCATTTCCATCTTCAGCTCATTTTACACATGAGGAAACTGAGGCAAACAGAGTTAAGTGACAGACCATACAGCTAGAAATTGTCTGACACCAGATTTGAACTCAGGAAGATGAAGCTTCTTGAGTGACTCCAAGTCCAGTGTTCTATCCATTCTGCTACCTAACTACCTCCCCCACCCCCAGACTTACATTGAATCAAACATAGCCTCCCTTTGCTTTCCACTCATTGTTCCTAACTCTGTTCTCTACAAAGAAGTAGAACAAGCTGGATAATACTTGAATGCTGAATAATACTTTAAACTCTTGGAGACAGCTGTCATGTCTCTCATACATCTCCTTTTCAGGTGCTATTTAATTAGTTTTTTTACAAGTGACACTTTTCTGCCAAAAAATATGGCAGAATATTTTTGACATTCAAAAATATATGTTCTGGAAAACACCTTTAAAAGGCCGACACTTAGCCTTGTCCTATTTTTGAGAGAATTGCCAAAAGTCCTTACCCTATTTCACTAAGATGATTAACTCCTCATACATTCCAGGAATATAACCCATGATTCATTCTGTCTCCTGATGTGATCTAGGAGTGGGAATAAGCCATTATTTCCATCATCTGTTAGTCAGAGAGCCCTGAATTGTTCAGCTTACTGCTCAGCGTGTTCAATAAAAAAAACTTATCATCAGAATAAATAGAAATTCCTACCACTTGACCCTCACAATGATGAATGCTGGGCAGATGAATCAAGGCTTCCCAGCCTTTCATGTAAGTTGAAAACCAGAAAAAAAGTATTAATCTCTTTGGAGTCAACTCATTAATCCTACTTCTATTAATAAGAGCTCCATTCAAAAGTTTAATACAGTAACCAGATCTATATCTTAATCAAAATTTTAATAAAGTTACTTAATCTCCTCAAATAAAAAATTAGACAGAGAACAAATTAAAAAAATTAAAAACAAATTAAGAAAATGCAGGACTGGATGGCATGAAGAGTGAACTAAAGGGTGTCAAAGACAAGCCAAAACCAGGAATTGAGTCTAATCCCTTGAAAGTCCCTATGGGTCCCTCTCCCTCAGCAAATATCCCAGATCACCATTCTCCCTTTTGAAGTACATCAAAGTTTCTATATCATAAAGAAAGGAAGAATACTAAGGATACTATGTCTTTTCCTTTCAACAGAGAAGATTTCAACAGAGAAGGAAATGTGATGAAAGATAAGAGCAAAATGGGGCCGGAGAGGGAGTGAGAACCCATGAGGCAGATGTATGATGGACAAGGTGCTAGAAAATCCATGGCAATAGGTTTTATGACACTTTCAGAGTTCCCTCCCCTCATCCCTACAGAGTCACAATCTCCAACTTGAGAACAGTTGGTGTAAAGGGCGCATAACCAAGGAATACTCTACGATTTTATTTTTCATGATATTTGGGGTTCAGAGAGAATTTCTCACTGAGAGATTCCCTGAACTGCATTTTCTCAAAGACTTTAGGTTGACACAGAGTGTTGACATTATAAGATAAGGATTCTGGTTGGTGAGGAGACTTTTGGAAAGTTGATTATTCTTTAAAAACAAAAACAAAAACAAAAACATGGTACATAAGGGTGGAGTTGATGGAGAGATGGAGCACCTATCTAGTCTGTGATCAGTGGAAAAAGGGTGAGTCTGCAATGTTGTCCCTGTACCCAAAGGTGGGGCAGACTTGGAACCAGCAAGGTGAATGTCTATATTTGATATGGTAAAAGCTCCAAACTAGCTTCAGAGATGAAATTGAAATAAAATGTGAATCAAGTTACTCTTTGTCCCAACTCCTCTACGCAACATAGCTTTCTCTACTGGTTATTTCCCCATCGTCATTTACATTGGTGTTCTGTCTCAAATAGATCAGCTATTTGATTTAAGGGCACTACTGGTGTACAGTAGATTGTGTACTTTAGCCATATTTGCAGAAATATTACTCAAAGGATCACACTAATATTCTAGAGAAGTTCTGAAGTTTAGAAGGATTCATGTTGTATTCAAGAGTTTTCAAAGCAATCTATACAGGTGTAAGATTTGTTATTATTAATTATCTTTGTTATGATGAAAATGCTGTTTTTAATAAGGAGGAAACAAGTTCTTGCTATGGGGGGGGGAGAGGTAAAATATCTTTATCATGTACTCCATACAAATTGACATGCAAATTGTTCAGATCTAATGAAAATTCATTGAGATGAATGTACTGCTAAGCAAAGCTGATGTCCAGACACTAATAAACTAGTAAGAGAAAAATGCCTTAAGCTTAGGAGGAACTTAATAGGATATCACATACACACACACACCCCTTACCTTTCCCATTACTCTTTATAAGTTTTTCAGCATGTTGTTTTATTTTAATGGATTTGGAATTAAGGTGAGGGTGAGGTAGGTGATTGAGATGTTTAAGGTGAGAAGGAGTAAGATTTCTTTTTTCTTTTTTCTGGTTTTTTTTTTTTTTTTTTTTTTTTTTGGCTGAGGCAATTGGGGTCACACAGCTAGGAAGTATTAAGTGGCTGAGGCTGAATTTGAACTCAGGTCCTCTTGACTTCAGGGCTGGTGCTCTATCCACTGTGTCATCTAGCTGTCCCTCAAGGGTAAGATTTCTTTAAAGAGGATTGTTCTAAAGAAACTTTGATAGAACTTTTCTAATATAAGACAAATTCACAAATCATAAGGGATGAGGGGAGAGAGTTTTTTTAAAATTATTTACCTAACATGCTAAATGCCATAAAATATAAACAATAACAATAAAAACTGTATAGGATACATTTTAATTATTGTTATAGTTTGGTTTAATGTACTGATAATTTTGTTAGTTGTTTTGTATGTGAGTTGTACTGTCTACTGTATCTATGCCATATTAAGTACAGGAGGGAGGCCTCTGCCTTTAAGAGATCATTCTAAGGCAAAATAATATAGTGGAAATATCCATAGGATCCACATGTAAACCATAGACACACAAATGTGTTGATCAGTTTTTAAAGTTTTAGATCAACCTGAGGAATTCAGAAAAACATGGAGAGATCTGCATAATCTGATACCAAATGAAACAATCAATTAGAATGAGAAAAACAATATATACAACTAACTCAATAAGGAAAATAGAAACAGCATTGAAAAGCATTTCATCTCCACTTAAATTGATATCCAGTGGGTTCCAGAAGACATTACTTTCCTTTCAATAGAAGGCTAGTAGATTAAAGGTGCAGAATATTAAACATTGTTGGATATTGTTGCTGTATCAGGTTTGCATAGCTATTTTGTTTTATTACAAGAAAGAGCTCTGGGGAAGTGGTATATTGGGAAATGATGGTGGTATAAAAAATGACATCATCTAAACTTAAATAGAAAAATCTGCATTCTGTTCTCTTGGAAGACTTTTGCTTACATTTTTTCTTAATGGATAAAAAAAAAATTGGTAGACTTGAAGAGACTCTGATGGTAGAGGAGAATGACTGGACAGTGAACGATGGAATAAGAGTCCTCATCTGACCTCTCTAGGCTAGGAATGTTTCTAACATGAGGTCAGATTTAAGAAGAGTTATAATGTCCTAACTTTTGGCTCATCCTACACAGATCTTTTCTCTATTGTAGACTCCAGGAATTTGTGTGCTTACTTAAAAATAAAAACTTGAAAATCGCCCTTAAATATACCAGGCATTCTGCATAAGCATTTAAACACAAATCAGACATCAGTTAAATTCAGTTCAGTCACTATTAAGAACTCATTGTGGTATAAATGGATAAAGCATTGGTTTCAGAGGCACTTATTAGCAGTATGAGCATGAATAAGTCAGTTAATTTCACTTAACCTCATGTAAATCTGTAAATTATGGATAAATTATAATCTGCATCAATGGAGGCAGGTCCTAAACATTAAAATCATAGGTCCTTTATGCATTAATATTTAACAATAAGAACAACTGTTGGACCCAGGGACCTGGGGCCCTATATCATTTCTCTTTTTATTCAGAAACCCCTCTTCTCTGGAGCAGGGGCATGCATGAATTCAGCCCTGGAAAAGCCTGGCCACCTAATTTATACTCTCTGGCTCTTTAAACCCCCCAATTTGGAACCCTGGAGAGAAATTTCTTACAGCTTTACTTTTGCCTCATGTTGAGGATCTCTCCAAAGCAAAGAATAGAAAGGTACTCAAGATACATTGCTGATCAGCTGTTTCTTTCTTCTACACAAAAGAAATACTAAATATTCATAAGATCCACCAGGACTCATTGATAGAGGGAAAAAAACCCCACGAACCTAACATCTAATAACATAATAATTGTCAAACTCTCAGAAGGTTGATACTTTAAACAGCAATATGTAATACAGTTTGCAAGATAGCTAAATAGGGTTTTATATTTCACCTTGATTTTGCACTGACCAATTTCCTCCAGGAAATGTCTTTTGTCAAGACAAGCTAAGGGTTGACTTCCTCTCCCTGAGAATAGTCATCTACTCTACTTTTTTACCTTCCCCCACCCTATTCAAACAAAGCAGGAACAAAAGGTCAAGAATCTCAAGGAAAGTCATGAAAAAAAAATGGAAGGAAGGGGTCTGTTGGTACCAATCTCAACTGTACTATGAAATAGTAATCATGAAAATGACTTGGTACTGGTTTAAAAAAGAAAAATCTATCAATGAAAGAGATTAAGTACACAGCATGGAGAAGTGAATAAATACAGAATCATAAAAACCAAAGATACCAATTATCATATTCACTATGGGTCAAAAATGTGAAATGTTTGGATAGCAGTTTGGTGGAAATTAAGTTTTGACCATCACTTTACAACATATACAAAAAAAAATCCTTGAAATGATCATGTATCATATCATAAACAAATTTGAGGAAAGAAATTACCTTTTCTTACTAAAATTACCTTTCCATTTCTTCTTCTTCTTCTTTTTTTTTTTACTGTTGATAAGAGAAGAATTCATGACTACACAAATAATAAAATGGATAGCACTGATTACATAAAATCAAAAAATTTTGCACAAACAAATCTACCATAAGAAAAATTAGAAGGCCAATAGGTTATTGGGGAAAAAATCTTTGCAGCAAGTTTCTCTGATAGAATTCTCATTTTCAAGCTATATAAAGAACTGGTTCAAATCTACAAGTCTAAAACCCTTTCCCCAATACATAGTCAAGTAAGTAGTCAAAGGAATCTAAGAGTAGTTTTCAAAGAAAGAAATCCTAGCTACCAACAATAATATGAAAAATGCTCCATATCACTAATAGAGAAATGAACAATATAACAGCTTTTAATTTCTTCAGAGCTTCAGAGCCTATTTGATTGATAAAATGACAAAAAAGAAAAGTGATAAATGTTGGAGGTATTATGGGAAAATAAGCACACACTCATGCAATATTGGTGGAGATCCATGAATTGGTTCAAGAATTCTGGAATGCAATTTAGAACTTTGCCCAGAAAGTTACTAAACTGTGCAAGGCCTTATATACAATGTTGTTGTTAGGTCTGTAGCTCCAAAGAACTCAGAGAAAGAGGAAAATAATCATGCTTATGAAAATACATATAATAGCTCTTTTCATGATAGCCCAAAATGGGAAACTAAGGGAATATTAGGGGATGCTTAAAAAATTCTAGTACAAATATAATAAAAGATTATGTTACAATAAATGACAAAATGGATATTTTAAAGGGAATTGGAAAGAGCTTTATGAATTGATATAAAGAGCAGAACTAGGAAAATTATATATATATATATATATATATGTACACACACACACACATATATATATATATAATGATAACAACATTAAAAAAGCAACTTTGAAAGACTTTAAAACTCTGTTAAAGGAAATAATAAATCACAAGAACAAAAGAATGAAGGTGGAACATGACATGCTTCCCAACAGAAAGACAATGGATTTAAACTGCAGAAAGAAACACATAGTGTCAGATGTGGTTAATGTAGAAATTTGTTGAATTGTATGTACTATGTAGGTAAAAATGAAGAAATTTCTTTTTCGGGTTGAAAAAAAATTTTACTCAAGGGAGGGGCATAGTGGGAAGGACAGATTAATTTCAAAAATTCGTGTTACTTGGAAAATAAAATAATAGGGGCACCTAGGTGGCACAGTTTATAGAGCACCAGCCCTGAAGTCAGGAGGACCTGAGTTCAAATCTAGTCTCTGACACTTAACATTCCCTAGCTGTGTGACCCTGGGCAAGTCACTTAACCTCAATTGCCTCAACAACAACAACAAAAAAAAAATCGGAAAATAAAATAATAAACCGTTTAAAACATGAAAATCAAAGCAAAAGACACAGAATAGCAGGAGTTCTACATGCCAAGTGTGAGCAATTGCCATAAGTGTGGAGATAAATGGAAAAGTCATCTGCTTCCCCCCCGTACACCTCCAGGAAAGGCCTAAACAGTTTTCATAAGATCTATGGCCAGGAAAAGAAAGGAGAGGCAGAGAGTAGAGCCACTCCCTTTTTAAAGTCAACTGAGTTTGCGACTCTTCTTGATTAGTGGTCAATAATGGGACCACTTTATGATTCCAAAGCAGCCAAATCTTTTAGCACTGTTATTTCCTATAAAGTGGCCAGGGTACAGGCTAAGTACTTTATGGAGATTTCTCCAAACTCATCTCCACTACCAATGTATTGATGCATTGACCCTTAAAAAAGGTTAATCAGATAAAGAGTTAAAAGCCAAGTAATAGGCTAGGAAAATGAGCAGACAACAAAAAATGTTTCTGACCATTGAAAGTTATTATGGTGACAAGGATGATCAAAACACACACTCAGAAGATGATGACAAAGTCAAAGTTCCTACATCCAAAGCTTCCAAAAAAAAAAAGAATTGAGCTCAGGCCATGGAAGAGCTCAAAAGGGATTTTGAAAATCAAGTAAGAGAGATAGAGGAAAAATTAAGGAAACAATTGAGAGAAGTGCAAAAGGAAATATGAAAAACTGATGAGGAGAAGAATGCCTTAAAAAAGCAAAATTGACCAATTGGAAAAGGAGGTACAAAAGTTCACTGAGGGAAAATAATTCTTTAAAAAACAGAATTGAGGAAATGAAAGCTAATGGCTTTACAAGAAATCAAGATACAATAAAGCAAATAAAAAAATGAAAAAATAGAAAAAAATGTGAAATATCTCATTGGAAAAAACAACTGACCTGGAAAATAGATTCAGGAGAGATAATTTTAAAAATTATTGGTCTACCTGAGGGTCATGATCAAAAAAAGAGCCTGAACATCATCTTTCAAGAAATTATCAAGGAAAACTGTCTTGATATTCTAGAACCAGAGGGTAAAATAGAAATTGAAAGAATCCACTAATCACTTCCTGAAAGAGATCCCAAAATAGAAAGGTTGATCAGTGTCTCCTTTGATAAATTCAGTGAGCTCCCTAATCAAATCGATTAATTACTGGCCATGAAATTGGTGGTCTCTGGGAGATACCTCATCATAGAGTAGAAGTTGATAGAATTGATGTGCTACTTATAGAACACAGGGAACTCAGTGTGTTTGACATATTGAAAATTGAGAAGATAAATGCTTATTGAAGAAGCTCTTCTCCATTTTTCCCATGTTGTATAAAAGCAAGTTAGCAGCTCTTTTCACATTAACTTTCTGCAGGATTTCTTTTTTCTTTTCCCAGTTCAGAAGATAGATTATTATATAGTATAGAAGACCTTCCTTCTGCTTGAAGGGTGAGGACCTGAGAATGGTAGGATCTATGGCCATGCATAGTTTCCTCTCCCAAGAGTACTTGCTATCAACTCTCAGCAGAAGAACATGGCAAAAGTAGATATATGCTCTCATGTGACCTGAGAGAAGAAATACCACATGTACTTTCCAACTCAATAGATGGTAACAGCTAGGTATCTGATAGATTTTCACAGAAGCAAATGGCAGACAAACATGTTTGAAAACTGGATCCCAGAGAATCTTTTATAGACAATATTCATGAATATCTCCTCCTGTGTAGAAGAAGAGGAATAGCATGTTCCCGGAATCTAGCCCTTTAGTCGTAAAAAAGATTTTTTGGGAAGTGTCTCATAGGTAATTCCAAGTTTGAGAGTTTGGTGATCGCATATTCTACAGAGAAAATGGTATTTCTTGATGCAGTATGCTTTCTGGAGAAAGATCAACCACATAGTCCACAAATAGGTGCACCATACCACACCCTACTTGTAGATAAAACCGGTGAGTTACATAGACTGTGGTATTGTATTTTGTCCTTCATTTTCAGAGGAGGAATGATCATTGAATATAATTCTTCGAGAATAATGAGAAAGGAATTATTTATTCTGTAGCCCCTAAAGTATATTTGCCTTCCAGGGGAGTCTAATCCAGAGGGCAGAATCATGTGTCCTGGGGAGACTACATAGGATTCAGTGAGAAAGAATTCATTAGAATGTCAAAATATTATCCTGATAGCAATCCCCAAGTTCCTTTTCTGAGAGAGGGGAGGCTGTTAAGCTAATTGAGTGTCTGTGTGTCTTCTGTGTCTGTTTATGGGTTAATATTAATGCCTTTTGCATTTTTGTGGGGTGAAATAAAGGTTGCCCTGTACTTAATAAGCATTTACTACTCACAGAGCAAATATGGGTACAAAGGTTCCCTTTTACTCATATTTGGGGAAACCTAGATGCAAATTATACCCTGAGGATATTCAGAAATTTTCTTGGAGAAACTCTGGGTACAGGCAATGAGCCAAAAAAGAGCAAGTGATCAATCCTCTTTGGGGTAAAGTCACCTGAATCAGACAAAAGTCCCTGTGAGCCCAGAAATCATTATGGGGGGAGGAGGAAGCCTTGGGCCACAGGTGACATATTTATGAGCAAGGCGTAAAGTTATCCCTATGAGCCTTGTATGACTTATAGATACACCTGTATTTCTGTGAATCATTCTACATCCCTGTCCTTGAAAATGATTGTTTTCACAAGATTTTGTAATTTAATCAACAAGTTGCCAGATAGAGTACACTACTTGGAAAAAAAGGGGATTTGGCACATCAGAGAAATTGAGGGACTGGGAAACTGATGTAACCTCTGGAATAATGCAATCTAATCTGACCAAGATCAGGGGAGGCTCCATACTTATTGCCTTATGACCTAAAGTCATTGAAGAGCTTTGTGAAATTCCAGTATCTGAAATGTTGTTCTTTTAATTTCAAATTATAAAATCCACAAACTGTGTTAAAAAGACAAAATATTATTATACCATTTTCAGTCCTTGCTAAGATTCAGAATTAAAGTTAATCTTTAGTAGAAGATTCCGATATGATCTTCTTTGCATGACCTTTCATGGTCTATTAAAGTGGGAAAATAGAAACACTCATTTTGAAAAAAAAAATTGAATTATCAGAGATATGCACTACAGGTAAACAATACCACTTTAGGAGTATAGCTTGAAATAATGTTTCTCTTATAAGGTCAGAATTTTTATCTTTCAAAACACTTCAAACTTTTATATAATATTTAATAAAATAATGTTCTGCATTAGAAATTCAAAAAATGTCATTGGAAAAGGATTAGAAGAAAAATCAGGCTTGGAGGGGCAAGAACCCCGAAGGAGTGGTCAAGAGGTCAAAATGTTAATCCTTCTGTAGTTCACTATCTGTGTTACTATGCAAATCACTTATTTAACTGGACCTCAGTTTCCTCATTTATATAATGAGAATGCTTTTCTAGAAGATTTTGAAGATCTTTTCAAACCCTAATATTCTAGAAATTACATGATGTCCCCCCCAGACACTGAAGATATTCTACCTCCCATATCTTCCTCCTGACCTTATGTTTCTTAGCCTTTAGTAATTAAATGCTTATTCATCAAGGAAGAAAGACATGTAATCCTAATTGATTTGAAGTGGATTTCAGCAATTCACCTTCATGTTCTAATACTCACATTCAAAGAGACTGTAGGAGTTCCCTCTTTGCACTAGAAAATAAATCAGAGTTGTCTGACTTACTGTTCGACCTCTCATTTCTCCATGGTCCCAATTACTGGATATTCAGGGAGTTGAGAAAACTACAGCAATCAGAAGGAATTAGTTGACCCAAATGAGCTGTTCTCAATCAATGTGGAAAGTGAAGGGGAAAAGACACAACCCCATGTGGGAGAGACAGAGAGCCTGAGACACCAGTTCGAGACTGTGGATGAGGAGTTTGAAGAACAGGAAGAGGGTGGAGGACCAGACATCCTCTTCTAAGGGGCAAGAAGAAAAGTTGGGGCATTGGTTCAGTAGTGGACAGCTTGAAGAGGGAGCTTTTCCCAGCATTATCATCTGGTAGCTTTCCATTTTAACTCATTAATCTTCCTAACTAGATGCTAAACTCTATTGCTTCTCTGCTTCTGAAGGGCTAGATTATTGAAAGCACCTTCTAAATTCCTGGCCCTGGAGAAAAACTCTGATCACCCCACTCTTGTTAGAGCTCTGGGTAGGGGTGAGAGAAAAGGTAATATCCTTGGAAGAACCCTGAATAGAGGGAGGAAAAATTCTCATTCTTTCATTCTTCCTCCCTCCCTCCTTCTCTCCTTCTCTCTCTCTCTGTCTTTGTCTCTGTGTCTCTGTCTCTCTCCCCTCCTTCTCTGTCTCTCTGTCTCTGTGTTTTTCTCTGTATCTCTATGTTTCTCTGTCTCTCCCTGTGTGTATGTTTCTCTCTAACTCCGTCTCTCTCTCCTGTCTCTCTGTCTATATCTCTCACTCTCTGTCTCTCTGTCTTTCTCTTTCTCTGCCTGTCTGTGTATCTCTCTGTCTTTCCCTGTCTCTCTGTGTGTGTCTTTCTGTCTCTCTCTCTCCCTCCCTCCGTCTTATGTCTATATCTCTCATTTTCTGTCTTTGTCTCTGTTTCTCATTGTCTCTATCTCTGTCTCTTTGTCTTTCTCTGACTCTGTCTCTCTCTTTGTTTCTGTCTCTCTCTCTATCTATGTGTCTCTCTTTTCTCGTCTTTCTCTGTCTCTGTCTCTGTCTCTGTTTTTCTTTGTCTCTGTCTCTCTGTTTCTTTGTCTCTCTCTCTCTCTCTATCTCTCTGTCTCTGTGTCTATCTCTCTTTGTTTTTCTCTGTCTCTGTGTGTGTGTGTGTGTGTGAAAGACACACACACACACACACACACACACTTAAGCATCTCAAAGCATTTTTTACAAGAAAGAAAGGAAGGGGAAAAGCTTTGCTCAACCTAATGAAATTAAATTCTTGACTCATGCCATCCTTTTCAGAATCGAGTGATTGTCAGTGAATAAGTCATCCTGAAGGCATTGGCACAAGACAGACTTCTGACTGTTCTTATTTCATGACCATTAGCACAGACCCACGTGAGTATTCCCAACATCCACATTACTCTGTGTTAACACATTTAACCGATGACCTTCGCTATGTTGCTTCTTTAATACCAAATTGACTTACAGCCTTATCCATTAGATTTAAATACTTGGATGATTCATCATTTACAGTAAGTCTATTAGAGAGGTTACACTGCAAAATTCACAATTGTCTGCATAGCACGCCTGCCTGGAAGTTAAGTATGGGAACGGAAATTGAAGCAGAGAGATTCCTGCCCATGGCTTGAAATTGAAACTTAGACAGTTATGACAAACATCTGAGCCCCAAGCCGGAGAGGGAAGAGGCATCTGTCACATGTTTCACATAGTTTACTCTAATAATAGTCTCAGATTGTTTCTGAGGGGAGACTACTGCCTTTCTTCATGAGGAAAAACCTTGCATGTGACAATACATGAAAAAAAAAAAAAAAACCTGGCATTTTTCCTTTTCTCCTTCTTCCAGACTCCTGATCTTAAGGCTCGCCACACGGCTTAGCAGGTGCGCGTCCCAAATGTTGGCTTTGTGCTGGTTAAATATAGTCCCGAGCCAGGAGCATGTTCAGCAGTGGGCTAGAACTTACAGATGTTATCCCACTAATAGTAAGTGAGCTCATCCTTGGTGCGGAGGCTAATTCATTGGGGAGAGAATAATGAAAGTGATATAGTCATTACATCATCTTTTCCTGTACATTATTCTCCCCCCAGCTAACAGGGAGAGCATGCTGCTGTGTCAGTCCAAAGCCATCTTGTGTTCACGCTTAACAGAAAGACACAAATCTAATCTAGAGACTCTCCTGATTCAAATTATTCGGGAGGTATTCTTTGATGATTTAGATACTGAAAACCTAATCGAGGGACTCTCCTGATTCAAGTTATTTGGGAGATATTCTTTGATGATTTAGATACTGGAAAGGGTGAGCTGGACTTTGCGGCTTGTAATTGCCTGAATCTATGTAGTCTGTTTCTCTGGGCATTTGATATATGATTTTTTTTTTCCTCAGAGGTATCCCTTTCTCCTTGTTTCTTTGTAAGGGTTATTTTATTTCCCCCAAATGACCACTGGAGAGGAAAAACGACTCAGTTCTAGACATATGGAGACTTCTGAATAATGGAATAAACTTGTAAAAAAATGCTCATGAGATCATGTCTTGATATATCTAAATGGCTCATTACCTACCAGACTCCAATTCCAATGTAGGGTGTATTTATAAGCAATGGCGCAGAGAAGGACACGAAAAGTATCTTTAGGTTGTAGAAAGAGCAGGAAGAAGCCTTATGTGGAAGGCTGGTATTTCCTAGAGAAATCATTTGACTTTCACTATTTTGCTCATTATTGAATATCCCAGAAACAATATCTGTCCCCATTGGGTTTCCATATCCCTTTAAGGCTAAGCTCAAGTGCTATCTCCTTTAAGAGATCATTCTGAGTTTTCCAAATATGAATTCCCCATCTCTCAAAATGACTTTGCATATGCTTTGCTTTTCATTTATTTATTTATTTATTTATTTTTTGCTTTTTGCTGAGGCAATTGGGGTTAAGTGACTTGCCCAGGGTCACACAGCTAGGGAATGTTAAGTGTCTGAGACCACATTTGAACTCAGGTCCTCTTGACTTCAAGGCTGGTGCTCTATCCACTGCACCACTTAGCTGCCCCTTTGCATATGCTTTGTTTGAATTCTACCTTTATTTATCAGTATGTACATTCTGCCCTCACCCCATCCATAGAAAAATGTAAACTCCTAAGGATAAGGATTGTTTCATTTTCATTTTTGCATTCCAGGAAGGAAAATTTATAGCTTCCTACTAGGTTTTTAAACCCATCTTGTCTTCCTTCAGTCCTTTGTTTTCATAGAATTACAAACCAATGAGAGTAGAAGTGTAATAGTATCAACAGTAATGATAAGGCTAATGTCCAGTTAAGATTTTTCTTCAAAGGAAATAAATTACTTCAATGGACATTCTTATCTTCACAATTCCTTGGATCATATGAATTTTCTTCCCAATGACCAAAAGCCATTCTTGACAATAAACACACTTACCCTTTGATGTCACCAGCACAACTTCTCCACATGAAATGGTGTATGGATATGGATTTGAATGTAAGGATATTGTCTGATGCTAGCCCAGAAACAATATCAAAGACAGAACAACTATATCAGCTCCTATAAGTGCTTCTCCTCGTTAGCTTTCTCTCTGCTTCAAAGACAATATAATAGATATGTTGTGATATAATCAATTATTCAAAATACAAATTTCTTTCTCTAATGACATGAGCCCTCATTTTTCTAATGGATTCATCTCTCCTTAAATCTGAATCACCAAAATCATGTTATTATGGTTGTTAAATCATTTCAGTCATATTTGACTCCCCAAGATCCTATCTGGGGTTCTCTTGGCAAAGATACTGAAATGGTTTACAATTTTCTTCTCCAACTCATTTTACAGATGAGACAGGCATACAGGGTGAGGTGACTTTCTCAGGGTTACATAGCTAATAAATGTCTGAGACCAAATTTGAACTCAAGTCCTTCTTACTTCAGATACAGTGGATATCCATTGCATATAAGATTAGACAAATCAGTATTAATGGCTAAGCAATTTTTAGCAACATCAAATAGCATCAAATAATTCAGATATTGAAACTGTGCATGAAAATCCTCAATAATATGACAGCCTAGATTGAATTCTCCTTTATTTTTACTCTCTCTTATAGGGAGATTGAAAAGAAAAGAGATATTCAGACCTTGGGTGGGAATTTTGCCAGTACTTCATTCAGAAGAAACATTCATTTGGAGAAAGAAGATGTGTACTGGACTTCATTTGCTCTCACCAACCATAGCTGTCTCCTATCTACTCTCACATTAGGCAGCATCTTGTACCCCTCCACTTCCAGGAACCCTCATTTTTCTTCTGGATTCGCCTCTGTCTCAATCCAAACCACCAAAGACATGTTATTACGGTTGAGTTGTTTTGGTCATGTCCAATTCCCCATGATCCCATTTGTTTTTTTTAGCAAAGATACTGAAATGGTTTGCTATTTCCTTCCCCAACTCATTTTACAGATGAGAAACTGGGGCAAATTGGATGACAAGATTTGCCTAAATGATTGAGGCTACTATGCTCCTAATTGGTCCTCACACCTACTCTTGCTGCTCTCCTTTGTTTAAAGAGACTGAATTGGTCAGTGAACTGTTTTTCTGTTTCTTGCTGGACTTGGCAAGAGAAACACGGAAAGAAATGAAGCTTGTAGTCTTTTTTCTCCACTTTGTTGTTATACAGCCTTCCAAAACCTGAGTAGAAAAACTCTTCCAAGCCACCAGAAGCAGAAAGCTGGGGCTCTCCTATGTAACCATGAACATTCTAGCTCACCAAATCTCTATGTCCTAGAGAATTACACTTTCTCACAAAAACGTGGAATAAAGTGGAAGGAGGGTGTCAGCCAGACTTTATATACATACACAGTGAGTGCATCAAAAAAGTGCCATTGATACCGCCTACTAATCTCTACTTTTGTTCTTGTGCTTTTTTTTTCTCTTCTCTTGTTCTATCAGTGCATTCTGTACTTTTTCCATCTTCCCCCTACTGATTTTCATCAATAAGATAGAGAATCTCAGTATCTAACTCTTTTACATCTTACCTCAGAATAAACACAGCATCTCCCATCCCAAATCTATATTTTCCCCAGGATGAAAGGCATCGGGAAGCACTGAACAGTGAGAGGTAGGTGGCTCAATGCATTTTGGGGGTCAGCAAGAATTCATTAAATGCTTAACCATGTGCCAAGTGCTAAGGGTAAATGTTTGGAAATGCAAAGAAAGGTAAAAATGGAGTCTCGGCCCTCAAGAGCTTTCTTCTATAACATGTGTGTAACTGTATATGAAATAATATAAAGGAATCTCAGCCTCATCCCCATCCTTAGATACTTTCATGAAAAGATCAGACTTTCTAGAGAAGAAAATGATGATAGGAGGGAAAAGTCTAACCAATAAGTCATGCTTAGAAGTCAAGATACTTGAATTTTCATCCTATTTCTATTTCTAACTAAATGAGTGATAACTTGGCTAATGACCTGATTTCTTTTTTTTATTTCTAGTTTCTTTGTAAAATATGAATAGTTGTACTTCACTTTCCTTCTTCTCATAGTTGTTATATAGATCAGGTAATTGAACATATTTTGAAGCACTTTGAAAAAAAAATTTACCCATGTGAAAATGAAAGTGAAAAATGCTTTCTTTATTTTATAAAGTTGGAGCTCAGGTATGGTTTACCTTCTCAAGAACTGTATTACTCATTTGAATATATTTTAAGTTATTTTTTCTGAATTTAAATACACCAAAAAAAGAACATTTCCATTTACAAAGTAGAACAGAAAGAGGATTTTATGTAAAATTCCAGCTCTTTTTCACATACAGCTTGCTTTTTTTTAAAAGGCATATAATAAATTCAACATGTTCATTTCAAGACTGTCCTGATTATCCATTTCTCACTCTGTCCTGTTTTGTGAATTTTATTTTTATATTTTTAATTTAATAAAAATCTATCTTCTTTTTCTTCTCTTTTTTCTTCTTTTTCTCTTCTTCTTCTTCTCCTCCTCCTCCTCCTCCTCCTCCTTCTTCTTCTTCTCCTCTTCTCCTTCTCCTCTTCTTAATTGTGACCCTGGGCAAGTCACTTAACTCTGGCAGCCTTAGAAAGAGAAGAAGGAAGAGAAGAAGAAAAAGGAAAAAGATGAGGAGGAGAGGGAGAAGGACGAGGAAGAAGAGGAGGAGGAGGAAGAACAAGAGGAGGAGGAAAAGGAGGAAGAAGAGGAGGAAAAGGAGGAGGAGGAGGAGGAAGAGAAGGAGGAGGAAGAAGGGATGAAGGAGGAAGAAGAAAGGGAGAAGGAGGAGGAGAAGAAATGATGTTCTCTTTAAATGGAGATGTTAGGAGGAATTCTTCATTCAGAAGAATCCCAGAAGCAAAGGGAACTGGTAAGTTGTAAATGCCAAGGTTGTGATCCTGAAGAATGTTAAGTTGATGTATGTTACATTATTATTATTTTTTTTATTTTTACTTATTCATTATTGGTTACATTAATAGTGGGACACTAATGGTAGGAGGCAGCTAAGTGATTTGTTGGATAGAACAATGGATCAGAAGTTAGGGAGACCTGAGTTCAAATCTAACCTCAGACGCTTACTAGCTGTGTGACTCCAGTATTTTTGCCAAGAAAACCCCATAAATAATATTGACATGTTATAATCCATGGGTACCAAAGAGTTAGACATAACTCAATAACAATCAGTGGTATCAGTGATTTTGAGGGAATATGGCAATTGGTAGTGAGCATACTAGAATGGAAGTTAGAGCTGATAGCATGAGAAAAATCTCATTGCCTCTCAGGGTTGCCTCTAGAATCTCAAGGAGAAGATGTAGATGTTATTCGGGGATCCAACTTGACAACTCATGGGAGTTGGATGGAGAGCCAGTAGAATCTTCCTACATTTTTTTCCCCAAAGCCCTGGTCCTAACTTCTCAGTCTCCTTACATTTTACTCTTTCTTACACATTCCCCTATCCTCTGACACTGGCCTCCTTTTGTTTCTTTGAACATAACACTCCATCTTCCGATTCTAAGCATTTCCTTTTGTTTTTCTTTCTTTCTTTCTTTGGCTGCTGGCTGAAAAGTGTTTGAAGCAATTAGCCAAAATGTAAAAAAAAAAAAAAAAATGTAGGTGGAAATCAAGTCTGCATCTCCCAGCATTTCCTAGTATAAACAGATAATGTGTTCTATATTCCCCAAAGGAAATCCGTCCCAGAATCTGGAGTCTGGCCCCCAACCTATGGCAGGGGACAGAGGGGAATTGTTTTTGCAAAGAGATTAACAAATATTAGAACCCTGGAATCTTCAAGTTGCAGGAGACAAACCTTCAAGGTCAACTAATCTCCCTGAAGCTGGGAGCCTTTCTATAGTGTCCCTGCTGGATATTCATTCAGCCCTGCCTGAACAATGGCTGGTTTAAAGATTTGTGAATTTAGCACTGTGCTGGGCACTTTGCAGGAAGCTCAAAGGAGTAGGAGTGGGGTGTCAAGAGTGTAATTGAGTGGCAGGACAGTGTAATGGAAAGAGCTCAGATTTGGATTCAAAATACCTACATTAGCTTGGAAAAGAAAGGATTTAGCAGGGGACATGGCTACTGTTGGCAAGTGTTTTTAGAGCTCTTCTGTGAAAGGATTATTTAAGATCACAATAAGGATTCATGAATGGAAGCTGCAGATAGGCAGGTTTAGGTTCAGTGTAAGGGACAATTCAGCAGTGATTTGATGGGCTGACTAATATTAAAGGATGAGTTCTTTAAATGTAAGTATTTTTACTTGCTGTTTACCATTCCTGGAGTACTGGAGTGCCTTCTCATTTTTTGTTTGTTTGTTTGTTTTCTGAGGCAATTGGGGTTGTGACTTGCCCAGGGTCACACAGATAGGCAGTGTTAAGAGTCTGAGACCAGATTTGAACTTAGGTCCTCCTAATTTCAGGGCTGGTGCTCTATCCACTGCACCACCTATGTGCCTTCTCATTTCGATCTCTCACCTTCCCTAGCTTTCAAGTTCCACTCTCTGCAAAGAGCCTTTCATAAGCTGTCATAATGATTACCCTGCTATAGATCTTATCTGTACATAATCTTTTGCATGTTTTCTTCCCCATGAAACTATGAGTGCTTTGAGGACAGGGATTCCCTTTTACCTTGCTTTCTAACCCCAGTGCTTACCACTGGGTAAGCCTGACAAAGAAAAAGTACTTAATAATAGTACCATTAAAAATGGAACCTACAGATAGGTAGGTGGTGAGTTAGATAGAGCATTAGTTCTGGAGACAGGAAGATGTGAGTTCAAATCTAGTCTCAGATACTTACTAGCTATGTGACCCTAAACAAGTCACTTAACTCCAATTGCCTCCAAAAAAAAGGTACTTAATGACTATCCAAATATGTCTTTAAGGTAAATAGAAATATTCATTTGTGTTGTACAGAAAAAGAATATCATTTTTCCTTGAAACAATTATGCACTGCCATTTTAAATTATATGTTCTGACTTTGCCAGTGTTGACTATTCTGATAAGCATTTCATATTTTTACAGGAATATGTCAGTAACTGGATTTTGTCTCAATTTTTCTTTAATGGTATTGTTTTAAAACATTTTGCCTTCATTCTCTTCTCTGAGTTTTATCTTTTCCATTATGAATCAGTTAGAACCATGACCTCTGTGTAACCAAAATAACATAGCAAAAAAAAATTTTTAAGAACTAGGTTAATAAAAACAATTAATATCCTGTGGGAAAGTGTAGGGGGCAAGGATTATGGAACACAGAACATCTGTGTAGCTGAAGATGGAGAATAGACATCTTCAAATAGCCTTCCACCACAGGGAACAATGGAAGGATGTTCGTACGTTCTCTGTGACTGGACCCCTACAACCCCCGATCCTGACTTTTGGGATTCAACATTGCCTGAAACAGAAAGTCTTTCCCTGAACATCTTAGTCACTATCAGGGAATGACATCTACTCAGGGGAATGTGGGCAAAGTGTTGTATATTTATTCTGACTATGTAAGACTGCAGACACAGACACAGTGGCAGAGTTACATTTGGTCTTAAACAGAGAATCACGTGTTCTCCATTTTCTATAAATGATTCTATTGATGTGTGCTTAGGAATTCTACTATTACAGGCTGTCTGGTCCCCTTTTCCCCCTGCTGTATTTAACTGATACTTTAACTTCAAGCATTGTTAGTAAAGAACGTCACTTGCCTTAGTTTTCCCTATAAAGAACAGCCAAAGAGCTTCTTCTTCTAAAATATATTTTCACAGAATCACAGGATCTGAATCCAAGCCAACAAACATGTATTAATTGCCTTCTATGTGCGAGGCACTGTGCTAAGGGCCAGGAATGCAAAAACAAAACAAAAATAGCCCCTCCTCTTAAAAAGTTTGCTCAGACTTGGAAGAAATCTCAGAAACCATCAACTCCAATCCATTTCTGAACAAGAATCCTGTCCATATCATAGGCAAATAAGGGGTCATCTGGCCTTAGTTTGAAGACCACTAGTGGAGAGGACCCTTCACTAGGATGGCCTGAGGTAACCCATTCTATTTTTGGATAATGTTTGAGAAGATGCAGTGGATAGGGTGCCAGACCAATAAGACCCATGTTCAAATGCAGTTTCCAATACTTACTAGCTCTGTGACCCTGTGCAAGCCACTGAACCCCATTTGCCTCAGTTTCCTCATCTGTATAATGAGCCAGAGAAGGATACTGAACCAGTCTAGTATCCTCTTGGAGAAAGCCCCAAATGGGGCTACAGAGTATGAGACTGAACAACAGTTACCTCTCACATAAAGCTAAAATCTATCTCTCTACGATGCCCACACGTTATTTCTAAGTGCCTTGATCTCTGGGGTCAAACAGGAAAAGTCTTCCTGAAACTGAAGTTCATTATAAGGAGGACTTTCACCATCCTGACTGCCCTTCTATGGATACTCCCCAGTTTACAAATTCTTCATATTTCTTAAACTGTAGTACTTAGAACTGAACAGACTTGAACTCCAGAAGTGTTCTGACCAGGGTAGAGTACAACAGAGCTCCTATCTCCTGCTTCTCCACTAGAGACTGAGAAATTTTCCTTGAATAGTAATATGGAATTCTCTTTCTCTTAGTTGAATTGAGTTACGTCTCTCCTAGTAGAAGAGCTCATTTACTTTGTGTTTTGTCTCATATATGCTCATCTGGAGCATATGGAATTAGGCCCAAAGGGCTATCAAAATGTGCATACTTTTGATCCAGCAGTGTCTCTACAGGGCCTAAATTCCACAGAGATCATGAAAAAAGGAAAAAGGACCGACATGTGCAAAAATGTTTGTAGCAGCCCTTTTTGTGGGGTAAAGAACTGGAAACTGAGTGGATTTCCACCAGTTGGAGAATGGCTGAATACATTATGATATATGAATGTTATGAAATATTATTGTTCTGTAGGATGATTTCAGAGAGGCCTGGAGAGACTTACACTAACTGATGCTAAATGAAATGAGCAGAACCAGGAGATTATTGCATAACGATCAATTCTGATGGATATGGCTTTCTTCCACAATGAGGTGATTCAGGCCAATTCTAGTGGTTTTGTGATGGAGAGAGTCATCTGCACCTGAAAAGGGAATTGTGGGGATTGTGTGTGGATCACAACATAGTATTTTCACTTTTTTGTTGTTGTTTGCTTCCATTTTGTTTTCTTTCTCTTTTTTTATCTGATTTTTCTTGAGTTCCATGATAATTGTAAAAATATGTATAGAAGAATCGTACATGTTTAACATGCATTGGATTACTTGCCATCTAGGAGATAAAATGGGAGAAGGAAGGGAAAAAACATTTGGAACTCAAGATTTTGCAAAGGTGAATGTTGAAAACTATCTATGCATGCTTTGAAAATAAAAAACTAAAATAGATAAATGGGTTTACTTTTTTTAATCACTTTCTGAGATCCACACATAACTGGTATTTGGTGGGAAGTAAGTCAAGCCTTGGACATATATGTTGGGGGCATTCCTTGTATGTTAATAAATAGTGATCAGTAATACAGCTTGAACCTAGAACTGTTTTCCTCAGACTAGCAAAATTTGGGGGGAATGACTAGATATGACTCCAGTCTGGTACCCCCTGTCTGTAGAGAGCAGAGTGACCAGCCTCTGGTCTTCCTTCTGGAATCAAATTGATCTTCCTCAGATATAGGTGAATAGAAGAGGCTCTTGAAAAATCTAGTCACCTTTTCCTGAGAGCCACATCTAGAAAATCCATGTGGGTACATATAATTCACAAAGGAAAGACATAGTACCTCTACCTCACAGTAGCAGGGTTTCATGTAAAGGTTTACTGTGACTACTTTGCAAGGATAAGCCAAGCTAAAACTAAAGAGGCTTCTCAACATAAGGTGGCCCACAAGGTGATGAACTTCTTAACCATAGCAACCCATAGAATGTGTGAAAGGTTCCAATTCATATCAAAAGAAGAGTTTCTTCACTGCTAAAAATCATGATTCTTTGGAAGTCCCTGAGTTAATATTTCAACTTGAACTCCATGAATCAGCCAATCAAGCAAACACGCATTTATTAAATGCCTACTGTGTGCCAAGTACTATGCAAGTTGTTAGGGATATAAAGACAAAAATTAAATAATTCTTGTCCCTGAAGGGCTTATATTCTAAGGACATAGTTCTTTATCCATGTAGGTATGGAAGTTCTCTCTATCTACTCAAATTATAACTCCCTTCTTACTTAGTAGATAATCTTAGAGTGCTGTTACTACTGAAAAAAAAAACATTATCCTATGGCTGACATGTGAAGATGTGGTGATTTCTAACCTTATCTGAGCTTTTCAATGGAGCTATACTCAAAGCTTGCTAGAACTTGACTATACTTACATTCCAGTGGACTTACTACCTGGCAGCTTCAAGTGTATCAGGAAAGTGAATGTTTGTTGAAATGAATCCCAAATAGAAAGTGGGATTTGTGTGGTTATCTCAACAAGCTAACATTTATGTAGCATATCTGGGTTTGCAAAATCAGTCAGTCAACAGACATTTATTAACTACCTACTATGAGCTTGGCACTATACTAAGCATTTTGCATATGAAGAACTTATGCTGCTATAGAGAGAAGAGGCATAAAGTTGACATGATCAGTCTCAAAATGTCCCAGTTGTGGATGTGTCTTGAACTGAACTTCTGGAAATATGGGGGACAATTTCTTGGAAAGAGTTCATGGTTTGTAAAGTTGAATTTGAGAGTTTATGAGTTCGTTCTTAAACTTGGAGCCATGTGGGCAGGCCATAAGAACAAGTCAGAATTCTAGGTACATAGATCACTGTTCATTCTTTCTGAGACTTGGATAGGCCATGTCTCATGACACTGTTGCTGCTGTATTACTGATTTACTGTTGCCATTGATGTTGGTAGTAGTGGTGGACCATCATTTAAAATTTTTTTAAATTTTATTTATAATAATTTAATTATTATTAATTTTTAATTTTTATTTACAAAACATATGTATGGGTAATTCTTCAATATTAACCCTTACAAAACTTTGTTACAAATTTTCCCCCCTACTCCCCACCCCTCCTCTAGATGGCAGGATATCCACTACATGTTAATTATGTTAGAATATTTGGCAAATGGAATATATGTATACATATTTCCACACTTATCATTGTTGTGCAAGAAAAATCGTATCTACAAGAAAGAATCAGAAAAAGGAAACAATGCAAGCAAACCTCAATAGAGATCATGAAAATGTTACGTTGTGGTCCATATTTCATATCCCTCTCTCTGGGTGTATATGGCTCTCTTCACTGAACAATTGGAACTGGTTTGAGACAATTCTTTGTTGCAGAGAGCCATGTCCATCAGAATTGATCATCATGTAATATTGTTGTTGCTGTGTATGATGATCTCCTGGTTCTGCTGATTTCACTCAGCATCAGTTCATGCAAGTCTCTCCAGGCCTCTCTGAAATCGTCCTGCTGGTCGTTTCTTATAGAACAATAGTATTCCATAACATTCATATACCATAATTTATTCAGCCACTCTCCAATTGATGGGCATCCATTCAGTTTCCAGTTTCTAGCTACTACAAAAAGAGCTGCCATAAACATTCTTGCACATGTGGGTCCCTTTCCTTCCTCTAAGATCTCTTTGGGATGTAGGCCCAGTAGAAACACTGCTGGGTCAAAGGGTATGCACAGTCTGACAACTTTTTGAGCATAGTGTGGACCATCATTCTCAAAGAAGACCAATAACATTCTGGGTAACTTCTGAAAGAAAGACTTTTGAAAGGAAAAGCTGGTGATAAAGGCAGTAACTACCCTATCTTCCTTTTACACTATCACTTTATTTTTTATATTGTCTTATTAATTGTCTTGTTTTAAATTGATATTTCCTCTGACTTGAAAATAAAAATAAATCAATGGTCAGGATTCATGAGCTATAGTTTTCAAGGAGTAATGACCCAGAGGATACTTTGAATTTGGATTGGCTTTGTTGGGGTTCACACATGAGGGGATAACCAAATCAAAAAGAACTATTCAATGAGAGAATTCTATATTATAAGATACAGAATATACTATATAGCAAAATATAATGTTGTGGTTGGGGGAAAAGAATAATTTCCATATTAATGTGTATTCCATTTTTTGATGGAATACACTCTCTCTTTCTGTTTGTCTTTGTCTGTCTCTGACTGTCTCTCTCTCTCTCCTCTTCTCCCCTCTCTTTCTACCTCCAACACTCCTTCCTTCTCTCTGTCTCTCTCTACACACACATGTGTGTGCATACATGTATGCATGTTTGGATGTATCATTTATGATTATATACATGTATGTACATATATACACATATGTATAGATATATTCTGTATACACAGGAAGTTTGCTTTTGCCTATAGTGTATTCCAAACTGTATAATATCAAAGTATTTTATAATTGACCAGTTTTAATTTTATGATATTTCAGAAATCTTAGTTCAAAGGAAAGACTATTATATTTAGAGTAAAATCAAAGTAAACAAAAAAAGCCTTGTATTCATATTTCAGATCTACTACTTACATGGTTTTGCACAATTCATTAGTCCTCAGCTTTTTCATCTGAGATTGCTTTTGGTTCTAAATCTATGGCCCAATCTTTGTTTAGTACATTAGAAACCACTTTTTCATAAATGTACCTTGTCAACTCTCTACATTAATATTCGGTAAATTTTAAAGTTTCTGCTTTGGACAGTGACCTCACTATCAGAATTCCTAAAATCTAATCAAATAAGTTGAGTGGTAAGTGACATAATGCCATTGGTCCCACTACTATTTGTAACCACTAGTTTATCCTGTTAGCAGAGGTAGTTTCATAATAATGGAGTCTGGTCCTAATTTTAAGGTGACAAGGTATGATCATGTGTTAACAATGTAATTAAGAGATCTAGTCTATTGATATCACTTCAGTAAGAGAATAAATAACAAAAGAATAAATGGAAATCCAGTTCTGTAACTTGGTGACAACTGCCTCTTTCTCAGACAATTAAAGCTTAAGCTTTTGATTTTACATCTAAACAATGAAAGCAAGGAGAGAAAAAATAAGAAGCAGCTTATAACAGACATAAAGAACTCAAGTTTGTCTTCTCTAAGAATGGGTCCCTTGATGTGGAAGCAAGCCTTTTGTAAAGTTTGTAACTGATTAGGACATTGATTGGATAACAATATTAGGTCATAACAACAATAAATGAAGGTATTCAAAACATTTTATTCACATCATCTATCTCATTTGATTCTTATACAAAGCTGTGAAGTAGATACTTGGATTATCCACATGTAACAGGTGAGAAAACTGAGTGGTTATGTAATTTTCCCAGAGTCACATGACCAATAAGTATCAGAAGCAGGATTCAAACTCAAGTCCTTTTAACTTCAAATTCTAATGGTCTATCCATTATGTCATGCTGCTTCAATAGTAGAGCACTTTGATGCAATAGCTTGACAGGGGGGGTTCTAGAGAAGCAAACGAAAAATGATAAGTACAGCTATGGTCCTCAACCTTAAACCTCTGACTGACTACTGAACTTAGTCTCTAGGCTTCCTTCCCCTCCTATCTCGTCCAAATACAAACATTGACCATCAGTAACCAAACTGGTGACACTTCTCTTCTAAAAGTGAGATCTCTGGCCACTGCCACAGATCCTTACTGTGTCTTGAAAAATCTCACAGTTATAGGAGGTGACCAATGCTAGATATGGGGAATAACCACTATAATTAGCTGTTTTGGGGATGAGAAGCTTAAGGGCATTGAGATAAAGGGATTTGGACAAGATCACATAGTCAATTATAGTGGATATGGATCTTTTGACTCATTCATTCATTGTCCCAAGTGCTATCCATGGGTTCATATTGCCCTCTTTTGCCATATTTATGAAATCTGGAATCACATAATACAGCACAATTATAATTTAATAAATAATATATAATATGCTATATTGCATACTATAATAATATATCATGTATTCTTTCTCAAAAATGCATATATTTGTGTGAAATGGTAGTCTCTAGTTTGAGGCGGGGAAGGAAGAAAGGGGACAACTTGGAACTTAAAATGTAACCCCAAAATTTTGAAGTAAAAAATTGAATTGAAGAGAACTTCCAGCAACTTTGAATTACTTTTTTGCCATATTAATCTCTAAGCTTTAGCTCATTTTCCCCTAGACTCTGTGTGTAGTGGTAGAAGAATGAATCATCATTTCCTTTTATGTATTATCTCCCCCATCAGATCATAAGCTCCTCAAGGACAGGGATAGTTTCTCTTTCCCTTATTTATTTCCTCAGTATTTGGCACAGTACCTGACACATCTAAGGCACTTAATAAATGTTTATACAATCGAAAAATGAAGTAGAATCAGGAAAATAATATACATGTGACTACATTGATGGATATGGAAAGAATGACCAGCAGTAACAAGAAAAAGTGGATGTTGTGGAAATACAAAGAACAATTTTAACCTCAAAGAAGAGATATAAAAAGTTGTTTCTCCCCAGATTATCCCCTCCCTCCCCCCAATTCCTCTCAGCTCTGTGAACTCAACATCATAGCCTTGAGAGAATAGCTCTGAATTATAAACTAGAGGATGTGGAAAAATTGGGATGCTAAATCACTGCTGGTAGAATTGTAAACTGATCCATCCAGCTATTTCGGAGAACAACCTGGAATTAGGCTGAAAGAGTTATTAAATTACCTGTAGCTTCTGACTAGTAATGCTATTACCACATCTATTTCCAAAGATGATTAGGGAAAAAAGAAAAGAACTTCTATGTTCTAATATATCTATAGCAGCCCTCTGGGGTAACAAAGAACTGGAAATTGTAGGGATGCCCATCAATTGGGGAACGGCTGAATAAGCTGTGGTGTAGGACTGTGGTGATATTCATCAGAAGATTTGAACCCACATCCTCTGACTTGAGAACCAGGGCTTTCTCTCCTATATCACACTGACTACCCATGTTCAGATGGGAAAGCGTCATCTGTTCTTCTAACCTCTGCTTGGCTTGCTATCGCAATTCTATGACTTCACTGCCCTTTCCTATACTTCCCAGTTTCATACTGTTTTTTTTTTAATGTTTATAAGTCTTTTCTGTGCTCAAAAGTCTCTCCACTCCACATCCTGAGCTGGGGGAAAGAAAGATAAAAAACATTTCAGATCTCTCTCTTAACCTAAAATCCTTTCTGCTGCAATTTAAGCTGCTTTCCTGACATTTCTAAATTGCATCAGGGAAAGAGGCTGATAGAGGATCCTCTGGCTTTCCCTGGGGGATCCCCTGGAACCTTCCATTGTAGGGGCCAAGGTGGTATGATCTCCTTTGGCTAGCTCAAGCCCTGTCAGGAAACCAGTATCTCAGGTGCCTGCTTCCCCAGGAACATGAAAAATCCCTGATTCCACTGAAGTGGCAAGAGAATCCTTGTTCTTGTCAACACCTTTGGAAGAGTGGAGTAAACCAAAGCCCTACCCTGGGCCAAGGCTGCCAGAGATGAATAACTGACTAGGAGCTTTGCCAAGTATGAATTTCTTTACAAGGACACCATCCCCACCTCAATGTGGCTTAGGCACAAAGGCTAAGAACTTGAATGATTTTTTAAGGTATCATATTCCTTTACCTCCTAGATGAGTGATTCAGTTACTCAACCAGTTTTGATTAAAGTTTATAATGTGGAGCAGTGGGGCAGTGGTTAGAGCATCAGCCCTGAAGTCAGGAGGACCTGAGTTCAAATCTGGTCTCAGATACTTAACATTCCCTAGTTGTGTGACCCTGGGCAAGTCACTTAGCCCCAATTGCCTCAGCAAAAAGTCAAAAAAAAAAAAGCTTACAATGTGCTAGGCACACTGCTAAGCACTAGGGATACAAAGACAAGCAAAAGTACAGTCCCTGGCATAAAGGATTTTGGCTTCCAATGAGGGAGATAAATGTACATAGCTATTTGTATTTGTACACAAAATATATATAGTGTAAATGCAGATAATCTCAATTTTATCACCTAATCTATTACAATTGATACTATGAATGTTCTCTTTTTTTATGACACCATTCACCTGGTTCAAGTATTAATCCATAAATATTTATTAAGTGCCTACTATGTACGAGGCATTGTACATAGTGCTAGGGTTACAAAAAGAAGCAAAGGACAGTCCCTGACCTCAGGGAGCTTACAACCTAATGGAGGAGATAATATACACACATAAACAAAGCAAGCTCTGTGTGTATACATACATACACATATTCACACAAACCTATACATACAAACATATATGTAAAATAAATGTAATGTGTGTATATGTATGTGTGTATATTGATGCATGTATATAAGTATATCTATCTATTTACTTATTTATCTATCTAGATCTTCCCATAAAAGGTAAGATTTTAGTTGGATTTAAAAGAAGTCAAGGAAATCAGTATTAGTATAGATAGATAGATAGATAGATAGATAGATAGATAGATAGATATGATACATGAAATGTGTGTATATGTATGTATGTATGTTTATGTATGTGTATAAGTATATTTATGTATATCTATCTATCTATATCTTCCCATAAAAGGTAAGATTTGATTTTTACATTTATTAACTATCTAAAACATTCAAGAATTTGAGAATCTAAGGTTCACACTATTTTTTTTAACCATTTGGGAGTTTTAAATTATGTGTTTTCTTGCTTGTTAATGTTCTTGCTTGCACTGGCTTTCATTTTCATCCATATATCTGAATGTTTCTATTTATCATCAAAGTGAAAAAAGCTACTGATTTTTAATGTCCAAAGAAATTAAGTCATAAATTAACTCCAGTCTAGCTTCTTTATACTCTCACAAAAGTGCCAGCAACTTCTAGCAAAACGCATGGCATTAATAATTTAGTATTACATGGTGTTAAATCATGAAACCTCAAAGGAGTATGTGGCAAAAACACAAATCAATATGTTGGAGACTTCACATATCCTGAGTATGAAAGGAAAGCGAGAAAAGGAAAGGATGGCTATGAAGAAAAAGGCCAAAAATCAAAATCACTATCCCTGCAGGAGAAGCTCCAAAAGTGTGAATACCTGTGGAATGAAAAGGTGACTACAAAGTAAACAATTCCAAAGGATGAAATAAAGATTTCACTTACATGGAGCCATTTTGCCCAAACAAAAATGAAGCCATCCTCTCTCTCTGATACAGGGTAAAGCAAAACAGTTCTAGAGTCAAGAGAAACTTGGATATGAGTTCTGGTCCTCTTCTCTTCCTCTGTATTATTTTGTTTGATGATCTCATCAGCAACCATAGATTCTTTTATCATCTCTAGTCCTGATGATTATCAGATCAATTTTTCTAATCCTAATCTCTCCTGACTCTAGTCTTGCATCATTAACTGCTTATTGGACATCTCAAACTCAATATGTCAAAAACGGAGTTCATTTTCCTCCCTAAACTCTTCCCTCTTTCTAACTTTCCTTTTATTGTCGAGAGAACCTCCATCTTTTCAGTCATATTCTATGTGTCATCCTTATCTTCTTAATCTCTCAGCCCTTGGATCCAATCTGTTGACAAGTTTAATTGATTATAACTTTACAAACTCTCTTCCATATGTCTTCTTTTCTTCTCTCTCTTTTTTTATTTTTGAGGAAATTGGGGATAAGTGACACCCAGGGTCACACAGCTAATAAATGTCTGAAGTCAGACTTGAACTCAGGAAGAGGGGTCTTCCAGAATTCAGGCCCAATGCTCTATCCACTGTGACACCTAGCTATACTACCTACCTAAACTATGGCAATAACCTGGTTGGTTTTCCTGACTCATTTCCTCCTAGTCCTGCATATCCATTATTCAACTCTCAAGATGATCTTCCTGAAGTATAGGTCTGGTGATATCATCTCCTGTTCAATAAACTCTAAGGGCTCCCTATCCCTCCAGGATCAAATATAACATGCACTTTTTGGCCCTATTCCTTCTTAGTTTTCCAGGATATTTGCTTGATTTCTCTCTACATCCTCTTATCTCCTTATTCATTCTCAGGAAAGGCTCCAATTCTATGCATTTTCACTTAACTGTTCCCTATGCCCCAAATTCTTTCCCTTTTCTTCTGTTTTCTAGCATCCTCCAAATCCCAGATAAAATCCTGTCTTTTACAAGAAGTTTTTCCCAACCCCCCTTAATACTAGTATCTTCAGTTTGTGATTATTTCTAATTTATCCCACATATATCTTGTTTATACATAGTAGTTTGCATATTTTCTCTCCCATTAAACTTTGAGCTCCTTGAGAGCAGGAAACGGTTTTTTGTTTGTTTGTATTTCTTTGTATTCCCAATACTTAACACAGTGCCTGACACATAGGATGTACATAATGAATGTTTGCTTTCTTGATTTGACTTGACTGTGACACTTATTGACTGTGGACCAGCAGTTTGCAACCTTTCTTCACCTAAGTAAAGTCGTATTTGTACCATCTTCCTCATAAAGGCCCCTTCTTTGTCATAGACTAGAGCAAAGGAGGAGAGATTAAGAGACAATGAAGACAAGTTTTGAGGTGGAGAATAGGAAAGTAGATGATGTGCCTAAAAACTTCATTAACAGCATTTACAAAGTGTGACTATTTTCTGAAGTAAAACAAAAGAGTTAAAACAATTGTCCTTTTAGGGAACAATCATTTTTCATAAGCATTTTACTTTTTTCCAATTACATGTAAAAACAATTTTAAACATTTTTTTTAGAATTTTCAGTTCCAAATTCTCTTCCCTTCCCTCCTTTTCTGTCCTCCTCTCTTACTGAGAAGACAATTTTATATATGTTATATGTGTGCAGTCATGCAAAACGTATTTACATATTCATCATGTTGTAAAATAAAGCACAAACCAAAAAACTCATGGAAAAAATAAAATAATATGCTTTGATCTGAATTCATACTCCATCAATTCTTTCTCTGAAGGTAGATAGCAGTTTTTATCTTAAATCCTTCAAAATTATCTTGCATCATTGTATTGCTGAAATAACTAAGCCATTCTTAATTGATCATTATACAATATTACTATGTACAATGTTCTCCTGGTTTTGCTAACTTCACTTTGCATCAGTTCATGTAAATCTTTCCAGGTTTTTCTGCTCATCATTTCTTTTTTCTTTTCTTTTTTTTTTTTTTGCTGGGCAATTGAGGTTAAGTGACTTGCCCAGGTTCACACAGCTAGGAAGTATATCTGAGACCAGATTTGAACTCAGGTCCTCCTGACTTCAGGACTGGTGCCCTATCCACTGTACCACCTAGCTGCCCCAGATCATCATTTCTTATAGCACAGTAGTATTCCATCACTTTCATATACCACAACTTATTCAGCTCTGGGCTAAATTGATGAACATCCTCTCAATCACCAATTCTTTGCCACCACAAAAAGAGCTGCTTCAACTATTTTTGTACCAAAATTCCCTGCCCCCTTTAAAAAAAATCTCTTTGGAATACAAACCTGGTAGCAGTATTACTGGATCAAAGGATACACACAGTTTGGGGACATAGTTTCAAATCACTCTCCAAAATGGTAGGATCAGTTCACAACTCTACTAACAGTGTCTCAGGGAATAATTATACAGATAATTTCACTTTGCTTTGACAATAACCATAAACCAAAAAAATATTCATTTAGGTCTTGGCTCTAGGACTGGTTCTTCCACTTACTAGCTGTGCAACTCACATTGAATAAATCATGACACCTCTAAGAGCCTCAGATACAATCATCTGCAAACTGGGGATAATAAGGCCTGGCCTTATTACTGAGTTACTGAGTAGATCAAATTAGACAACATATGTCAAAACACTTTGAGAACTCTAATGCAGCATTATTATTATTATTTTAACTATTATTAATTGAGCTAACACAAACTGCCAGGCAGTGCTGTATTATGTACTAAATGGTGCATAATAAGGTTTTTACAAGGCACATTCTCTCAAGTAATTCATAATATATAGTGGTAAGGTAATAGTTTAGTATTTATTTGTAAAATGAGGTTAATGTGGTCGCATCACTCCCATGTTTAAAAATCTCAAGTGTCTCCCTCTTGCCTGCAGAATCAAATGTAAACTCTTCTGTTGGGCATTTAAAGCCCTTTACAACATGGCTCCAACCTACCTTATCAATTTATTATGTTATTCTCCTTTACATACTCTACAATCTAGTCAAAGTGACCCTCTGGCTGGTTATCACACAGGACATGTCATCTCCTATCTCCATGCTTTGGCATACCCCCATGTAACAAGTACAGTTTCTCTTCACTGTTGGTTTGTAAAGTCCTTAGTTTTGCTCAAAGCTTAGCTCAAGTGCAACTTTCTACTGAAGGCCCTTCCTGAACCTCTAAAGTACTAGTGCCTCTAATTACCACATTACCCTGCATTATATTGAACATTATTTTATGCTATATTATAGAATAGAAGCTCCTTGAGGACAGGAATAATTTCATTTTTGTCTTTTTATCTCTAGTACTTAGCATAGAATCTGGCACAAAGAAGGTACTTAAGAAATCATCAGTGACAGAAATAATAATTTAAATAGACATTTCATAGAATTTTTGTTAGGAAAGAACTTCAAAGTTTCATAATTTTGTCAATATTGAACCTCCCTCCTTTAACATAAATGATGATCCCTCTGTCACTGAGTAGATGATCTTCAACAGTTGATGTAGTGGAATTATTCATCATATTGGAGATGAACTGTTATTGACCCTCTCTGAAATGTTAGGCTGGACTCCAGCAAAGCCACAATGAGGAATATTTTCATGTGGAACTAAAAGAGTTGAGAATGAGTAGAGATGGATGAAGAAGGGGGTAATGGTGATGGTGGTATGTGCAAACTGCTTCAAGGTGGCAGGGGAACTGGGAAATGTTCTCTGATCTGGTAGATTAAGGGGTCCCCATTATCACATTTAATATAAATCCTGACTCCAAATCCATTGTTCTTTTGACTATTACCATATAGTACTGTAGTACAGATATAGAAACTGAGACTAAGAGAGCTTCAAGTCTTGCCCAGGATGATACAGATAGTTAATGGATGAGTCACAATAATGGTTATATTCAAGTATTTGACATATTGTTGTGGGGCAAGAGGATTAGACTTTTCCATCTGACCTTAAAGAGTAGAAATAGGATTGGGTGAAAGTTGCAGAGAAGCAGATTTAGGTAAAAGGTAAGGGGGAGAAACTTTTCAAATTCCAAAAAATGCAATGTCAGAAGGTAGTAGGTTCCCCCTCACTGAAGGTCTTCAAGTAAAAATTGGCCATTGGTTGAGAATAGTCTATCTAAAGGGATTTCTTCAGTTATGGTTTGTAATAAAGTGTTTGATATGCTTCGATAATCTCCATATCATAGGATTAGGAGAAATTATGCTAATAGCAAGAAATTCAGGCTAGAGTCTAGAGGATTTTAAGTGGGTTTATGGGGAGGTGGGAAAAGGAAAACCAGCAGGGAAAGTTGGACCACAGGCAGAAGTCCCATAGAAGAAATGCTCTGACCCTCACTCCTGGAGGAGATGATAGGGAAAGAATATAAATGCTTGCTAATTTAAAAAACTAAATTAAATCTTTAAAAAGATTTGTAATTGAAGTCCCCTCCCCTTCTAGCTTTGTAGGATTTAATACAGTTTATACTAAAGCGACATAGCCTTCAAAAATTCATGATAACCTTCTCTAATAAAATGAGACATGGGTAGAAAACTATTAACGGAGTACTCTGAAAAAATAATTTGAGTTATTTATTTGGCTTTTCCATATATATTTTTATAAACAACATGCACTCATCATAGACACGATACATTCTTGTTGAATAAAGAAATAAATGAATGAATATGGTATCTTACTTCTTATACAGTAAAAGCACTCTAACTAACCAGGTCTCTTTAATACATGTTATCATTTTGCAAATAGAGACCAAAAAGTAGCTCTTACCATTAGGTCAGTTTTTCTTCAGAACAATAAAACAAATAACTGGTTTTTTTAATATGATTAAAAACTGGGTAATAATCTGGCTAGTCAGGGAACTGATTATAATCTTATAAGCGGGAAAAATGGATCTTTAATGAAGAGGACTTCCAAACATTTTAGATAAAAAAAAAAAACAAAGATGTATAGAAACTTTGAAATACAAAAGCAAGAGTTAAGAGAAACATAGAAAGGAAATATAAATAAGAAATCACAAAGGGTCACAGAGAGAATCTAATAATACAGAGGGTTTACTGGTACTTTTATATTTTAATTATCCCCCCCCCAAAAAAAAAAGGTAAAGGGAAGATAAGGGGAAAGAACACATTGGAATGGGGGCAGGGAAGGAGAGAACTAGCAGGGGAAATTATTTCACATAACTGGTGTGTATAAGTAAAAGACTATATAAACATGGAGAAAGAGGTGAGGAGCAGAAATTATTTCACATAACTGATGTGTGTAAGTAAAAGACTATATAAATATGGAGAAAGGTGTGAGGAGGAGAAAGCTCACTTTCATCTGAGCTGGTTAAAGGAGAGGAAAATGAATACATAAAGCTGAGTATAAAAATACATATTACTCAACATGGAAATAGGAAGGAAAAGTGGGAGAAGGGAAAGGGGAGAACAAGAAGGAGGATAAAGAAAAGAGAAGGGAAGCAGAAACAGATTGCATAAAATCTAAAACCCTGTTACTGAGCACATTCAGTTTTATTTATTTTTTTGCTGAGGTAACTGGGGCTAAGTGACTTACCTAGGCTCACACAGCTAGGAAGTGTTAAGTGTCTGAGGTCAGATTTAAACCCAGGTCCTCCTGATTTCAGGGTTGGTGCTCTATCCACTGCATCACCTAGCTGCCCCAGCGCATCTAGTTCTTACCACCTTCTTCTTTATAAAGAAGAAATTGATCAATCCAATGACCAGCCAAATGATTTCCCTCCAGTCTCCTGTGTAGGACATATAAAGAGTAAGAGAGTTTAAGAAAAAAAAAAGTCCTGGTCCTTCTCTTTAGTTGAACCTGGATTCTTATATGAGCCCTAAATTAGGAGCATCTTAATGGGAAAGGTGGGCACCCAAGCCTCCCAAGTGACCATAGGATATATTGTTACATTTACTTTATGAAAATCTTTCTAACAACCTGAAGGATCCTTTTTCACACCAAAAAAAAAATCCTTCCACCCTGAAATAAAATCTGATTCACATTGACCCCCTTCTCAAAAAAGAATACTTGGATTGGTGCTTTTTCTTCAAAGTATTCAAGGTTCTTTAATCTATATGGTGTATCTATTCCCATTGATTTTCATAGGTAGTAGAAGACAAAGGTGTTATCCTCTTGTTTTTTGCAAAAGGAAAAGTTAAGGTTCCTAGAAGTTAAGATTCAGTAGAGACTCAGGTATACAATTCTCCAGACTGCCAGTCAGGTGTTTGCTGGGAAAGCCTATTACCTGGCCCCTGCCCTTGTCCTGTAAGAATATATTCACACAAATAGTAAAGTGAGTTCTTATTCAGAAGGAAAGGTTTCTTCCGGCTTTCAACAGAGCTTTGGTTTCATCTGAGAGACAGTGTGGTCTAGTGGCTAGACAGAGCCCTGATCCTGGAGCCAGATGAGTGCTGAACCGGGTGAGGCAGCTGAGCCACAAGGTCATCAATGGTGTGTGACCTTGCACTAATCAGTTGCCCTCCTTAACCTTGATCAAATCTACTGTAACAAAATAAAAGAACTGGAGTCTGGCTCTTTTTTTTGTTAAAGTAAATAAATACTCCTTTCAAAGGGAATTAAAAGAGATGGCAACCAGCACACTTATTTCAGCAACTCAGTCATAAATAGAAAAGAAAGCCAAGAAAGTGAACACAAATGTGAGGATGTAAGATTAAGATCTGAAGAGCAGCTCCAAAGAGACATCCCTTCCCCTTGGGCTTCATTACTGGAAGTCTGGTTTCATCTTGCATTGTGCACAGGTCTGCTAGATTCCCACTAGGCAGGGCTACAAGACAATGACATTTGAAGTGTTGAGTTAATCAATCATTCAACAAACATTTGTTATGTGGCCCCTATGTGCCTGACATTGTGCTAAGTGGTGGGAGTATAAAGACAAAAGTGAAAAATGAGACTAAGCTTAAGTGATTCCTTACAAATATAAAAGAAAAATCCTTCATCTTTCTAAACTTTTATATTTTAGAGTCACCAGGGCATGATGTGGTACTTGGAGTCAGAGACGATAACTCCAAATATTGCCTACTGACTTGATCCTGGCAAGCTACTTAATTTCCTTAAGTTTCAATCTCCTCATTTATTAAACAGATATTAAGAGCACCAATTTCAAAACACTGTTGTAAGGATCAAATGAAATGAGTTAATATATGAAAGCATTTTGCAAATCTTTTAAAGTGCAGTCTAAATGTCAACTCCTTATTGTACCTATGAGTTCTCAAACATTTTAATTTTTACTTAAAATGATTGTTGCTATAAACTATGCATTTACAACAAACAACAATTAATCAACAATCAAGTAAACATGGTGTAAAAGTGTAATTCAGATCAGAGGGAAAGAAACAAACAATATTATACCACACATCCATTTTTAGTCAAATAAGATCAATACATAATGAGAAGACAACATAAATACACACATATAGGACCACTTTGTATCTCCTCCAAAGCATATTAAACACTCTTACCTTTGCTTTTATGGATTTTACACACACACACACACACACACACACACACACACAATAAATATATATATATACATATATACACACACATATATATATACATATATATATATATATCCACGTCGGTATACATATACATATGTATATGTGTATACACATATGAGTATGTGCATGCATATGTACTGTGTGTGCTGACCCAAACATAGAAGATGTATATACACACACACATGTATATATGTCCAGATATATGTGTGTATGCTCAATATATAATATATGTATGTGTACACATATACACATATATGTAGATATTCAAATGAATATGTAATCTCCTCATCCAATATTACCAATCACAACATATCCATTACTGCCCACTCTATATAAAATTCTTTATGTTTTCCTTTAAGTTCACCACCAAAGATATACCCAATGATCTGGTCTCTTTCTGATCACTTGGTATTGTCCTTGTGACCAATCCATCTTTTTTTTTTTTAAATATACATTTCCCTGATAATAACCTTTACTTTTATTTTTCTTTGAAATTCTTATTCTTTACACATTGTAGTATGTATCACTCCTGTGAATGATGCTTAATTGTTTTGAAATGTTTGAAGGTCCATATCCTACAGTCATATAATACTGGTAAAATACTGATATTAAAAAGATGAACTTTATTTCTGGGAGAAATATGGTGTCCTTAAAGGAGCTCTAGGAGCTCTTAAAGGCAATCAATCTGCTTTCTTCTTCTTGCTTTATTATTGTCTATTTGTTCTGTTTTTCCCGGATACATGTACGCACATATACATAGGCACACAAAGAATTAGAAGACAGACAAATAGATACATAGGTACATAGATAAATACATAGATACAGAGGTGTTCCATTGATAGTCTATTTGACAGCCTTTTGTAACCTGGAAAAAAGACATTTTTCATCCACTGTTCTCTTTTATGTAGATGTTCAGACCAACTTATTTTAAGAAATTTTGGATCTGTTTCAGGAAGTTCTGGGCTCCGTGAAAATAGCTTGCTGAAATATTAAAAAATGAGTCTTCAAAGGACCTCCATCCTTAGAGAATTCCTCTTTAACTTAGCTTTCATGCTCTCTCTCCTCCAGCACAGGGAACCACATCACATCACCTTTCGTGAGCATGAACTCTTTTTCTTTTATTTTTAGCCTTACCTGATATTTATGATCCAGGGTCATTGATCAAATTTCTCTCAATTGATTGTTCTATCTTTTAAGGAATTTTGAATGATTTTGATATGTACATAGGAAATACTTTGTTGAGTCTTCTAGGCAGTTATCTGCTCTACCAAATAAAAAAATTATATTTAATAAACAATAACCATGGTGGAGAGTTGTATACTATATTCTGGTGAGTTAAATGTTGATACTAAAGATACAGTCTGTAGTGGAATTTTACTTACAAAAGTCTATTGATTCCCTGCCAATACGATGGACACATGTATTGATGATGCTCATAAAAATTTTATATAGATAAGAAAATAGGCATATGGACCACTAATTTATGATATTTTCTTGGTTGTCTTTTTGGAGCATTAATGAATAAGGTCTGCGATATTTTCCCATGTTTTTGATATCTTTCTCTCCTTTAGCTACCTTGTGAATTGATGCTTCTACATGCTCACAATCGTGTACATACATTAGGTGGAGAGACCACCTCTCTCTCCTGACTATCAGTCCAGCACCCTATTCACTCTGCTCCACCCTTCTGCTTCTCACAACATATTTTTCCAAATATCCTTGTACTTTCCACATTTATAACTTTATCATAGTTTTATTGTAGTTTGTTATACTATACATGTCATAATATATAAACTATCATATATTATGTTATGTATAAACTATTATTCAGTTATTGATATAGAGGTTATTTTCAGGTCCAAGGCATTCCTGATGAAACAGCAATAAATATTTTTAATATGGCTTTGTCCTTTTCAATTTCTTCAGGATAAAATCAAGATCCCAGGAATACTGTAGAATTGATCAAAGTATCTTAGAGCTGGAAAGGACTTTAGATATTATCAGCTCTAACAATTCTCATCTATGAAGAATTAGAAAATGAAGGGATTTGTCTAAAACATTCAGGTGGCAGAACTAGAATTTGCATTGAAGTCTTCAACTTCAGAGTCAATGATTCCAAATCTGGAACTCTTTCCTTTATACCACAGGGAAATGATTTCTTTGTGACTCAAACTACACTTGGTCAAATTGGTCTCAAAATTGTGTGCATTCATGTCAGATGAATGCTCTGATCTCTCCCAGAGACAATATTTTGCATTTCCACCTCAGCATTCCAGAGAGTAATTCTGAGGGGAGGAAGGGTCTCTTCTCTCCTGCCTTCAGTTCAAACCTCCATTGTTAGGGGATCTGTGACTAACACCCAGATCCATTTTATCACTTAACATTGAAGACTGGCTTTTAAAACACAATAGGAAACAAATTATAAGCTTTTCCTCTAATATCTCTGGAACATGATCTTTCCTATACCACCTTAGTCTCTTGAGGGGACATCTTAAGTTTGTCTTCCTGTTCACATTTCTAATTATTAAAAAATGTGAAATCCTTTTCAGGACTCCAATTCAAGATTTAGGTTCTACCACGAGTCTAAAGTAGGCAAAGGACTGGTTTCCATAGGACATAATAATCCTGATACTACAATGAAAAGGGATTGGGTATGATCACTTTCTGCACTCATTATTCTCCAAACGACGTCTGAATTTAAGAACATAAAGGTACTAAGAAATAGAAATTGATTCACGTGGATCTACTCCCACCTAGAGGTTATTATTATGAATTGCAAGTAGATTACTTTTGCAATAATAAATCATGTTAGGGACATAGTGGCAAATATCATATACCACTAAAAGAATAAAATAAAGATTAAAAGAGTTTTGTTTTGTTTTTCAAATGAAACTGATCAATTATATTAATTATCTTATGTCATTTAATATAAATTTGGTCTTGAAATGACATAGGATAACAATTTACAAAATGCCTCTTAGCACTTCTTTTAAATTAGTATTTCAAAATGACTGCTGGGGGGAAAAAACAATTGTGCAAGTCAAAGAAAAAAAACCTATATGAGCAAAGAAAAAACTACCTAAGTGAAAGGAAAAATTATATAAGTTAAAGAGAAAATACCATATAAGTCATAGTAACTTTTTTTTTAATAAAGCTTTTTATTTGCAAAACATATGAGTGACCTTTCAACATTGACCTTTGCAAAAAAACTTTTTTTTTCCCAAGCTTTTCCTTTCCCTCCCCCCGCCCCCCACCCCTAGATGACAGGTAATCTAATACATGCTAAATAGGATAAATTATATGACAAATACAATACATGTATACATATCTATACAGTTATCTTACTGCACAAGAAACATCAGATCTAGAAAGAGAAGAAGAAAAAAAACAACCTAAGAAGGAAAACAGAATGCATGGAAATATTCACAGAAAGCGTTAAAATGCTGTGTTGTGGTTCACTCTCAGTTCCCACAGGCCTCTCTCTGGATGTATATGACTATCTTCATCGCAGCACAACTGGTTTGAATCACATCATTGTTGAAGAGAACCATGTCCATCAAAATTGATCATCGTATAGTCTTGTTGCTGTGTATAATGTTCTCTTGGTTCTGCTGATTTCACTCAGCATCAGTTCATGCAAGTCTCTCCAATCCTCTCTGAAATCCTCCTGTTGGTCATTTCTTACAGAACAATAATATTCCATAACATTCATATACCATAATTTATTCAGCCATTCTCCAATTGATGGGCATCTTTTCAATTTCCAGTTTCTTGCCACTACAAAAAGGGCTGCCACAAACATTTTTGCACATGTGGGTCCCTTTCCCTCCTTAAAAATCTCTTTGGGATATAGGCCCAGTAGAAACACTGCTGGGTCAAAGGGTATGCACTGTTTGATAACTCTTTGAGCATAGCTCCAAATTGCTCTCCAGAATGGTTGGATCCGTTCACAGTTCCACCAACAATGTATCAGTGTCCCAGTTTTCCCACATCCCCTCCAACAGCCATCATTATCATTTCCTGTCATTTTAGCCAATCTGACAGGTGTGTAGTGGTATCTCAGAGTTGTCTTAATTTGCATTTCTCTGATCAATACCATATAAGTCAAAGGAAAAAAAAAAGTAACTGTGAGGGCAATCACCTTAAGAATAAAACTTTGCAGAGAGTCAAAAGTATATAAAGATTATTTATCAAATTTTCTATTAGCCAAACCATTAATAATTTATTTTGTCAGGCAGTTTTCCTTCCATCTGAAATTCTGTGTGTGTGTGTTGTTTGAGAAGAAATACAGCTGTTTGTGATTCATTTATATTTAACTCATTAGGAAATTTGAAGCCCAAGAGTTCTAAAATTATCTTCAAGTTTTATTTTTTCCTTTGAAAAGAGAAGAAAAGTATGTATTGCCAATGGTAAATGAAACTTAAACTACAAAACGAGTCCAATTTTGAAATTTGGAAGCAAGAAATTTTCTCTTTTTTTCTCTTTTTATTCTTTTAATCTTTCCAAATACATGTAAAGATAGTTTCCAATATTCATTCTTGTAAGACTTTTTTCCAAATTTTTTCTTTCTCCCTTCTTTGTTTTCTCCCCTTCCTCCCTCCGCTCCCTTCCCAAAACACCAAGCTATATAAGTTAAGTTAAAAGTTAAAAATGTGAAATCCTTTTAAATATCTTTCCATATTGTCATGTTGTGCAAGAAAAATCAGACCAAAAGGGGGGAAATGAGAAAGGAAAAGCAAATGACAACAAAAAAGATGAAAATACTATACACCAATATTCATTCAGTCTCCATAGTTCTCTCTCTGGATATGGACAGCATTTTTCAGCCCAACTCTACTGGAATTGTCTTGTATTACTGCATTGTCAAGAAGAGCCAAATCCACAGTTGATTATCACATAATCTTACTGTTACTATGAACAATGTTCTCCTAGTTCTGCTCATTTCATTCAGCATCAGTTCATGTAAGTTGTCTAAAATCGGCCTGCTCATAATTTCTTATATAACAATAATATTCCATTTCATCCATATACTGTAACTTAATCAGTCATTCCCCAATTTGTGGACATCCTTTCAATTTCCAATCCCTTGCCACTACAAAAAGAGCTGTTACAAATTTTTTTTTTGCACACATAAGTCCTTTCCCCTCTTTTATGATCTCTATGAAATATAGATTCAGTAGTGACACTGCTGGATAAAAGGGTATAAAACCAGAAATTTTCAAGTTAAAAAGCATAAGCATTTCATGATGGTTTCATATCTGGTATTTGGTACCACTCAGCCTGCCAGAATGGAATTTTCCTGATGGCTGGTCCTATGCATGTGTTGTATTTGAGAACCCAGCAATTATTTCAGTCACTTATGGTTTTGGATAGATTGTTACCATAATTTGATGGAAATTTAACAGTGATATTTCTTAGTCTGAATCATTTTATCAATTAGCAAATCTCCATAAACAACTCTATGCTTTTAGTCAGTATCATGGAAGTATTTATCTTTAACTGGAAGAAAATATCAAACAAAAAACCAACCCAACATTGTATTCCCCTCACCACCCTCAAAGTATTCTCCTAGAATATAACAATGATTTGTAGCCCTTTTCTTGGCGTGAAACTAGAGGTTGACAAGAGGATGCTAAAAATATGTATTTGGAACTAGATTAAATCTTATGAGTAAGTACAATTTGTCTGAGATTCCATATATAACGTATCATAAAGGTATTGCTTTAATAAGTTTTAATAGCTTAAAATTTCAATTATTAAATTAAATTAAGGCTTTAATAGCTTAAAATTTCATTAAGACTTTTGTGACATAATATATAGTTCCTATTGTCTTGCAGAGTTACTGGTTTCTGTTTGGTAATTTTTAGTCTCCAAGAAATCTATTACTTAGGTAAAGTGAATGAACTTCCAGCACTAAGCTATTTATTCATTTGAGTTTTTTTTTAATTCTTTCTCCTAAAATGTTATGTCATTTTCAATTATTTTCTCTAGAGCTCACCTTTCATTTGTAATATTTAAAAATAAAAACACTTTCTTCTAAGAATACTAGTAGACTTTGTGGTAAAAGTATGCTTTTTGTTTGAAACTTTGTTTTCAAATGCTGCAGTTGTTTTCTCTTTCTGGGTTCATGTGTTGGGTGCCCCCGGGGAATCTATAATATTTCTTTATCATTGGTGTCTCCTTCTTATTAGTTTTTCCAGTCTTATTTCCAACATTGAGATTTTGTCAGCACCAGGCTCTATATACTTCTAGGAGAAAGAATGGAGTTTTGCTTAGTCTTGGCTTGTATTATCTGGCGAAGGGATGTCTTACTACTGTTGCTTCTGGTTTTAAGCACTATGATCTTCAGGGGGTAACTGGCCAGTGACATATCCTTTCAGCTTCCTAAGGAATCTCACCCATGATGATCCAACTGTGGCCAGTTCAGTGTAAGGTTGGCAGGCTCCTGACTCAGCTCAGAGTCAGAATAACATATATATAGGCTACTCATAGATCAGCTTCCTCCTGGTCTGTGCTCCCATCTTGCTGCTACAGCATTCATAGTTGCAAGTTCCAAGTTCTCAGGCTGTGATCTGAGGTCCTTGGTCAAGCTTTCATAGTTTAACCTCTTCTCTAGCGCCCACAGGCAATGGACTGTCTCTTTGTGTGGAAAGAGACTGAGCTGAAAAAAATTGTACTACCTGTAGTTTTGCTTTATATTTCTTGATCATGACTAAGAAAGATGTTCTTTTTCAGTCTTCACTGGACTAGTTGTGAGAAAGCTGGGCTGTTCACTCCACCATCTTAGCCAGAAGTCAAATCACATATATTTCAAATCTATCTTCAAGGTTTATGTACAATGCAAGGAAAGTGAATACCCCTTGGGTAATGGCTGAACAAATTAAAGTATGTAAAAGTCATGGAATATTAGTGTGCTATGAGAAATGATGAATTAGAGGAATTCAGAGAAGCTTGGGATGATTTCTATAGACTGATTCAGAATGAAGTAAATAGAATCAACAAAACAAATGATATGATGACTATAATATTGTGAAGTAAAATAGCATCGAAAAATTTCAGAATTCATCATTTAGTGGCCAATCATGACTTCATAAGTCTGAAGTATGGCTTCTGCAGAATAGTGATACCCTGACTTCATATGTATAATAGGCATCTTATTTCTTACCTTTTCAATGGATGAAGAAGGAGGTAGAGGGAAGGAGAGAATTTTCAACTAAAAATTAAAAAAAAAAAAAAGGAAAAGTGCTGTACTATAAGTGAGAAATGAAGTTTGCAATATTAGACATGGCCAAATGTTTAGTCTACTTTGAACAATTTTCTTGTATCCAGGGAGGCTTCTATTTGGGAAAAGGGAGCTTCTTAGCTTCATTTTTGTTGTAGTAGAAAAACTGGAAACAAATGTCCATTGAATGAACAAATTATAATATATAATATATATATGTTATATCTTACAATATGTGATATAAATTTTATACATATTATATATTATAATATATACAATATACCATAAAATGATGAATAGAAGGAATTTAAAGAAACATGAAGAGACTTCTATAACACAGAATGAAGCAGAATGAGGAAAATGGCATACACATACATGTAAATGGTAAGAACAGTAAGCAAAACAGAAGATTCTACAAAAATAATGGCTGAAGTCATCCTTAGAAGAGAGATGATAAAATGTTTTAATCTCCTTTCAATGAAGGGATGGTGCAATGGGTGTGAAATGTTGAATATGTTGCTATATGCTGATAGGTTGGTTGGTTTTGCTAAATTTTTAAAATCCTTATTATAATGAATGGCTAACCAAGTAGGGGAAGGGGAGGAGTCATATTCAGAAGTGGGTGCAATATAAAAACAAAAGACATCAATTAAAATAAAATAAATTTTGAAAGATAAATTTCCATAATCATAATGACCAAGCATGGCTTTGGAAAAGAGATGAGAAAGTGTACCTCTCTCCTTTTAAAAGGACCATTGGCATGGAATCCTATTAGATATGGTCAGTGTATTATTTGAATTTGCCAAACTGTTTACCTTCTTTATCTTTATTACAAGGAAAGGGAACAGATAATCACAAAATAATAAGAAGCATCCAGGTGGCACAGAACACTGGATTATGAGTCAGGAAGACTTGAATTCAATCTTTCTTCAAACTCTAGCTACATGATCCTGGGCCAGCCATTTAACCTCTCTAGGTCCCAGTTTCCTCATCTGTAAAACAGAGGTAACAAAACACCTAACTCATGGAATTGCTGGAAGAATTAAAATAATATTTATAAAGTGCTTTGCAAGTCCTAAAGCATTATGTAAATGCCAGTTATCATTACAATTGCAAATGAATGTGATGTAAAATAGAAATGCTGGGATAATTTTATTTAAAAAGATACCAAGCGTCATGTGATGTTTTCTGCTCTATCTTTAAGAAACCTTTAAAATTTAGTTAATCTTATTCTTGACATTTTTTTTGAATTCTTAATGTATTATGAAGAGATTTTAGTTTAAAACAATAAGAACAGCAAGATTAGATTCAATGAAAAAATGTCAAATAAGCTATGTGACATTAGGTAGACTGAAGACCTAAGTAAGCAATTTTCAATTAGTTATTTTAGCAGTTTAATTTTTCTGACTACTAATAGTCAATAAGTCACATCCATTGATTTTCAATTTATGTCCAAGAAGTTTGGGTTTTTTTTTAAAGCATATATTAAATTAATCTAGTGGACTAGTGTTCAATGAATCCTAAACACCCAGCTACTGTAAGGACTGTTTGAGAAGAATTGCTGGCAAAATTGGACAACAGTATGACAGAAATTAACTTTAGACCAACACCAAACAAAATGTGTATCAAGAAAAGTTTCACATAAAAAGATCATCATTAATGTAACAAAGAAGGAATTATCTTTCAGAGCTATCCCTAGGAAAAGAATTCGTGAGCAGGCGTAGAGGGGAATACAGAAGATAAAACAGATACTTTTTGATCATGTAAATTTTTTAAATGTCCAGAAACAAATTAAATACAGCTAAGAATAGAAGGGAAACAGTTAACTGGGGGAAAAAATCTTTGTTGCAAGTTTTTCTGATAAAGATTTCATTTCCATGTAATATGAAGAAATAATTCAACTTTACAAGAATAATCCATTTCTCAATAGACACATCACCAAAAATAAGAATGAAATTTTCTTCTAAATCAAGCCATCTACACTCTGATGGAAAAAAAAATGCTCCAAATCATCAAAAACTAGAGAAATTCCAATTCAAATAACTTTGAGCATCACCTCACACTCATCAGATTGACAAAATTGACCCCCCAAAAAAGGAAAATAATAAATGTTGGAGGAACTCTAAGGGAAATATATATTGATGCACTGTTTGTTGGAGTTGTGAACTGATTTCAGCATTCTGGAAAGTAATTTGGTACTATACCTCAAAAGTTACAAAACAACATACTTTTTTTTTTTTTCAGTTTAGTTCATAACATCTTTAATATATGAAATGACTCCCAACTAATTTCTTTACTGTCCCATTAACCTATATTGTTCCTTTCCACTTCCGTGTATTTTTTATGCCATCCCACCAACTTGGAATGCCATCTTCCCTCTTTTCCTTTTTTTTAATTTATTTTTATTTTATTTGCATAACATATGTGTGGGTAATTCTTCAACACTAACCCTTACATAGCTTTCTGTTACAAATTTCCCCCCCAACTCTCCACCCCTCCCCTAGATGGCAGGATATCCACTACATGTTAATTATGTTAAAATATTGGCAAATCGAATATATGTATACATATTTCCAAACTTATCATTGTTGTGCAAGAAAAATCTTATCTACACAAACGATATATCAGATAAAGGAAACACAATGTAAGCAAACATCAATCAAGGAGTATGAGAATGTTATGTTGTGGTCCACATTTCACATCCCTGTCTCTGGGTGTATATGGCTTTCTTCACTGAACAATTGGAGGTGGTTTGAAACATTTCATTGTTGAAGAGAGCCATGTCCATCAGAATTGATCAAAACAACATACTCTTTGATACTACCACTAAGCCTACACCCTAAGGAGGTCAAAGAAAGAGGAAACAATTCTATATGTGCAAACCATTTTCAGAAGCTCTTTTTTAGCAGCAAGAAACAGGTATTAAGGAGATGTTCTTCAGATGGGTAATGGCTGAATTAAAATTTGCTATAAATATGCAACAATACTATTGTGCTTTAAGAAATTCAAAAAGAGACCTTTTTTGGAGAAACCTGGTAAGACTTAAATGAATTAAATCAGAGAGAGGTAAGCAGAACCAGGAGAACAATTTATATTATATCATCAACTTTGTTAAAAAAAAAAAAAACAAACAAAAAAACAAACCCAAAACAAAACACTTTAAAAGACTGAAGAACCCTAATCAATGCAATAATTAGACATGATTTTATAGGATGGATGATGAAAAACATTATCCATCTCATGCCAAAGAGGTGTATACAGGATTAGAAATTTTTAGATGCGGCCAACATGGGAATTGACTTTGCTTAATTGTGTTTATTTGTTACAAGGATAACTTTTTTCTTCCCCTCCCTCCCCACTAGAGGAAGGTGGGAGGAAGAAAAAAATAAATGATCACCAAAAAATTATATGTATACATATGAAATGTAACATGGTAGTAACAAAAGTAACAAAACTATCCACTTTTGAACTTCAAAAAATTTCTTCTATGTATTTAAAAATATTTTATTGATGGTCTTTTCTTCCTTTTTTCTTTATATAATCTCTATTACTACTCACTAACTGATCTCTCTCCCTCTAAAGTATCTTCTTAACTGATTCATGAGCTTCATTTGATACACACACACACACACACACACACACACACACACACAATAGGTTACTATATTTTTTTTTTAGCAAATGAAGACTGAAACAGGACATTTGCTCCAGAGACAAGGGAACAGCTACTAACAGCCTTAAGTTAAAGTGTCCATTATCAATCCTTCTCTGAAAAATAAGACTAGTTTTAACTGATTATTGATTTTACTTCAGCATTGCATTCCAAGGCCTCTTTTCTCTTTACTGCAAAACAGAAAAGCATCAAAGGTAAATCACCGGGGAGCTGACCTGACCACAAGCAGCCATATTCTTGACATCAACAACTTTTGCATTAACCACTCCATTAAATACCTAGAAGGTGCCATCCCAAGTATGGCCCTCTGATAGAAGGGAGGGGGTGCGATGCTCTTTTAGAAAAACCAACATAAGGTAGGTAATGCTTTCCAGATAAAGTTCCAAAGAATTTTAATAATAATAGATTATTAATCTTTTTTTCACTTTTGTTTTTCAGTTAATTGTTCTGTTTGTGGTTGTTTCCTGCAGCTAAAAGATTAGAGGTAGAAAATTAAATAAATTTAATGCTGAAAGGGATCTCAAAGGTCAAATCCAACTTTCTTGTTTTGTAGATGAGGAATTAAAGGCACTTGTCCAAAACCACACAGCTCACAAATCACTGTAGTGGGATTTGAAGTCAGTTCTTCCTGATTCTATCCATTATGTCATACTGTTAAACACAAGGTCTAATTTTCTTTTGACTTGCATGATTACAATTTGAGTATTTCTTAGGTGCCACTTCCCATAGTGTATGTATAAGTATATAATATTATATGTTATACTAATCTAATAAATGTAATAATGTAATATATCAAGAATATATCCTTTCTACCACTTTCCTGAAACCTCATTCATCAATAAAACAACCAAACACAGGTTTATCAACTACCTACCTATTACATACACATATATATGCACATATATATGTTATATGTAGTTACCTATTACATTCCTACCATTATATTAGGTTTTGTAGTATCAAAATCATCATCATTATAAAAATAACTGACATTTAGAGAATGCCTTAAAGTCTGCAGGGAACTCTACGTACACTGTCATATCCAGTACTATTATCTTTTTAATAAGGATAAAACTGAGGCTGAGAGGGGTGAGGTGATTTAGTTGCCCCTAATTAAATAGCCAGATGTGTCAAAGGCAAGATATGACCACTGATTCTCCTAACTCTAAGTTCTGTATGTCAACAACTACATCATGGCACTTAAAGACATTATATCCAGCCAAAAGGAAATTAGTCTCATTAGAGAAATGACGCTTCGTGATATACTTGGTGAATGATTGCTTCCAGGAAGTACAAAACTGGGGGTCAAAAGACTTGGGTTTTAGACTTGGATCTGACATTAACTATTCATGTGGCAATTCACATTCTTTTGGGAAGTCACTTCTTTGTTGTAGGCTGCAGGTTTTTTATCTGTAAAATAAAATAGTTGAACTAGATCACCTCCAAGGAACCTTCCAGCTCTGACATTCTATATTTTAACAAATATGACACACTGATTTGATAAAGTGTTAAATTGGGTCATATTACAATTAAGAATTATGGCTATGGATAAACAGACCAGGGGATGAAGATTAAAAGTTTAACATTTTGTCCTAGTTTGATTCCATGCCTGCAAAGAATTATTCAAAGACCAAGGTTTCAGATAAAACGTTCTTTTAATAGAAACACATGCAACAATCCCGGGGTAAAAGCAATTCCCAAGGCAATAAATAACAATCTAGAAGGGAAAAAAAGTCTATAAATGTTGCAGGCAAGGAGATAAAAAGCCGGGAGGAAAGACATTCTCTGGAACTACTCCAACAAAGTCCTAGGACTGTTTTTGTAGCTTTATAAGTTATGTGTGTGTGTATATTTGTAAATATATGTCTATGTGTGTATTGTGTATTATGTATATATATAAATATATATAGATATGATGGGTACATATACCCATATAGTCGTGTTCTATATACATATACATATATGTGTACATAACATATATGTATGTGGTGCTATGCAATATAAAGGCATGGTCAGTCCATCTGTAGTATAGCTAGATATTGGATCTTGGATGTAAGCTACTTTATCTCCAATAGAGACTGGGATTTCCATCTTTCTAGGCAGCAGGAAGAGAGTCCTATTGGTACAGCCAGTAGCCCACTGAAAGAAATAAGTAGGATCTAAGACTGCTGTGGCTGGGTGCTTTCTCCTTCACTCTTTTATATCCAAGAGGGGTTTCAGACCACAATTATACCTCTCTACAACAAATCAAAAGCTCATTGTCTAGGGGCATGATTCTTTCGGATTTTAGGATAAATGCTACTTCCTCTGATCCTTCTCAAGAAGTAACAGTTAACTTAATCTCATCAGTTTAGTTCCTTCCTACCAAATGTTTACATAAAAGACAGTCACAAATAGCTATTAGATCCCCTTTATCAAAGTAAACAGAAATTGAGGAAGTTGTACAGATTAGAAAAGACTATAAAATATTTGAGTAAATGAGCTCACCAACAGGGAGCAAGATAAGATCTTGTCATACCAGGGAGATCTCTCATGCACCATTCAGAGGTTGAAGTTAGCTTCTCTCAATCCAGATCTTTCCATTTCTATCTAGAATTCCTTCTTAAGTGCCATTCATAGGTAAAGGTTTATTGATCACTTAATCAATTCATAGTCGCATTTTCTCTCCACCCAACTCATCACGGGGTTCCCCTCCCATTCCCAACCTCTACTGGACTGTCCACTCCACTCCACTCACCACTGACCTGTCCTTTATGCATCACACAACAGGTCAGGATTGTTCCTCAGGCAACTGTCCATCTTAGAAAAGAGTAGAGTTAAATCTTCCATGCCCAAAGGGCCCACAGCTGAGACCCTCATTAATCTGCCTGGTGGTAAAATTAATTCCAAATAACCTAGGTCTGCTTCATAATATCTTGCCTCGATATTAGGTGTTAAGGGAGGTGTTAAGGGAGTGTAGGGGTTAATTCATACCTACTTGGTTCGACTAATGCCTTCATCCACCATACAGTTGATCACAAATCATTCCTAAATTATATTTCTTTTATATATCCCTTAGCAGCCAGTATAATCCTAAATATGGAGTAGAAATTTAATAATAGATTGGTTAAATACAGGAGAGTAATTTTTGTTTTGGTGCACTGAAATGAGATATATAAGACAAAAGTTATATATAAAGAAGAATCTAGTGCCATTTGAAAATTGAATTTACTCCCACCCTGAGCAAATGCAATTCACTAATTGTACTCCACTTTCCATATCTCAAATGTACACAGAGAAAAGAGATGAAACATAGTGCCTTTGGAAACACTGCCAACGTGGGAGGGGAAATTAAACTAAGTAAAAGGAACAACAGGTTTTACCTACTTCTCTCAGAAAACAGGGAAGATACCATAGCTGCTGAATGAGGCATAAGGTCAATATATCAGTTTGGTTTTGGTTTATTGAGCTTTGTTATAAGAATTTTAGACTTAGTGGTATTGAGACATTATATAGCATTGTAAAAAAAAAAGCAGTACAAATAAAACTTTTTTCTTTAAAAATAGATTGAGGCAAGATAATTGTACAAATATGTTTATATATATATTAGATTTAGCATATATTTTAACATGTATAACATATATTGTATTACTTGTCATCTAGGGGAGGGATGAGGGGGAAGAGGAAAATCTGGAACACAAGGCTATGCAAGGATCAATGTTTTGAAAATAAAAAACTTTAATTAAAAAAAAAAAGAATATGGGGAAAAAGTAGAAGATTGAAGGTTGTTATCTGATGAGACAAAATTTTTTTGATTCAAAATAGTGAAGTACAAAAGCCTGGGTATAGAAATATGGGAATCTCTTGCTTTAGTTTAAGAATTGGAGAGAACCCTAGAGAATCAACTAAAAAACTATTAGAATTAATCTACAACTTTAGCAAAATTGCAGGATACAGAATAAATCCAAAAGAAATCATCAGCATTTTTATACATCACTAACAAAATCCAACAGCAAGAGATACAAAGAGAAATTCCTTTTAAAATAACTTTCGATAGTATAAAATATTTGGGAATCTATCTGCCACAGGAAAGTCAGGATCCATATGAGCAAAACTACAAAACATTCTCCACACAAAGTCAGATCTAAACTATTGGAAAAATATCAAGTACTCTTGGATAGGTCGAGCAAATATAATAAAGATGGCAATACTACCTAAACTAATCTATTTATTTAGTACTATACCAATCAAAACCCCAAGAAATTATTTAACTGACCTAGAAAAAATAACAAAATTCATCTGGAAAAACAAAAGGTCAAGAATTTCAAGGGAATTTAAAAAAAAAAAAATAAGCAAATGAGGGTGGCCTAGCTGTACCAGATCTAAAACTATATTATAAAGCAGTGGTCATCAAAACCATTTGATAATGGCTAAAAAACAGAGTAGTGGATAAGTGGAATAGGTTAGGTTCTCAGGACAAAATACTCAATGACAATAGTAATTTAGTGTTTGATAAACCTGAAGACCCCAGCTTTTGGGATAAAAACTCACTATTTGACAAAAACTGCTGGGAAAATTGGAAACTAGTATGGAAGAAACTAGGCATTGACCCACACCTAACACCATATACCAAGATAAGGTCGAAATGGATTCATGATCTAGACATAAAGAATGATATTATAAACAAATTAGAACGATGTAGGATGGTTTACCTCTCAGACCTGTGGAGGGGGAAGGAATTTGTGACCAAAGAAGAACTAGAGATCATCATTAATCACAAAATATATGATTTTGACTATATCAAGTTAAAAAGGTTTTGTACAAACAAAATGAATGCAGACAAGATTAGAAGGGTAGCAGTAAACTGGGAAAATATTTTTATATTCAAAGGTTCTGATAAAGGCCTCATTTCTAAAATATATAGAGAATTGACTCAAATATATAAGAATTCAAGCCATTCTTCAATTGACAAATGGTCAAAGGATATGAACAGACAATTTTCAGACAAAGAAATTGAAACTATTTCTAGTCACATGAAAAGGTGCTCCAAATCACTATTGAGCAGAGAAATGCAAATTAAGACAACTCTGAGATACCACTACACACCTGTCAGATTGGCTAAAATGACAGGAAAAGAAAATGAGTGATGTTGGAGGGGATGTGGGAAAACTGGGACACTGATACATTGCTGATGGAACTGTGAACGGATCCAACCATTCTGGAGAGCAATTTGGAGCTATGCTCAAAAAGTTATCAAACTGTGCATACCCTTTGACCCAGCAGGGTTTCTACTGGGCCTGTATCCCAAAGAGATTTTAAAGGAGGGAAAGGGACCCTTTTTTTTTTTGTGGCAGCCCTTTTTCTAGTGGCAAGAAACTGGAAACTGAAGGGATGCATCTCCATCAATTGGAGAATGGCTGAACAAATTATGGTATATGAATGTTATGGAATATTATTGTTCTGTGAGAAACGACCAGCAGGATGATTTCAGAGAGGCCTAGAGAGACTTGCATGAACTGATGCTGAGTGAAATCAGCAGAACCAGGAGAACATTATACACAGCAACAAGACTGTACGATGATCAGTTCTGATGGACATGGTTCTCTTCAACAATGATGTGATTCAAACCAGTTCCTATTGTTCAGCGATGAAGATAGTCATATACATCCAGAGAGAGGCCTGAGGGAACTGAATGTGAACCACAACATAGCATTTTAACGCTTTCTGTGAATATTTCCATGGATTTTGTTTTCCTTCTTAGGTTTTTTTTTTCTCTCTCTCTTTCTAGATCTGATGTTTCTTGTGCAGTAAGATAACTGTATAGATATGTATACATATATTGGATTTGTCATATAATTTAACATATTTAGCATGTATTAGATTACCTATCATCTAGGGATGGGGGGGGAAGGAGGGGAAAAGCTTGGAACAACAAAAAAAAAGTTTTGCAAAGGTCAATGTAGAAAAATCACTCATATGTTTTGTAAATAAAACGCTTTTAATAAAAAAAAAAGAATTGGAGAGAATATATTATTATGTGGTCTATATCTCTACTAGTACATTAGGTAATTGCTTACTTTAGTCAATAAAGAATTTCGGTTAGAGGAAAACTAATTGCCTTTCCCACCCAAAAGAAAAACTCTGAACTGTCTATATGTAGGTCATTCCTCTACTCAGGAGAACTAATAGTTATATTCAGTGTGTGGTATGAATATCATTCAGTGGAGAGAGACTATGCTCCTCATAGTGACTTGTAAAGACAGAGACAGAGAGAGACAGAGAGAGGGAGGGAGAGAGGGAGAGAGGGAGAGAGGGAGAGAGGGAGAGAGGGAGAGAGGGAGAGAAGGAGAGAGGGAGTGAGAGGGAGGGAGACAGACACAGACACAGACACAGACAGACACAGACAGAGAAAGGAGAGACAGAATGCCATGTTTTAAGTTTGGTAGGACATTTCACTTAGGGAGAGGGAAAGATGGGTCCAAACTCTAATACCTTAAATTCACTGACTATAGACCAAAGGGGTGAAGCTGTAGACATAGGGAAAGTATGTAATTAATCAATGATTGTTCACTGACTGACTTTCTAAAGGGAGGAACTGAATGAGTTTTATTTACCTTTGTCTCTCTGCCAGAACCTATTGGAATGCATTGCTCATACCAATGCTTAATAAATATTTATTGACTGGATAAAAGATGAAAAAAATGTGAAAATAATGATTCTTATGATGACACAATTCTCCCACCCTATTTTTCTATGGTACTGGGTCTATTGGTCCTCTTTTTCATAGCAAGATATAGAGGGAGTGAAAAATAAGTATAGACTCAAACATTACAGGAAGTATTGATGAGGATTATTCCATATCTGTCAGAGCTTTGAACTTGGAATCAGGAAGGCATAATTTCTAATTCTGACTCAGATATTTGCCAGTTATCCTGCCCCGGGGGTTGCCTATAACCCTTCTCATTCTCAGTTTTGTTATTTTAAAATGAGGATAATAAAACCTACAGTGTGGTTGTGAGGATTAAATAAGATAACGTGTGTAAAGTGTTTTGCAAACCTGCAAAGTGTATAAAAATATATTTTTATTATCATTATTACTGTCCTTTTTCTTGCTTATGTTGATATTTGGTTCTGTATTCTTGCTTGTGATATAGGGCAGCAAAGAGAGGCATTAAAATATTATCATTCAGAGAAGTAATGTAAATATTCTCTTGCTGTACCATGAGTTGCCAAGGTCAGTATTTTACTTTTGTTTTTCCTTGTGAGTCAAGAGACATTCTCTTTGTGGTCTAATGTTTCCTAATCAAATTAGACAGTATTTTTTAACTCCCTAACAAACTTTGCCTCCTGACTGAAAAAGAGGAAGCTCAAATGTGTTTTTAAAGAATACTAGAGGTCCATAGGTACAAAAAAATATTTATTGTAGCATTTTGTTGTTGTCATAAGAAAGATCTGGAAACAAGGTGAGTACTCATAAAACAGGGAATGACTAAACATATTATGGTGTATTCATTTAATCTAAGATGACAAAGAAATTGATTCAGAGAAACTTGAGAAGATTTCTGATAACCGATGCAGAATAAAGTGAGTAGAACCAGGAGGATAATTTATACAATGTCTACAGCATTGTAAAGAAAAACAATTTTGAAAGATTTAAGAACTCTGATCAATACTCTAAAGGACTGAAGATAAAAAAAATCCTACCTATCTCTAGAATAAAGCTTCTTAAACTATGGATCCCGATTTCAATATAGGGTCATATAACTGAATGTGGTGATCCTGAAAAATTTGACAGCAGTGAAAAGTATCAAATATTTCACCAAGATTTAATTATTTATGTAAAAATAAACAAGCACATTCATCTTACTAGCATGCAAATTTGCTTTCAAATTTAATAAATGGTAAAATTATAGTTATGTCAAAGAATTAAAAAAAATAAATTTCTTTATGATTTCTTATCAGTAAATGTTTGATCTGCATACCTATTTTATATACCTATATATCCTGGGTCCTGTAATAATTTCTTGGACAAATAGGGGTTGTGAGTGGAAAAAGTTTAAGAAGCCCTATCTTAGAACAAGAAGCAATAGATTAAATATGCAGAATGTAATACATTTTTGGAGGAGGCTAGTATAAAAGATTTGTTTTGCTGACGTGTACATATTTCTTATAAGTGTTTTCTTTATCTTGTTCTTTTTTTCCGGTGGGAGAAGGAAGAAAAAAAATAAATGCTTGTTAATTTTTTTCATAATAAAACTCTAGTTAATATAATGAACAACTACACCTTCATAGTACTGATGATGACTCATGCTTTCCATCTCTTAGCTAATTCATAGAGCCTGGGCTGAAAAAATGACTCAGTATGTTGTTTTTTTTTCTTCTTGGATTTCCTGATCAGAACTTGATCTGATTTTTTTAGATCTCTTTGGAGGCAATTCTTTTTTACTACTCTCCCATAATATAATTTTATCATCTTTGGTATTAGAATTCAGGTGCCCTGAATGTCAGACTAGTACCTATAATTTAACTTTCCATTAATTAATCTTTTCCATATGTTAAGGAGGGATTTATTGTATTCTATCCTCCTCTCCATCCTTCTCTTTCCTTCCCAGGTGATGTGTTCACATAAAACAGGGATAATGATGTGGCAACAAGGTATTAACACCCCAAAGGTCACTTTATAAAATATGAACATGTTTTCTCTCTGATTGAGTCAGAAGGAAGCAATATCATTTGGTGAGAAGAAAAAAAAAAGCCATACCTCTGTTAAACATCAAACAGTTAAAAGTGGGAGAGAATGTGAAAGTCAAAGATGAGCATGACATCAGAGAAATGATGGCATGACGTGCAAGTGAACTGGATTAAAATGAGGGAGCCTTACAAAGCTATCAACCTTCCTTTCTCCATCTGGGTCCAATGGCAGGATATAGATCAGCATGAAGGGAGTTAGTTCTGGATGTAATAGGAAATCTTGACTTTTTTAAGTTAAAATCTTTAAATTAAAGTTGGACTGAAGCAACTGCCCATTTAGTGATTAGGGATAACAGAAGAAGAAACTGGCCTATAAGAGGAAATAGTTCTTAAAGAAATGTGACTTCTTTCTCCTCCTCACCCAACTGACTAATGCATATAGAAGCAGAATTATTTGTTTAGGAGACATGCCATCTAGTAGTTTGAGAATCAGTTCTGGAGAATTTAAGGCACAGTTGAGGGATCAAAGACAAAACTCCAGACAGACACAAATATGGAGAGAGCATCTGAACCTGGGAACAGCTTCAGGGAACATGATCCTTGAAAGGAGAAAAGAGAAGCAATTATGGACTTAAGAGAGAGCTAGTTCTGGCAATAAAGGAGTTCATAGATTCTCTGAGCTTAGCTGAATAACTCAATCTGAAGAGACTTTGCACATAGGAAGACCCAACAGGAGAGAAAGAACATCAAATCAGATAGGCCTCCCCAAGAAGGGAAAGGACTATTGGGTCCAGAAGAACTCTAGTTATAAGTTGTCTTGGTCCACATGTGTTCCCTACATGAGTACCTCAATAGTATTTTATTTTGTGTCCACTCTTTTAATGGACAATGTGTATATTTGTTGGAGATTATATCAAGGGAGGTATTTTGTGGCTACTGTTTTATTGTGCCATCTTAATAAATGTTTTTGCTAAGAGGTAATCACGACTACCACCACCACCACTACTACTACTACTACTACTACTACTACTACCACTACTACTACTACTACCACTACTACTACTACTACCACCACCATTATTACTTACTACTACTACTACTACTACTACTACTACTACTACTACTACTACTACTACTACTACTACTACTA
>JAJPUD010000398.1:157075-168226 GCA_023553655.1 Myrmecobius fasciatus | reverse complement strand
TACTACTACTACTACTACTACTACTACTACTACTACTACTACTACTATTACTAAGAAGTAAACCAGTGATGACTCATGAACTACAGTCATTAGATTCTAGACCCAATGTCTGGCAGCTGTGGAAAGTAGCAGTAATCCTCTGGGAACCAATCCTGGAGTAGAAGTTGAATGGATATTGTATAGAGGATCCTTTATATATACATTTATATTATCAGTTTTATCTGATTATCTGATTTATCTGATTATTCCTTCTGGTTCGCATTTTTAAGAGCTGAACTTACCTATTTTCAATGAGTTACTAGATTAATATTTCATCACTTCCTTGACTATTAAATCTAAGAAACCTAGGGGCAGCTCTATGCTGACTTCAAATTTAGCCTCAGACATTTATTAACTGTGTGATCCTGGGCAAGTCACTTAACCCCAATTGCCTCATCAAAAAAGAAAGAAAGTAAGTAACCTGCAATTAATTTAAACACTTCGTTGATCTTTGAGGTCACAGTTAAAGAATAAGGATTATATTTAACAGTAACATTTAGTTTTTATTCTTTGTTAGTTAGCAATTGACTTCCCTGGAATGATTATTTTTGTCAGTTATTCTTTATTTGGTTTTTTGAAAAGCTTTCCTTTTAAAATGATTTATTATTGCCTTTTATTTTTATATCACAATAATTTCCGATTATATCACTTTTCTCTTCTCTCTTTACTCTTTCCCTAAAAAGAACCCTACCTTTCCATAAAGAAAAATAGGCAACAAACAATAGTGACCAAGATTGACAATATATACAAAATTCTTAACCTCCTATCTTTGTACCTAGGGGAAGGCAATATGTTTTGTATGTTCTCTCAGACTAATATTATAATGATTATGCATTAAGATTCCTTTTAGTTTTCCTTTCACTTATATTCTTGTAGTTGTATTGTTATATTGTTTGTTATATTGTTTTTCTAGGTCTACTTCAATCTTCATCTTTCATGTGAATATTCCTGTTTCCCTAAATTTTTCTGACATAATTTTTTACTACACAATAATATTCCATTGCATTCATCTTCCATAGTATTTAGCCATTACTCCCAAATGATGGGCATCATATTTCTTTGCAACTACAAAAAAGTGCCTGCTATCAATATTTTAATACATACTAGACCCTTGTTTCTGAAATCTTTTAACTCCTTGGATTATGGTCCATGTAATAGGAGTGTTATATCAGAAAGTATGAACATTTTATATATCTTTCTCACATAAAATTGTTTTCCAGGATGGTTAGACCAATTCACAAATTCACAAACAATGTATTAATGTATCTATTTCTTCCTAACTCCTGCAATATTGACTGTTTCTAATTTTGGTTATCTTTGCAAATTAGAAAGGTAAAAATTGCTTTGATGAGAATTTCTCTGATTTTTAATGTTCTGGAATAAGATTTTATATGGGATTTGTTGTTTGCCATTTTTCTTTTGAAAACTGTTCATATCCTTTAACCACTTGATAAGAATAGCTCTTTTTATGTTTAAAAGTGATTTTACTATGCATGCTCAAATCACCTAAGAGGGAGGCACTATTTGGGAAAATGATGAATAGGATATGGGAATAGGATAGGAGATGGGAATAATAGCACCCATCTCCTAGGGCTGTGAGAGCCAAATGAGATACTTGTAAACTGATTAGTATGGAGCCTAGCATATAGTAGGCACTATATGAATGCCTATTTCATCTATTTCAGGTAATCAAAACTGTTTTTTTCTTTTACATATTTCAAAAACCCAAATAAAGAATAACTGACAAGAAATATTCATTCCAGGGAAATGAATTGTTGACCAACAAAGAATAAAAACTAAATGTCACTGTTAAATATAATCCTCATTCTTCAACCCTGACCTCAAAAATCAATGAAGTGTTTAGATTAATTGCAGGTTTCTTTTTTTTTCTTTTTCTTTCTCTTTCTTCCTCCCTTCCTCCCTCCTTCCCTCCTTGCCTCCCCCCCCCCCCCTTTCTTTTCTATTTAGTGCTATACCAATCAAACTCCCAAGAGATTATTTAACTGACCTAGAAAAAAATAACAACATTCATCTGGAAAAACAAAAGGTCAAGAATTTCAAGGGAATTAATGAAAAAAAATGCAAATGAGGGTGGCCTAGCTGCACCAGATCTAAAGCTATATTATAAAGCAGTGGTCACCAAAACCATTTGGTACTGGATAAGAAATAGAGTAGTGGATCAGTGGAATAGGTTAGGTTCACAGGACAAAATACTCAATGACAATAGTAATCTAGTGTTTGATAAACCCAAAGACCCCAGTTTTTGAGATAAAAACTCACTATTTGACAAAAACTGCTGGGATAATTGGAAACTAGTAAGGAAGAAATTAGGCATTGACCCACACCTAATACCACATACCAAGATAAGGTAAAAATGGATTCATGATCTAGGTATAAAGAATGATATTATAAACAAATTAGAACAATGTAGGATGGTTTACCTCTCAGACATGTGGAGGGGGAAGGAATTTGTGACCAAAGAAGAACTAGAGGTCATCATTAATCACAAAATAGATAAGCTTGACTATATCAAGTTAAAAAGTTTTTGTACAAACAAAATGAATGCAGACAAGAACTGGGAAAATATTTTTACATCCAAAGGTTCTGATAAAGGCCTCATTTCTAAAATATATCGAGAATTGACTCAAATATATAAGAATTCAAGCCATTCTCCAATTGATAAATGGTCAAAAGATATGAATAGACAATTTTCAGATGAAGAAATTGAAACTATTTCTGGTCACATGAAAAGGTGCTCCAAGTCACTATTGATCTTTTCTTTCTTTTTTTCTACTTCAGAGAGAAAACCTCCTGAGTTTCCCTATCACATGGGTGGGACCAGCTTCTTTTTCTTGGCTGCATAGTCAGAACAGGCTGAGTTGAAAATATGAGACTGAGACACTCTCTTTCCAGCAGTATTCCAGGGGTGAAGGCTGGATGTTGCTTCCAGTCTAGGAGGGAACCCTTGAGAAGCCAAGGTGCAATGATGCAAGTTCAGGGGGCTCTGGACTGGGACTTTGGAGAGATCACTATATGGGAACTGAGTCGAGTTGTGAATCTAATTCCCCTCCCCTCCCCAGAGACTAAAGTGGTATAGGGGTGGGGGAGGGATTATGCCTTCCAGGAGTTTGAGAGAGGGGGGAGATAGTAATTTATTTATTCATGTTATCCCTTTAAAGTAAATATTCCTTTGTAAAATCCAATCTGACTGTTAAGTGGTTAAATGGTTAAATTAGTGGTTAAATGGTTAAATTAGAATTGGAGAAATAATACTGGTCATGGCTTGAGCCAATAGTAGAAACTAGATGATGGCCCACAACTCCCTGAGGGATACCAGAAAATCCTGGAGGAGGGATGAAACGTAACATTGGCTCTGGACAAAGAATCAGGAAGCCCTGAATTCAAATATGGCCTCAAATACTTCCTAGCAGAGTGACCTTAGACAGTCACCTTTCCTCAACTCTAAAATAGAGGTAATAGCACCTACCTACCTGGGTTCTTGTGAGAACCAAATGATTTAATATTTGTAAAGTCCTTAGCACAACGGGTTCTTAATACTTGTTCTTTTCTCTCCCCTCATATCTTTGGTTTAAAACTTTTGTCAGTGATATTTAATGCAAACATGTTTCCCCTACTCGGTTGTTTCATTTCTCAGTCTTACTAGCATTGACTTTTAGAATTTTTATGTAGAGACCAATATTGTTGTAGTTTGTCCTTTGTTCTCAAAGAGGACCATGATCTCAGGGAGAAGATCCAGGACATGCAGATGAATTGGACTTAAGCGAGGGAGGGCTGGGCAAGGTCACTGCCTCAGTTTCCCCTCCAGAGCCATCTGGGTCCAGTGGCCAGGTGTAGATCAGGATGCCTGGAGATATCCTGGATGCAGTGGGAGACCTTGGCCCTTGTAAGCTAAAGTGTTCAACAAGTCTCAGTTTGACTGTGGCTGCACTCATTTAGAGATTAAAGTGATTAAAGCAATTGAGGCAAAGAATCCTCTCTTTTACTTAGCCCCCCCCAAATCTAAATAAATGAATGAATGAATGACTCTGGGAGGGGGGATCCTAAGGGTTTCTGGCCAAAGCAGAAATGATTGCTATTTACACTCACTCTGAGTCGATCATGACCCAAATGGGGTGCAGCCTAGGACCTACAGGTGGCCACTGAGGATCAGATTGGTTTCCCTTCAAGGCCTTGTTCTTAAGAAAGAAATCCAGTTTGTAAGCCCCAAGATACCTGGGGAGGCTTCAGAGATCTACCCCCAGAGAGACCACTGGAGGTGCCAGAGTGCACAGAATGCTGGACCTGGACTCAGAAGCCTCGAGTTGAAATCTGGCTTCAGACACTTTCTAGCCATGACCCTGGACAAGTCCCAACCCTGTTTGCCTCAGTTTTCTCAAATGCAAAATGGGAATAATAGCACCCATCTCCTAGGGCTATGAGAGCCAAATAAGATACTTGTAAACTGCTTGGTATGGAGCCTGGAATATAGTAGGCACTATATAAATACGTATTTCATCTGTTTCAGGTAATCAAAACTGCTTTTTTCTTTTACAATCTCTTTGATATATATATATATATACATATATATGTATGTATATATATATATATACATATATATATATATATATATATATAAGCATGAAATATGTCCTCCTATTTTAAAATTCTAATCTCCTTAAGTGCTGGGCTGTTTTATTTTCTGCCTTTACTTAGAGTCTAGACAGTGCTTTAGGCATAATTAATATTGAATAAGAATTGAATTCTGATACCAAACTAAACTTATAGGATAACAATAACAAAATAATTGAATTTTATTGAATGGTGTTAAAGTGACTAAAATCTCCCCCCCTCCAATAATATACTTATAGCTGTTACCTTAAGAAGCCTTTCTTCCTATTTCTTCTTTAGGATATCTTATTTTATGTTCCAGTATTACATTTTTGTGACAAAAAAAAGTATTTTATACATGAACTGATGCTAAGTGAAGTGAGCAGAACCAAGAGATCATTATACACAGCAACAACAAGAGTATAAGATGATCAATTCTGACAGATGTGGCTCTTTTCAACAATGAGATGATTCAGGCCAATTCCAATGGTCTTGTGATGGAGAGAGCCATCTGCATCCAGAGAGAGAGACTGTGGGAACCAAGTGTGGATCACAACATAGTATTTTCACTTTTTTGTTGTTTGCTTTTTGTTTTCTTTCTCATTTTATTTCCTTTTTGGTTTGATTTTTCTTGTGCATCATGAAAAGTGTGGAAATATGTATAGAGGAGTTACATGTGTTGAACACATTGGATTGCTTGCTGTCTGGGGGAAGAGGGAAAGGAGGGAGAAAAAAATTTGGAACACAAGGTTTGCAGGGGTGAATGCTGAAAACTATCTATGCATATATTTCCCCTCCTTCCCTCTACCCCCTCCCATAGATGGCAAGCAATTCAATATATGTTGTACATATTAAAATAGATGTTTTAAATCCTGTATTTGTAAACATATTTATACAATTCTCTTGCTGCACAAGAAAAATCAGATTAAAAAGGAAAGAAAACAAGAAAACAAAATGCAAGCAAACAACAAAAAGAGTGAGAATTCTATGTTGTGATCCACACTCAGTGTAGATGGCTTTCTTCATACAAGATCATTGGAACTGGCATCAGTCATCTCATTGTTGGAAAGAGCCATGTTCATCAGAATTGATCATGATATAATACTGATGTTGCTGTGTATAATGATCTGGTTCTGCTCATTTTGATCAACATCACTTCATGCAAGTCTCTCTAGGCCTCTCTGAAATCATCTTGCTGGTCATTTCTTACAGAACAATAATATTCCATAACATTCATATACCATAATGTATTCAGCCACTCTCCAATTGATGGGTATCCATTCAATTTCCAGTTTCTAGCTGCTACAAAAAGGGCTGCCACAAACATTCTTGCATATGTGGAGCCCTTTCTTTCCTTTAAGATCTCTTTGGGATACAAGCCTAATAGAAATACCGCTGGGTCAAAGGGATGCACAGTTTGACAACTTTTTGGGCATAGTTCCAAATTGCTCTCCAGAATGGCTGGATCCGTTCACAGTTCCACCAACAATGTATCAGTGTCCCGGTTTTCCCACATCCCTTTCAACATGTGTCATTATCTTTTCCTGTCATCTTAGCCAATCTGACAGGTATGTAGTGGTATCTCAGAGTTGTCTTAATTTGCAGTTCTCTGATCAATAGTGATTAGGAGCACCTTTTCATATGACCAAAAATGGTTTCAATTTCTTCATCTGAAAATTGTCTGTTCATATCCTTTGACTATTTATCAATTGGAGAATGGCTTGAATTCTTATTTGAGTCCATTCTCTCTATATTTTAGAAATAAGGCCTTTATCAGAATCCTTTAATATAAAAAGGATTTCCCAATTTATTGCTTCCCTTCTAATCTTGCCTGCATTAGTTTTGTTTTTATAAAAACTTTTTAACTTAATATAATGAAAATTATCTATTTGGCGTTCAATTATGAGTTCCAGTTCTTCTTTGGACACAGATTTCTTCCTTCTCCACAAATCTAAGAGGTAAACTATCCTATGTTCCTCTAATTTGCTTATAATATCACTATATCTAGATTACGAACCCATTTCAATCTTAACTTGGTATATGGTGTTAGGTGTGGGTTCAATATCTAGTTTCTGCCATACTAATTTCCAATTTTCCCAGCAGTTTTTGTGAGTTCTTGTCCCAAAACTGGGGTCTTTGGGTTTGTCAAACATTAGATTGCTATAGTTATTGACTATTTTGTACTGCCATCCTAACCTATTTTATTGATCAACTACTCTATATCTTAGCCAGTATTAAATGGTTTTGATGACTACTGCTTTATAATCTAGTTTTAGGTATGACACTGCTAGGCTACCTCTACTGGCTTTTTTTTTTTTCACTTATTCCCTTGAAATTCTTGACCTTACCACTACACACCTGTCAGATTGGCTAAAATGACAGGAAATGATAATGACAAATGTTGGAGGGGATGTGGGAAAACTGGGACACTGATACATTGCTGATGGAACTGTGAACGGATCCAACCATTCTGGAGAGCAATTTGGAGCTATGCTCAAAAAGTTATCAAACTGTGCATACCCTTTGACCCAGCAGTGTTTCTACTGGGCCTATATCCCAAAGAGATTTTAAAGGAGGGAAAGGGACCCACATGTGCAAAAATGTTTGTGGCAGCCCTTTTTGTAGTGGCAAGAAACTGGAAATTGAAAGGATGCCCATCAATTGGAGAATGGCTGAATAAATTATGGTATATGAATGTTATGGAATATTATTGTTCTGTAAGAAACGACCAGCAGGACGAATTCAGAGAGGCCTGGAGAGACTTACATGAACTGATGCTGAGTGAAATGAGCAGAACCAGGAGATCATTATACATGGCAACAACAAGACTATATGATGATCAATTCTGATGGACATTGTTCTCTTCAACAATGAAATGTTTCAAACCAGTTCCAATTGTTCAGTGAAGAAAGCCATATACACACAGAGAGAGGGATGTGAAATGTGGACTACAAGATAACATTTTCATGCTCTTTATTGATGTTTGCTTGCATTGTGTTTCCTTTCTCTGATTTTTTTGTTCATGTAGATATGATTTTTCTTGCATAGCAAGATAAGTATGGAAATATGTATACATATATTAGGCTTGTCAAGTATTTTAATATAATTAACATGTAGTGGACTTCCTGCCATCTAGGGGAGGGGAGGGGACTAGGGGGAAAATTTGTAACAGAAAGCTTTGTAAGGATCAATGTTGAAGAACTACCCATCCATATACTATGCAAATAAAAAACTTTAAATAAAAAAAAAAAAATTCTTGACCTTTTGTTCTTTCAGATGAACTTTGTTATTATTTTTATAGGTCTGTAAAATAATTTCTTGGGAATTTGATTGATATGGCACTAAATAAGTAGATTCATTTGGGTAGTATTGTCATTTTTTTTTTTTTAATATTTGCAGGGCCTACCCATGAGCACTTGATATTTTTCCAACTGATTCGATCTATTTCTGTGGAAAGTGTTTTGTAGTTGCGTTCATATATATAGTTCCTGACTTTCCCTTGGCAGATAGATTTTTCCCAGATATTTTATACTATCAACAGTTATTTTGAGTGGAATTTCTTTTCGCGAGATGGACCACTTTCATAGACAAGTTGAATTCAGAAAACCCCAGCAAAACAAACAAATGTTAACCCTGTTGATATACGTATTTGAAGTAACACATTTTACAAAGTTTCAGTAGTTTTTTTCAATTGTGTCTGACTATGACCCCATTTGGATTTTTTTGGGCAAAGCTCCTAGAGTGGTTTGTCATTGCCTTTTCCAGCTCATTTTACAGATAAAGAAACTAAGGCAAACAGGTTTAAATGTCTTACTCAGAGTCCCAGGTAGTTAAGTGTATGAGGCTGGATTTGAATTTAGGAAAAGTAATTTTCCTGACTCAAGGTCTGGTGCTCTATTCACTGCAATATTTAGCCATCCCTATTACAAAATTTACAGTCATTCATAGTTTCTTCCCATATTCAATATTGGTAAAATTTCCTGTTTAACAATTTTTTCTTTATTTTTCTGTTTATTATAATAAATCCATTTTAGAAAATACCCGAGGCTGACTATCAATGTCAGCAAAACCAGAGGAGGTGATTAAGAAGCAAAAGATTCATAGCATTTTTAACTTGAAGCTTAGAGATGACCTGCTCTAGTGCCTTCATTTTCCAGATGAGAAAAAGCTGCCCACAAGTTACACTACTAGTTCCACTAATGGGGTGCTCAAGGCCATCCCAATAAGCAAGCGAATATTACTTTGCCTGTACTTTCCAGTTTAGAAACTGGAATGGAGAAAGCAGAATGAATTCTGGTGGTTTAAAAAACCCTGGGGCAGCTAGGTGGTTCAGTGGATAGATCACCAACTCTGAAGTCAGGAGGACTTGAGTTCAATTTTGATCTCAGGCACTTAACATTCTCTAGCTGTGTGACCCTGGGCAAGTCACTTAACCCCAATTGCCTCAGCAAAAAGCAAAAATGAAAACAAAAACCCTGGCATCAGCCTTTTTCATAGTGGCAAGGAACTGGAAACTGAGTGGATGCCCATCAGTGGGAGAATGGCTGAAAAAGTGATGGAATATAAATGCTATGGAATATTATTGTTCTATAAGAAATGATCAGTAGGATGATTTTAGAAAGGCCTGGAGAAACTTGCATGAACTAAGTGAAGTGAATAGAACCAGGAGAACATTGTATACAACAAAAAAATTATACGATGATCAACTCTGATGGATATGGCTCTTTTCAACAATGAGGTGATGCAAGTCAATTCCAATTGTTTTGTGATGGAGAGAGCCATCTGCACTCAGAAAGAGATTGTGGGGACTAAGTGTGCATCACAACATAGCATTTTCACTTTTTTTGTTGTTTGCTTGCTTTTTGTTTTCTCATTTTCTTCCCTTTTTGATATGATTTTTCTTGCACAGCATATTTGTGGAAATATGTATAGAAGAATTGCACATGTTTAACATATATTGGATTACTTGCCATCTGGAGAGGGGGCGGAGGGGAGAGAAAAAAAATTGAAACATAAGGTTTTGCAAGGGTGAATGTTGAAAACTATGCATGTTTTGAAAATAAAAAAAACTTCATAAAAATAGCTAAAGTGTAAAAAAAAAAAAGAAAAGAAACACACCAAAACAACAAAAAATAACCTTGGCATGGGGGTGGGGGGCTGAGTTTAAATTTGTAGTCTTTAAGCAAAACTGGGCAATTATTATCCCCTTTAAGCATTTCTAGAAATACTTGTGATGTGACTTGGAGAGAGGACTCTGATGGTTTGAGGTCTCATTTCTGGCAGAATGAGAATAAGTGGTCAGTTCAATTCAATAAACATTTTTTGAGCATCTACATCAGGCACAGTGCTAAGCACCTTGCATACAAATAAGGAAAATAAAAAAAGACATTCCCTAATCAGGGACAGGTATTTCTAAAACTGGTGGTTCTGAGAATTTGAGATACTGAGGAATGTCATAAATCCTGAATTCTAATCCCCAGTTAATATTAAATTGCCATTTAATATTTCTGTGACATTAAGTCGGGTAAGTCAATCTCTCTGGATCTCGAAATATATAAAGGGGCAGTTTAACTCCGAGGCCCTTTTCCAACTTTCAATCTGTAATCAGAACGGCCCTGTGCCTCAGTCTTCCTAATCTGCACAATGGCACTCTTTCCTGCTTTAAAACCCGGAACCTAAGAGATGCCGGGCCGCCTCTCAAAGCTAAGCCGTCATTGGCTCAGTACATTTTTCCGACCCGCCCACGGAAACCTCCATTAGCGCCGACTTCTCGCTTCTGGGTTCCATTGGCACAAAGGCCAAACAAACACCACTCGAACCCGAGCAGAATGCACAAAGCACCTCCATGCGCACAGTGCCTGGGTCGTCCCGGGCCATTAGAAAAATGGGCCGGGGGGAATTCGGGAGGAGAGCGAAGAAGATAGAGGTCTTCCTACGCGGAGGAAATCCTCCCCTCCCGCATCCTTACCCTACCTAACACCTCGCCTCTCCTGGAGAGTCCAGTGATGGACAAGTAGCGGCGCAGAGGCTGTCGGGGCTTGTAGTCCTCTCGCTGCGCGTCATGTCCCCTACGGCTACAGCCCCGCCCCCTCCCGGCAGGAGTCGCGTCTGGGGTGAGGGTAGGGGGGCGGAGAGGGGGAAGGACGCGATCTAGGCTCGGCTCCCGCCCACCCCTTCCCCTCCCCTCCGACTTCCTGCTCGGGCCGGACTACAGCTCCCGCCGTCCTTTCGGTGCCGGGGCTAAAAGCGAAAATAAATCGGGCTCGGAGGCGTCTCGCTCTTGCTCTCGCTCGGGCTTCCTCTCAGTTTTGTTTTCCCCGCGGCAGGACGGGCACCGGGGCGGGCCCTCTGTCCTCCGGGGGGGTGGCAGGGCTTCTCCGCCCTCCGTCTGGCTGCAGGTCGGCTGGGGCGGCGCGAGGCAGCTGAGAGCCCCTCGGGATCGATTCCCCCGCCGGCCGGCGCGAGGCAGCCGGGGGGGGGGGCCCGCGGGCCCAGCGCTCCGGC
>JAJPUD010000398.1:61508-152075 GCA_023553655.1 Myrmecobius fasciatus | reverse complement strand
GGGCCCGCACCCTCGTCCAGCGCGTTTTTGCCTTCCCTCGTGCTCTCCGCGTCGGGCGCCTCCCAGTCCATGGCGGTCCCCTCCCCACGGCCCTGCCTCCGGGTGTCACTCGAGTGGACCTGTTGAGTGGGACCTTGCCCCGGGGCTGCTTCTGCAGAACTTTGTCCGCCTTTAACCAGCCAGTTAATTAGGCAGATTCTTACCTGGACTTAGACCAATGAGGCCGGAAGAGACCCCTCCCCCCGAAGTCAGAAATAGGGTGCCCATCGATAGGAGAATAAATTTTGGCCCCCAAATTCAAAAGTAGGCGTGTTCATCGATGGGGGTATAAATTGTGGATTCCCCAAAATCTGGAAGAAGTAGGGCTACTCATGAATGGGGGAAATAAATTGTGGACCCTCAAACCTAGAATATATAGTGGTACCCATGGATGAGTGGGAATAAATTATGGCCCCCCAAACTTAGAAGGGGGTGCTCATGGATGAGAAGGAATAGGTAAATTGTGCTCCCCTCAAACCTAGAAGAAAGAGGTACTTATCCATGGGGAAGAAGTAGTCAAACTCATTTCCCTCCCCCCCCCGAAATAGGGCTACTCATGGATGGGGGCAACTGATAAATTGTCCCCCCAAAGTCTTGAAAGCGGATACTTATCAGTGTGTGGGGGGGAATATATAAATGGTGGCCTGGATATAACCGGTTATTGGTGGCATGATGAATCAGAAATGTGAAACTTGAATTGGGAGAGGTTAATCTAGGAGTCGGGTTGGAGCCCTGGGCTATCCCTTCCTAGCCTGGGAATCTGCTCGGCTGTGGTGTGATTGGCACACAGAGAGGGAGATGCTTCCCTGGGAGCAAGTGCTGAGTTGATGTAGGGCCTGGGAGAATGGGGTGTACCCCAGAAGGAAAGCCTCTGCTGCTAATCTGTTGTAGGACATTCTGCCCTCAAGGAGCTTACATTCTAAGGGGTGAAGTCACCTGCAGAACTCTTGGATGTGTCTAGTTATCCGATGGGATATATTATATGGAAAATAGAGCTTTATATGAGAAACTTTTTTTAGGTGAATATATAAAGGATACGTAAATGGGAAGTAATTCTATATGGGCACTATATCTATAAATAGGAAATCATCACACACACACACACATATATATATATGTATGTCTCTATATATACACAAACATAGATAGGAAGAAAGGCATTGTAATTAGGAGGGGGTAGGGAAAAGCTTCCTGTAGGAGATAGAATTTTAGTTGGAATTTGAAAGGGGTGGGGGGTAGTCAGTAGAGACAGCCAGAGAATGCCCATGGCTGAGCAGTAGGTAATAAAGACTTCATTTTTATTAACAAAATTAGTTAGTATTTCAGGAAAAAGAAAGTATTTTTACCTCTTGATCACTCCCCTTATTCTACTATTTGTAGGGTGGGACTTAGAAATAGTTTTAATCAAATTTCCTATGTGTTACAACTCTTTTCTGCCAATTTGTTTTCATATAAATCCTTTTTTTTGAGGGAGTTTTAAGAAGGTGATTGTGGATATATAAACACTTTTTGCAGGAATACAACAAAAATTGTATCAAACAATAGCTACTAAAATTGCTACCCCTCCCCATCCTTGCATTTTTATTATAATTTCATAGAAATTTGGTCAGTTCTCCATCTTGAATTAAAGATTTTTTACCTAGTGACATTTGAGAATTGCTCCCCTTCCCTTTTAACACTCTCTTGCAGTCTAAATCAGGGTCTTTCATTTGGAAATCTTTTATGTTCTAATAGTATCAATTTTTGGTAGATGTTCTAGTTAGAAAAAATTATTATGAAAAATGAAAAACAATACAATTTTGGTACCTTTTGTGTACCTGTCAGTTATTTCAATCTCTTTTGAATCCGCCCTTGTGACAAAGATAGACAGCTTAGCAAAAGCAATATCACTGCCACATCTGAAACCAGATACAATATTCCTTCCTGATAGGTGCCCTTCCCCCATTTCTCAGATATTCTGTATTTTAAAGACCTTATTATTTTAAATCTCTAGCATAAAATCAAAATTTTTAATCTTAAATTTTTTTTTTTTAACTCAAAAACATTTCTCATGGTCAGGGGCAATTATTAACCCTTTGCACTTCATCCTGAAATTCAGCAGGATCAATTAAATTTTGACGTGTTCAAGAAATGAGAAGATGCTGTCCTCAAACTGTTTGCCTCTGTTGCTGGTCTTTATCTTCAGGAATTAAGATTTATTTCAGCTACTGCTGTGAAGTGTGTATACACATATGTAGTCCATAGACTTAGTTCACTCTTTGTGAGCTGATTATACAGCTTGCTATTTTCCAGATATTTTGGGTCCCTAAAACCTATTTAAGTATCTCTAGAAACAGAAAAATTTATTTTTTTTAAACCTACTTAGAGAAGAAGAGAATCTTAAAATTCCCAAATTATAGTGAAGTCCCAGTTTTAATTATTTAGGCCAAAGATATATAGATAATGGCAAAATGTATGTTGGGAACATATGGGAGTGAAATATGGCACTGGTCCCAGGGTTTGGTATTTAAAAAAAAAAAAATGTGTGTAAGAATTTATTCTTAGCCTTGAGTTGCCTTAGAATGTTTTTAACTCCTGGGGTAATGTTTCTAAATACTTTAAACTGCAGAAGTGGTGGCAGCAGGTTGAAGTATGGAAGCAAGAAGGGAGCACATGCAGGAATGTAAAACTTTGTCTCACTCTTTAGGTATATCTAAACAGAGACCTTTAACTTTCTGCACATGTGTAAATAGTACATAGCTCTTTAAGGTTTGCAAAATCACTTTACAAATATTTAATTTTAATTTTAACACCTCATAGAACCCTCCACCAATTTGGGTACCCTACTCCTAAGGGGACTGACCTGAACCTATTTCAGTAGATCATGGAAATAAAAATAGGACATTCCCTAGATAACTTGCTGAAGCAGCATTTGTAAGTCTTTTCCCATTATCAACCAATTTGTTGACACAAAGTATGGTTTTGGAGGAGTGATAATTTCTTCTTGACGTCTATATATGTCTCCTTACATAGAGCTGCACAAATTAATTCGTCAGAAATACTGCTGTATACTTAGTCACAACATTTAATCTACTTTTAAAAAAAAATGATTTCTCCTTTCCAGCATTTAGCTTCATTTCTACTGTTTGAGGACATTTTTAGAAATTGCTGAATATATTACTTGTGAGTAAAGAGTTCAGAATACCTTGATTTTTTTTTTTAATAAAAAGATAAAATATATTTATTCCATTGTTTTTGATTCTAGGTAAGCTTTAGTTAGAGTCTGCCAACTGTTGCTAGGTAAATGACTGATTAGCCTTAGTTTGCTAGCTACAGGAAGCAATATCAGATGACAAACTAGAGTGTTACAGAAAACTAATAATGCCTTAGTTTAATGATGATATGGTTGCTGTGAATGAGCTTGTAATGTTTTTGGTTCCTTAATATCTGGGATTAGGAATGAGGCATCAATGGTGGGCTTATCAAATTGCTAGTTTTAGCCGTCAGCAAACCTTTTTGGAACATAAGAGATAGTACTACATTGGTAGCCAGGTTCTAAAATAGGTGTGAAGATCAGCTAAATTAGGAACAGATTAACTAGGATACTTTTTAAAGTCATTTTTTTTAAATGCTGCCTTAAAACAAATTAATAAATAAATGCTGCCTTTGAGTTACAGCCCATGTCTTAAGGTATCAGTCATCTAGTGCTGGGTTGTGTAAGAATATATTTCCAGAAATCATTAGATGTGGAAGCTTAATCTTTGAAACCATGGACTGCTATATTTGAGAATCTGAATTTTCTCATTTAAACATGTTAATGGGCTAGTACTTTGAAGAGTTAGAAATAGGAATTTTAAAAAAAAATGATCTTTTGTAGATGTCCTTTATTTTTTATATTTGCTTCTGTGTATGCCCTTTTCATCTTCCCATACCTAAGCAAACTATCCTTTTCAACAGAGATTATAAAAGAAAAGCAATTCAGCAAAACAAAATAATTTGCCATCTTGGCAATTAAAGTAGGAGGACGTGAGTTTTTCAAATATAATTATATTCAATGAAATTAGAGATTTTAAGAATTTTTTTTCAATCACAGGAGAATCACATCCATGCTGTCATTCATTCCCTTCCCTATTCTTCCAGAAAAATTAGAATATCAAATAATATGCAATTGTGGAATGCTATTTTGTGTTGCTTTTTTAAAAATTAAAAACTTGGTATAGAGGGACTGTGTCCCTTTAGTATGGGACTATTAGAAACTTCATAAAAATTGTTTAAAAGCTGGAAGATACCATCTAATACATCTCATTAATTTTATACATCTAAAAAATCAAGTTTCAGAGAAGTGAAATAATTTGTCTCAAGTTCATGCAGGTAGCTAGATGCATGTTTTCTATTGATGTGGTAGTTTTAAGAGTGCTAATGAACTCTGGAGTCTCATATGCTTGTACTGTGTTAAAGAAGTTTGGTACAAGATAAAACTAAAATTGCTCTTAAGAACTGTAACTATTATGCCATAAAAGCTTTTGCCTACTCCTGTGATTTTAAAAGTATTTTCAGTGGAAATAAAATATAAGAGGAAGAGAAAACAGATCTTGTAAGATAGGCTGTTCCTCTTAAACTTAGGAGGGATTGAAAAAAAGGAAAAGGGCACATATCAGATTGCTCCAGTTACGCAGAATGGGTTAAAGCTTTGGAAATGGGGAAGATGGTTAAATCACATGTGTGTTCTTTTTGAAGAAAAAAAAAGTCTCAAAAATATGCTTTTTTCTTTTTTAGGTATTGCATTCTCAGTCTCGACATGTTGAAGTCAGGATGGCCTGTATACACTATCTTCGAGAAAACAGAGAGAAATTTGAAGCGGTAATTTGTCAAACATGAAGTGTTCTTGTTTTTGTTTTTTGTTTTTTTTTGACTTTGTTGACTTTTTAGGTCTCAATCATGCTCTAGACTTTTCCAAAATCCCATAGAATACTTAAAATGGAAGGAATCAAGTGCATCATTTATTGAATTTTATGAATTTGTTCTTGTTTGATCGATTAGATCTTTGGGGTTTTCTTGGCAAAGATACTAGAGTAGTTGGCTGTTTCCTTCTCCAGCTCATTTTACAAATGAGGAAACCCAGACACACAGAGTTAAATGACTTGGCCAGGGTCGTAGTCTGAGGCCACATTTAAATTTAGCTCCTTCTGACTCCAGGGCTGACAGTCTCTCTGTCCACTATGCCACCCAGCTGCCCCTGGTTTCTATGAATGCAATGGTGATATTTTAAAAGGTTTTTGAAGATTATCTCCAAATATTATTAGATAACGTTGAATACTTATTGTATGCAAGGAACTTATGGATGAGTAAAACACAACCTTAAGAAGATAAACTTTGGGGGCAGCTAGGTGGCGCAGTGGATAGAGCACCAGCCCTGAAGTCAGGAGGACCTGAGTTCAAATCTGGCCTCAAACACAACATTCCCTAGCTGTGTGACCCTGGGCAAGTCACTTAACCCCAATTGCCTCAGCAAAAACAAAAAAAAAAAGATGATAAACTTTGTTACCTAACATTATGAGGGAATGAGCTACTTGACAGATTACTTGACAAATTGTTAATTTGAATATGGGATACAAATTTTCATAGAATATATTTAAAAAAAACAAACTTGATGGAACTCTACAGCATGGTAAATAAAATTTAATCAGAAGCACTTAGATCTTTTCTCAGGTTCGTTCTTAGAAAAATAATTTCCACCACATTGAGGATTTCTGTTAAGTGCTGATTAATAGGGAATACTGTGTAACAAAATGGCAGCAACTTAAATTTTGTTAGTAGTATGTGGTAAATTATAAAGTAACGTTAGGATCAGTTTTTATTAAGAGTTGAAAACAAATGATTTTACAACTTAGGAACACATCATCTGACAATTTTATCTTGTTCTGTCTTCTTGATTTTGAAAAAATTTTGGGGAAAAGACACTTTTTTGTATATCTTAGTTTTATAACTTAAAAGGTAAAAAATACCAACTTTTGAATTTAGATAATGCTAGGAGTCAATCACTTAATATATTGCAGATAGTATATTATAAGCTCTGGGAATTCAAAGGCAAAATAATCAGTTCATTCAAGGAGCTTACATTCTAATGGAGGAGATAACATAGGCATAGAATTGATTGAAGGCCTTTTGATATGGTGGGTAGGAGGCTGGACTTGAAATCTGGGAGAGCAGAGTTCAAGCTTCAGGTTATCAACCATGTTTTCCTACACATAGTCACCTGTACACTCCTTTCTGCAGAATGGGGAAAATAATAATAGTGCCTGCTTCACAGAATTTAAGGGTTAAATAAAAATGTGTATGCTAAGTGCTCTGTGAACTTTGCATTATTCAATAGAAATTATCTTTATTAATATACAAGAGGAAGTATAGTGGGTACACAATGGACATAGTTAACTTGGAATTAAAATATACTATCCATTTGAATCATAACAATTTAAGTTCTAACAAGACAATTTGGAAAAGCAGGATGGTATAAAATTATATATGAGACTTTTTGGAAAATGATCCACAGCTGTTAATAAGAATTTAATGCCAAAACTGCACTTTGATCTTTATGTATCTTTCTTCAGTGATTAAATGTTTTTATAATTTAACTAAAACTGAATAATCTGTCATTTTAGAATTTAGTTTCCTTCCCTCGATTAAAGTAACAGATCTTACTCTTGAAAAAATTATATAGAAGTTATGTTCTGATGTTAGTGATTATATCAAGATTACCATTGAGTTGTATGTAAAACTGAAAATGCTTCTTTTTTACACTTTATACTTAAATACCCATTTTTTTTAATTTCTAGGAAGACCAAGTCTAATCCATCATTTACATGACAAGTTCTTGAAGACTAGACTACTTTCATGTTTTCTGTGTCTACCTGCAGGTTAAATAGTCCCAGTTCCTTCAAAGATCCTTATGTGACATTGTCTTCAATGCATTCACCATTTCCTTTTAACTTCCCTTTGAGTGCATACCAGTTTCTGTACTAAAAATGTTTTCCCAAAACTGAACAAAGACTTCATATGTCTTATATTGTTTTCAGTTTGTCTTCCAGGTAATCTATACAATTTTCAGATTAATGTTTCTAACACATAACCTCCAACATGTCACTTAAACATTTTTTGCCTCTTAAGGCCATCTTTAATAGTAGAATCATAACCTCATAGATTTAGAATTATGAGGGATGTTAGGGATTGTCTAGTTGAGTCTTGTTCCTTTCCAAACTGATTTCATGCCAGTCATTTTTCTATGATCATAATCACATTCATTTTCCTTTCTGCTTTTAGTCTTGTTTTTCTAGATTATAATACTTATTTTTCCTTTCCAATCTATTCCTACTTAATCCTTCAGAGGAAAACTCAATTCCTTTTCTTCAGGGAAACTTTTCTGACAATTTTATCCTATATTGGGTAGCTTCTGTTTTTTCTAATTAAGGAGCATTAGCACGAAATGAAAAGAATACTGACTCTGGAATAACATCAGGCCTTCCATGTGTTTGACATTGAGAAACTTCCTTACATTTCCTAGGTGTCAGTTTCTCCATTTGTAGGTCTTATGATCAAATGATTCTAAATTCTTTTGCAGTCAGTCAATAAATGTTTATGTGTGGCAGGCACTGTGCTAAAGTAAGCACCATTACAATCTCCTATCCTCGGTTTCTACCACTCCCCCCCATTCCACAGAAAATGTAAGAACTAAAAAGGCTTATAAAAATACATAATGTAGTAGAACACAAAAGGACTTTATAGTAGCTCCAAAACAATACAATTCCTCTGAATCCTACTTTCCACAGTGTACCTAAGTTTTTTTTAACTTATAGTGCCACTCTATCACTTGAACTTGGGGGAACTGAACTAAGAATTCCTTGGGGGCAGTCTTAAATGAATGAAAAGCACTTAAGTATTAACTAATATTTTGTATTGGGGATATAAATAAAAAATGAGACAGTTCTTGCTCTTAAAAACACAGAATCTGATGGGGTGAAAACACATTGTAATTGGTGTCTAGGGAACAGCATTTTGGTCTGAAGTTATATAAGGATAGTAAAGCCATAGGAGAACTGATTGATGGGCCCTTTCCAAAAGTAGTGGTAGGATTGATTTAATTATAGTGTTTCTATAATGGAAATGAATGGAGTGGGAGAACAAATATAAAGAAGATGCCTGGGGTGGGTGGCTGGATTATGAAATATAGTCTAGTTGGTGTGAGACTAGCTAGATAGAATGGTTTGTTAGTGATATTCTCATGAGTCTCACATATTAGGCTAGACTCATGGTTTTACCTTGTAGTTCAGGGTCTCTTTGAAAAAGAAATAAATAGGCTACACCTGAACATTCTGGCTTAGATACTGCCATGAAAACTCTGGCTTCCCCAGAAGGGGAATATGAATTCTAGGCAACCCCTTTTCAGTTGTACCTGCACTATCTGAATTACCATAATTGTAGAGTGTAAAATCCAAGGCTCATCTGCCCAATAGTGTGGCTTTTGATCCCTTGCTGTTTGTTCAACATTGAGAGTCTGTGCTAAAACTCTTAGGACAGTGTAGTTCTACTTTCCAGTATGTGGCTGAGAGCTATCCCTTCAGGAATACTCTTCTCTGCCACTTCTCTGCCTGCTGCTAACTAGAGGGTGTCTTCTAGGGCTGCCATATGTTTGAGATCATGTTAGCTTCTTTGTGTCTTGCCTCAAGGCATTCATCATGTTCCCTGCTTTGAAATCTCAGCTCTCCTATGTTATCTGGCTCTCTATGGAGAAAAGGTGGGGGGAAAGACTTTTTAATGGGAAATTATAGACCTTTGCATACACATAGTATCTGTTGTGTAAGAAAATACTTGATTAAAAAAAATCATTAAAAATCAGAGGTAGCATCAGTTGCCTTTCACAGTTATTGCTGGGGGAGATAGGGGAAAGCATAAACTATAAAATAGATAATTTTGACCTTAAAATTAAAAACATCGAAACTTGTATGAATAAAATCAGGGAAAGAAAAACACTATCACATAAATATCATCTAAAATGTGTGGGGAATTGACATATACAATAAAAAAGTTGAAAAGGTATCAAAGTATGGGAGTAGTTTTTAAAAATTAAAATCATAAGTGGCAACAAGAAAATATGGCTTGAATAACCAATTTTAAGAAATAAATACTCTTGACATTTACCTCGCCCTTTAAATTGACAAAGATGACAAAAGATGGGAAGAAATGACTGTTGGAAAGGTTATGGAAACACAAGCATACCCAAGTGTTATTATTGGTGGAGCTATTTAGGGGGCAAACTGTTCTAGTTTTCAATTTACGATTATTTTTAAAAAACAACTGTTTATCCATAGCCTTTTCTTCTACTGGACATATATTCCAAGGAAGTTTCAAAATATCATAGCACTATTCTTTATGGTAGCAGAGGTTAGGAAACAAAAGTGAGTACATTTTCTCTTATCAGAATATTGTGGTATATGAATGCAATTGGGTAGTATTGTATAGTTTTTAAAAAATAGGAATTCAGGAAACATGGAAGGAATTGAGAAAAGGTGATAAAAAATTAAATGTTGTCAATCAAGAAAATATACATGACTATGCCAAAGATTTTTTTTAAAGGAAGTTGGGCTCTGAGAAACAGACAAACCAGTGAAGGTCACAAAGAACAGTGGCTAAATTTCTTCCTTATGGCAGAGAAAGTTGGGGAGGATTGACACTGGACATATTCTTTTATATAACATGGTCTGCAACAAGTTATAGTGTAGTTAATCTTCAGTAGCTTAAAATTTAAGCTTTAATAACATGTTAAATAGATTTTCTTTTTTTTCTTTTTTTTTTTTTTTTACACAGGAGGGTTCATTTCTAAAGGGTAGGTGAGATTAAAGACAAAAATAAATTAATTTTTCAGTTAATTTTGAGCTTTTAAAAAGAAAATGACAACTATCCTGAATTCAGATTTATCTTGCATGAATTTACTGATCACATCTGTGTTTGAAAAATAGTACATATATGTGTTAGGTTTATGTAATAGAACTTGTCTATTTATTATAAGGAATCATGCTGTGTATTTTTTTTAGATCTAAATAAAGATCAGAGTGACGGTGTTTGATGCTCATCTTGTTTCCAGGTCTCTTAGCTACAGTGCTGGTACCCTGGACAAGTTAGGTCTCTCCTGGCAATTCAAACCTTATTCTGTAGCATCTTACTATTTATTGCCCTATATACTAATTGTTGCATATGTGTATGCTTCATCTTCTTGAATATATTGTAATCTCTATTTGAGTCTAAATAATAATTTTATACCAGGTAGCTCCTGATACAGTACTGGGTACTTAGTGTCTTCTCAGTATATATTTCATTGAATTAATGAAAATAAGTTTTATTGTACCAGTGAAGTATTATTTAAATAAAGTTTTTATTTTCAAAACACATGCATAGATCATTTTCAGCATTTACCTTTGTAAAACCTTGTGTTCCATTTTTTCCCCCTCCTTACCTCTCCCCTCCCTTCCCCTAGATGGCAAGTAATCCAATATATGTTAAACATGAGTAATCCTTTTATATATTTTTCCACAATTATGCTGCACAAGAAAAGTCAGATCAAAAAGGGAAAAAAATGAGAAAGAAACCAAAAAACAAGCAAACTACAACAACAACAAAAATGAAAATACTATGTTTTGCTCCACACTCAGAACCCACAGTCTCTCTGGATCAGATGGCTCTCTCCATCAGAAGTTTATTGGAACTGGCCTCATTGTTGAAAAGAGTCACGTCCATCAGAGTTGATCATAGTATAATCTTGTTGCTGTGTGCAATGTTCTCTTGGTTCTACTCACTCAGTAAAGTATTTTTGAAGTAATTTTTAAATGGTATTCTTAATTTTTTTTTTTTTTTAATTTCTTCCCAGTTCATAGAGGGGCCATTTGAAGAGTATTTAAAACGCTTGGAAAATCCACAGGTATGTTTCCTTTTTTATCCACTTGAATATAGACAACGTAGGTCATTGCCCTTGTGTGCTTTAATGAATTGCTGTGGCTTTAAAAGGATCAACTGGTGAATAGTCATCCTTATGTAATGAGGATAGGGACTATCCTTGTAACTTCATTAGTATAAAGAACTTCCTAGTGGGGGATTGCTCCCTCTCCTAATGAAAGGAAGTATCTTCTCTGGACCTTACTGGCTTAGATTTGCCTGGAATACTGAAAGATCAAGTGACTTAGCCAGGGTCTTGTGACTATTATGGGTAAGAGGCATATTTAGTTTTCTTTTTTTAAAGTTTAATTTTTCAGTGAAGAAGGTTCTTCCCTCCTTCCCACTTTATGCTGTTGGAAAAAAAAGAAGAAAATCCATGTAATAAATTCAATCAAGCAACAAAAAAAGATGAACTGGCTATGTCCAAAATGTATGTCTTATTCTGCATTTTGAATTCATCATTTCCCTTTCGGGAGATATAGAATATATTTTCTCATCAGTCCTTTAGAATCATGATTGATTATTGCATTGATCAGAGTTTTTAAGTCTTTCATAGTCTTTACAGTATTGTTGTATCCATTATTCTTCTGGTTTTACTAACTTCATTCTGCCCAGGTTTCCCAGGAATCATCCCTTTTTGTCATTTCTGATAGTACAGTAGTATTTGCTGGGCCATTCCCCAATGGATTGAAATCTTTTTATTTTCTAGATATTTCTCATTACAAAAAAAGCAGCTATACGTATTTTTATGCACATGAATCTCTTTTCTCTTTCTGTAATGTCTTTTGATATATAGACTTAGCAGTGGTATTACTAAGTCAAAAGGTATGCCCATTTTAGTAACTTTGGGGACATAGTTCCAAATTACTTTCCAGAATGTCTGGACCAGTTCATACCTCCTTTAACAAGGTATCATTGTGCTTGTTTTCTTGCAATTCTTCCAGCATTTGAATTTTTCCTTTTCTCACCATTTTTTGCCAGTCTGTAAGGTTCTACTTCAGAGTTGGTTTAATTTTCATTTCTCTTGAATCATTTTTTTGGATTTCGAAGTAGTGCAGTGTTCTGATTATCTTTTGATATCATTATGAAGATCAAATAAGTAAAAATACTGCATAAACACAAATACATATCTACTTTGTACACAGATAAACATACAAATACAAAAGTACTTCATAAATGCAAATGAAAGATGTTGGCTTTATTATAATGAAATTTGTGTTGTGTGTGTGTGTTTTTTTTTAATACTTATTGGTGCTTTTGCAAGTGTGTGGATGAGAGGAGGCATTAAATTGTTTGGGGATTTGGAGGGCATTTAGATTAGTTCTTGAAGTTACTTTTTTCCCATGGCTTTCCCAACCTACCTAAGTAGGTGTGAAGCTAATCTGAGAGAGAAGTTGAGATTCTGTATTATTATATGTGGGGGAGAGGGTGGAAGGGCAATCTCTAATGCCCTGTGATGTCATTATAAGTCAGATTGTTTGGTGAGGTGAAGGATTGTTGTTTCCTGAATATTGGTAGGTAAGAATTTCATTTTATTCCACAGCTGGGAGTGAAAGAGGGGGATGGGTTGACCAAAGATAAACTAAAAATAGAAACACTTAAAAATAAACTCTTTCTTCAAAACAGGAATGGGTTGGACAAGTGGAAATAAGTGCCCTTTCTCTTATGTACAGGTAATACATTTTTATTTAAAAAAAAACTGCTAAATCACTTAATACAAAAAAAAATTGTGTGAAAATAGGGAAAATAATTATATTTCAAAATATTAAATGAGCAAGACCATTTTTATAATTAATTTGCTGTAGAGCACATTTCTTTATGTCATTAAAATTATAGGTGTCTACTCTCTTGTAAATTTGCCAATTTTAAAATTGTAAGTCAAAAAATTTTTTTGAAAGGAACAAAACAAAAATTTTATAGACTATATAAATTGCTGCATCAATTTAGACAGCTAGATACCATCCCATATGACCAGAGCAAGTGGTAGTCTATGTTATGAGAAATGAGAGTTACTGAACGTTCTCTGATTGTGTCTTTCCCGAAATGGGAAGGATAATTTCTTGTCCCTGCCCCCCCTCATTTTTTTTATAATGGCTTCATGTATTTCATCTTAAAGAATTTCTTTCCTTTTTTGTACAATGTATAAGGAGTCATGGTTTTTTTTTTTAAATTTTATTTTTTAATCTCTCCTGTTTCCCCCTGAAGTGTTTGCAAAACATGGTAAATTTATATCTTTATCAAGCCTGATTCCTTAGAGTATTATCCATAAGACAGATTTTTCTGAAATTTTCTAATTTTTGTTTTTTAAATTTCAGGAAAGATTTTGTAATTTATCAGGAACCAAATGCTGCTCCTTCTCATGTAACTGAAAATAACTTTCCTGAAAAGGTACAACTTTTCCTAAATACTCTTAAAGACTTTGAGTAAGGGAGCTGCTCAGTTATAGCCTAAAATTTTCAAGTCATGCATTTTTTTTCCTATAACTTACTTTGAGAGATGTCAACATACGGGTCATGAGTTTTCCAAATTTTGGGTTTTTTTAAGTTATTATTAAAAAGTAGCCAGCTACCTTTTACTTGAGTATGTCAGTATATACATCTTATTTACAAAATACTATGTTGAACTACATTGACAGCATTAACATTTTAAATACCGAAAGATACTGCTATGGAATAGCTGTCTTAATGCATTAGGTTGTTTTTATGTAAAGAGTTAATATTACAGTAATCCTAAAGTTATTTGGATATGAAAGACCTTTCATGCAAGAGTCCTTGATAGGTACTGTCTATTAAAAATGTTCACCTTAGGGCAGCTAGGTGGCGCAGTGGATAGAGCACCAGCCCTGAAGTCAGGAGGACCTGAGTTCAAATGTGGGCTCCGACACGTAACAGCTGTGTGACCCTGGGCAAGTCACTTAACCCTAATTGCCTCAGCAAAAAAAATTAAAAAAAAAAAAATGTTCACCTTTTATAAATTATGAAAGTTACAGGCATATAAAGAGGTAAAAGCTGTGTTTATACAGAGCTAAAACCAACATTCATTTTGGTAAAGTCAGGTTTTGGGAGGGGAGAGGTCAGGGAAGTAGAGGAAAATTGATCTGTGAAAAAAATCATCTGTTTCTGTGACAATTTTACTTGATGGCTTTATTATGTTAACCAACTTTGCTTTACATAAATCCACATAATGCTTAATGATGGAGCTCAAAAGGAAAAGTAGTTTAAATACTGCCTTTCTGGAGAACTGCTAGTGCTCAAACAGCTATTGCTTTAAACTTTTTCTATTTATTATGTAAGAATTTAATGTGATAAATGTTGGAAACAAACAAGTTTTTGAATTCTCCTTGCAGACAAGTCATTTACTTTTTATTTTGAAGTTGTACAGTAGATTGGGCCACAACATGCATGTAATTACCAAAATGTATTTTTTCCCTCTTCAGGTATTACTGTGTTTTTCAAATGGAAATCATTATGATATCGTCTATCCCATAAAGTATAAAGATAGTTCTGCTATGTGCCAGTGTAAGTATTACTGCTTTTTGGGTATAACAGAAAATCTTTATATGAAATAGTATGAGGTGTGCAAAGTATACAACTTTTATTCTGATGAGATGAAACAAATTATGGAATGCTACAAGCAGCTAACATAAAGCTAGGTTTGAGTTAATTTGAATACTTTTTTTCTAGAGAAGGAAAGTGGTGGGTTCATGGAAGCTCCTGCATTCTTAACTTTCCAATATTTCCGATTGGGTGATTTGAATGGAGGAGTTCAAGTGAGCACTTTCTGAAAGATAACAGATCCTCATGATAGATCTGGTTGGTCAATAGTATGAGATAACAGAATGAAATCATCTGGGCACCTTTCTGTTTCCCACAGTTTTACTTGTAAAACTAAAGTGACCAAAGTCAATATTCCATTAAGTACATTTATCTGTTTTTCTACTGCAGCTCTCCTTTATGAATTGCTCTACGAGAAGGTATTTAATACAGATGTTAGCAAAATCCTGATGGGGCTAGAACCCTCTGTTGAAGTAGTCGAAGAAAATATTGCTAACAGTGAAATATCAGATTCGGAGGAAGAGAGTTGCAAGTAAGAATCACTTTGGACATAAAAACTAATTTTTTAAAAACTGGTATATAATATAGAAAATGCCACTGATTTAGCTAAGCATTTACAACTCTTAGCATGAATGAGGGTTTTTTCCTTAGTTCTATGGATATGAATTCTATTAAGATGCAACCCTGTTTTTATTTTCTAATAGTTAATTAGAAATTTATTTCATATTTTGCTCTACAAAAACTAGTCATTGTATTCTGGTTTATGGAATCAAATTTCATCATAGAAATGGAAGCAACTTTAGAAATTATCTAACCTAATTTTATAGATTAGAATTCAAAAGATATTGAGGGATATATCTTAAGGTCATATGGCTAATAAGTAATTGAATTGAAGTTTGAATCTAGATACTAAGATTCCAAATCCAGTGTTTTCTATATCTGATTTTTTTTCTTAATTAAAAGATTAGTCAACTTGCTAATAAAAAGTCAATTTAATAATGTCAAATTTAATACAATGTGAACTTAATTTGTACATCACATAATACAGATGCACCTATTATTTGTGTTCTCTTTATCCTTCAGCAGTTCATATGATTCTTTCATTTGGGTTTTCTCCATCCACCACTTGAGTAGTTTATACCTCACTCTAAAAAAAGGGTACTAGAAATGTTTTTGCTGATATGGAGCTGTTCTGTCATGGACGTCTTTGGGATATAAACTTTGGAAGGAGATTGCTAGATTAAAGGATATTTATGGTTTAATAATTATATGGTATATTAGTGTGCCTGCCTTCCCACATTTGAATATTATCAACGATGACCAAAATTGTGAGTGGGAAAGTGAAAAATACCTCCTTCCATTTTTGCAATTCTTCTGTTTATTTCCTGGCAGTTCTTCTTGTCCTTTCCTTGGTTGTAGTTTTATTTTTATTGGATACTAAGTTGCTACTTTCCTTTGCTTCCTGGTTTTACTTAGTCTATTAGAGATTTTTAACTTTTTAACCAGCACCAGACATTTATGATGTCTGTCCATGTATAATCAAACACAACACATTCTTGCATTGGTCATGTCCAAAATATAAATGTCTTAATTTGCATTTTGAATCTATTATCTTTCTATGTTTATCATTGAGTCTTATGGGATTTGTATTTTATCAGATTATGGTTTTAAAAGTAATTTGTCTTCATAATGTTATATAAATCATTTGTTTTCTCTGCATTAGTTTATACAGATCTTTCTAGGATTTTCTGAAACTGTCCTTGCATCATTTTTCACAATATTATTTGTGTCCCATTCATAGGCCATATGGCATGGTAGAGCTGTTACAAATATTTTTGTACATGGAAGACTTTTTTCTTTGATCTCTTTATAGAACTAGTAGTATTTCACTGAGTCAGAGGGGATGTAGGTATGGTTGTTAGATGCATGAATATATCATATGTACATATATATGTGGTAGGTGAGTGTTTATCATATATATGCATATATTTGATACACACAAACACAGAATTTAGCCTTTTGAGCAGTTTCAGATTGATTTCCAAAATGGCTAGCCCAAACCACTTTGCTCACAGTTTATTCAAGTGCTCACAGTTTATTCAAGTGCCTGTGTTCTCATAGTTCCTTTAACATTTGTCATTTTCCTTTGTTCATTTTTTTATCCACAAATCTTTCTCCCTTAATTCTCTGATTTCTTCATGATATCACTATATTTTTGTCATGTACCCATTTTAGCTTATTTTGGCAGATGTAAGATAATTGGTTCATACCTAATTTCTGCCAGGACACTGTCCAGTTTTCGCAACAGTTTTTGTTCAATAAATTAATTCTCCCAATAAGGTTCTCTAAACCATCAAATTACTTTTAAAAAAATGTTTTCTTTTTAGATTTGCAATAGTTTTTTTAATCCTAGTTGGTGTTTTCTCTGACCAGTTCTTCCAGCTTTAGTTCCTGATTTGGGGCTTTCTGCCTCCTTTTTCTTTTTTCTTTTTTTAATTTTTTTTTATTATTAATACTTTTTATTTGCAAAACATATGTATGGGTAATTACTAAACATTAACCCTTACAAAGCTTTCTGTTACAAATTTTTCCCCCCTACTCCCCACCTCTCCCCTAGATAGCAGGATATCCACTACATGATAATTATGTTAGAATACTTATGTCGAATATATGTATAGTTATTGCCACACATCATTTTTTTGTTCAGGAGAAATCGTTTCTATAAGAGAGAATAATCCGATAAAGGAAATACAATGCAAGCAAACATCAATAGAGAACATGAAAATGTTATATTGTGGTCCACATTTCACATCCCTCACTCTGAATGTATATTCTGCCTCCTTTTTCTATAGTGCTCTTATGGCTAACTTGGACTGCAGTTCTGGGGAACAGGAGGATGTCTCTTAAGAGCTTCTCGTTGGATTTCTTTTCTATTGTGCAAACTTATGTGTTTTTCTGGAATAGTCGATATTGGGGGTCGGGGGGGGTGCATCCTGCTTCTTTTCTGGTCACTCTTCCCTATCCTCAAAATAGATTTTTCTATGAGACTTCATTTCTTAACAGTTCTATTGCATATATTTTCACTCAGTTAGATGTATAATTATGTACCTTATCTGAGACCTGTGAATAATGATAATAGATAGAAATGAATTTTAATACCATTAATTTTTCTTCCATTACCATTTCTTACCTAATACAACTATTGCTTAGTCTATATTATTTTAAAATTCTCAGGTTTTCATTTTTCTTAGCTTTCTGGGGGGCATTTAAGTTGGGGCAGCATTGTATGTCATATGTTGACTAATCCTAACACATTTCCTCAGTGAAAATGCAAAGTGTTGCAGAGTGTCCTCTGTGTAAGACAGGAAGAAGTAGCACAGTATGAATTATTCCATGAGAAGGATTTATCTAAGAAAAGGCCCGTTCTTCTCCTCCTTCCTCCCCTCCCCATTCTGATTGTTGGTTCTCTGCCAAAAATTCCGTTAAATCCAAAGTTTGATAGCCCTCCAGAATTTAATAAATTATTATCTAATTATAGTAACAATAATTAACATAAAGCACATACTGAGTGCTTTACAGTTCTCTCATTTGATCCTCACAATAAATCTGGAAATTAATTACTATTGTTATACCTATTTTCTCTATGAAGAAACTGAGGCAAATAGGTTAAGTGTCTTGCTGAGAGGGACACAGCTAAAAAAGGTCTGGGCCCAAATTTGAACTAGAGTCTTCCTGACTTCTCGTCAAGCTCTGTTCACTCCTACATCCATAAATGAAGTGATGAAATCAAAGTAGTAACTTCAGATACAAGGCAAATTTTATCTGAGTGAAGCCTAAGGGACTCTGCTAGTTCTTTGGTTGTAATGCTGTGTGTGTGTGTGTGTGTGTGTGTGTGTGTGTGTGTGAGAAATGTTTGAAGTAAATGAGCTGTTGTAATGGTTTGAAATTCCTTTTCCTAGAAAAGTATTTTTGTTAGGATGTTATTTTATTTGATAATGGGGCATGTTCATTAAAAAAATACATTTTTATGTGTGTTTTTTTAATATTACCTTTACCAAAATATTTTTATTTTAATTTCTTTGCTAGTTAATGCATTCCCTGAGAATGAAAATCTGAAGATAAAAGGCTTTATTTCTTATTAAGAAAATAACTTTGATATACCCAACATTGCTGGGGGTAGTGTAACTGAAATTCATTTACACTTTGGAGAAGTACACTATGAATTTTCATTATTGTAGAGAAATTAGGTTTGGGATTTAATAGGATGCAAACTTCTGAAACTTTTGAATGCTTTTATTTGCAGAAATCCTAATTATGATTGTATTCTTTGTAGGGGTAAAGCTACCACAGTTAATGATATGAATGGATTTAAGTCTCTGTCAGGCAATCAGGTATTTGTTTATAGTTTTAACTTTTTTCATTTAGCTAGTTTTGCAAAAGCATATGAATTTTTAACCTTTCATTTTTCTCCTCTGTGGTAACTTTACAATAGTAATTTTATAAAATTTAATATCTTAATCTTTTGAACTTTAATCTTAAAGTTGATTTTGTTTTAATGTCATCTACTATTTAAAATTTTATATGTTGTTTCCTAAATTAATAAGTCTTGCCCTCCATTGAATTTTTATTTTTTATTTTGGGATTAGATCTAGAAGTTACATGAGAATATAATTCAGTATTGTATGTATTTTATATTGTTTTGTTTGTTCAGCATCTGAAGAACAATGGAAACTCTACTTGCCTTCCTATATCAAGAAAAGTCCTTAAGTCGCTCAACCCAACTGTCTACAGAAATGTGGAATATGAAATTTGGCTACAGTCTAAACAAGGTAAGAATATTTAGTTGCATATAAGAACATGGGACAACTTTTTTAAAAAGAGTTTTAATTTGCATATTCAGCAGAAAAGATTATAAATTGTTCTCATTTTTTTCCTCCAGCTCAACAAAAGCGTGATTATTCCATTGCTGCTGGCTTGCAATATGCAGTTGGAGATAAATGCAGAGTAAGTGATAGGAGGGGTGGTTATACTTGAGATCATTAAGTTATTGATTTCCAAAAAACTTTTTCTTATTTTGGGAATTCAAATCTTATAATAGCGTGAAAGTATTAAATAAGTTCTGTGAATGCAAGTTAATAAAATAAGAAAATGCTTGTTTTGCTATTGCTAGTACATAAAATCCCACCATCTTGTCCTGTGACTTAAAAGTTGTCTCTGATAACATTTGAGATTTTTTTCTGTGTCCTTAATAATTTTTTTTCTTAGCAAGGGATTCTGTGTACTAAATTCCATTGCAATTTGGTTTTATGATTTTTTTCCTCCTTAGGAGGAGGTGTGTCCTTAGGAATTGTGAACTAGAATTACCATCTAAGGTCCATCAGGAAAGTTGTGGGGGGAAAGAAAAGAATTCAGAATAAAACAATGAGTTTCTAGTTCATGTCCATTAGAGTGGCAAAATTGACAACCCCCCCCCCAAAAAAAATGACAAAATGTTGGAAGGTGCTGAAAAATAGGGACTTTGCTACATTATTAGTATAGCTGTGAATTGGCTATCTATTTTGGAAAACAATCTGGAACTTTGCTCCAAAAGCTACTAGAGAGAGGGAGAAGGGTTAGGGGGCGAGAGAGTGTGTGTGTTGACCTAGTAAAATACTGCTAGTTCTATATTCCCAAAAGATCACAGAAAAAGTAAAAGCACCATATATATAAAAATATTGACAGCAGTTCTATCTATCGTCATATGAATGTGAAGGCATATAAACTGTATTACCATAAGAAATGATGGAGAGGAAAGTTTAAGGGAAACTTGGAAAGACTATGTGAATTAATGCAGAGTGAAGTGAGCAGAACCAAAATATTTATACAGTATCAACAGAAAACAAATAACTTTAAATAGAAGATTTAAGAAATCTGATAATTGGAAATTTCATAATGAAATATACCACTCATCTCATGACAGGGGATGGATTAGTACAGACTGAAACATAGGTGTTTTTGGCTTGACAAGTGTTGGAATTTGTTTTGCTAGATTTTACATAAGTTATGAGGGCTTCATTTTTCAGTTTGGGAAAGTGGAAGGAAAAAATAATTTGAGAGTAATTTGCTTCATTTTGTAAATCATCTTTTCATTCTGCCTCACATGTGGAGTTCTTTATTCCTCCTTGATGTATTCTAACTAAACTCTTAACACCTACCTCCTGTTTAGCAATGGAGGCCAAACTGTAATAGAGTCTACAAACTACTTTGTTAATAACCTATAGTAAGTGGTAGATAGATACCTTTAGATTGGGGACAGTGTGGTTATTGGGAACAATTTCCCATTAACATTAGCCAGCTGAAATGTATTAAATGTTTTCTTCATTAATACAAATTCTCATTTTGCATTTAATTTAACATCCTGTAATTAGTAATGGTGTGACTTAAGCAGAGAACAAGAGAACTAGTCTTGGAGCTAGAAGGATCTAGTTCAGGTGTTCTCTGACAGACCAGCTGCATATTCATGGGCATCTACCTTCACTTTTCAATGCCCCTATGATTCTTCTTCTAAGGCTGTATATTGTAGAGTTGTTCACTATCTGGATTGGTAGACATAATAACTTTTAGATCCATAGTTTTTAATATGTATTCATGGTATTTTTAGTTAATGATACTTTCTCAGAAATGATATTAAAAGTTTAGTCCTTAAGTATGTGATTGTAAAAAAGGACAATTTTCTTTTTAAAAAAATACAGTGGGGCCACATTTTTCCTCATAATAATTTTACTTATTTAAAAAAATGTATTTTTTTTTTTTTTGCCTTTTAAATAAAATACACATACTAAATATCAACATTTTCAAGAGTGATTTGCTTTAACTTAATTCCTAGTAGCAACAGATGTGGAAGTCAGTTTGTTATTAGTCTTATAAGGTATGTTTAGAAACACATTAAATACCCAATATATTGATTATTGAAAGCTAAATGGAAAAGGACACATTTCTGCTTAATTCATATGAAAAATGCAATATGTGATTTGAACAGGCTGGCTATGATTTATTCATTGCTTTTCTTCTATAGACTTTGGCAATAAGTAGATGATCTGAAGTATTTTTGCTTTCACTGACTTAGTCCTTTTCAAAGCTAGATTTAAAAGACCCAATATCCATTTATAAAAAAGAAGTAAAATTAATTTTTTTAAGGGTACTTAAAGGAATTATAAAATTTGAATCTTTTTTTCTCATATTCCACAGGTAGGTTTAGATCACAATGGGAAGTTTCAAAATACAGATACTCAAGAACGTACTGAGAATGGACCGGTATTTGTGGAAGAGGTTGGAGGGAAGTAAGTTCAGGTCCCATGTGATGGCAATTTCTGTATAATTTAGCATAATCTATGTATGCCAAGGGAGGTTGGGAGGGGGTTTTCAATAAAAAGATTCCCAGTGAAGACTGTAAATGGACAATTGCTTTGCATGGTATAGTTTCATATATTTATAGGTAGTAATTTAGATACCAGTTTTTATATATTCCTATTAATATCGATAGATATATCTACTGTTATTAATATTTCTATTGTTATATAGGTAGACTTAATTGCTTCCAAATATATCTGCCCTTTGCACATTTTTCAGATTAAAATGGTCAATAAGAGTATATCTAATTGTTGAAGGCCAATTCATACCTTAAACAAGGAAGTACAAATTTCATTAGGAAGATGGTATTCAGTAAACATAATTTATTCTCACTTTTTAAAAAAATATCCAAGTGATTCTTCAGTTCACTCAGAGGTAGGATTTAAAAAGATAATCTTTGAACATTGAATCTCATTTTTCTTAATGCTTTTCCAAGACCTTTTTGTTAATTTTCAGGTATGCAAGTTCATTTACAAATTGACTAGTATCATATACATGTATCATGGTATGCAATATCATTTTAGTGCTTAGCAAAATATTTGAATTTGGATTTGAAAGATTGAAGATGCAAATCACCTAACATCACCTAGTTCTCATTGAATTCACTTAAACCCTGAGCCTTTGTTTATTTAAGTAAAATAGGCTAACATGAGAATCAGATGTAATGTAAATGTTAAAAGTACTGCAAATATTTTTATTCTCACATATGAAATTATTATATTCTTTTGCATTGGAAAAGTAATTAATATTTTATTTTTTCCATATAAAGGTGCCATTTGAAAAATACGCATTAATCTGCACATTTTTGCCCATAAATAAAAATTTAGTTCTATAGTTTGGGGGGGCTTTTTCTATCATATATCTCTGGTTTTTTGCAACATGAGTTGTAAAATGCTTCTATTTTCCAGAGGGTGAATTTAGCATGATATAATCATATAATACAGCATAATATAATAATGAAGGAATCATGGACTTTGAATCAGGAAAGATATTAGTTTGAATTTTGTCCCGGCATTTCTTAATATTATTTCATATGTCCTGGGTTAGTCACTTAACCTGACTGAGTCTCAATGTTTTCATCTATGAAATGAGCATATTGATTATGTTTCTCACAGATGTTAAGACCTTAAAATTATTCTTACTTAAAATAAGTCTACCTAACATTGGAACTGAGTTAAGTTAAAACAACCAGCCTGTTCATTGTGGGGAAAATAAGCCTAACTCATTGATCAGATTCACATTTATTCATAAGATTGTCCTGTAAATGCAAAATATCTGTTTACTGTTGATGTCTTTGCATATTCTATCCAATGGGCATTTTCTAGAAACATTACAGAATTGTTAATGGAGAGAGCTGACCTCAGATCCAAGTCACTTGACTTTTCAGTGTCCCAGGCAACTCTGTAGGACTTTGAGTTGCAGAGTAGGTATTGATCTGTATTGGAGAAGGAGTTTCCTGATATCTAAGAATTCCTTAGACCAATGAAATCATAGATTAATAACCTAGCCCTATCCAGTTTAAAGGGGCAGAATGTCTGGCCTGGAGATAGAAAGACTCATTTTTCTGACTTCAAATATGGCCTTTAGACACTTAGTACTTGTGTGTGCTAAACCCGTTCCCTCAGTTTCTTCATTTATAAAAATGAACTGAAGAAGAAAATAGCAAATTATTCCAGTATCTTTGCCAAGAAAACCCCAAATGATATCCTGAAGATCAAAAATGACTGTACAACAACATCCATTTAAGAGTGTCATTACTTTAAGGCTACAGAGAGAAGAGATTGTGATTGATTTAAAACCCCAAATGATATCCTGAAGATCAAAAATGACTGTCCAACAACATCCATTTAAGAGTGTCATTACTTAAGGCTACGGTGAGAAGAGATTGTGATTGATTTCCATATTGACAGGAGTGACTCTCTGCCAAACTTTTGAAAAAGGAGAACTTTAATGCAACTTTGTAGTCAGTAACTTATGGATTACTTATTCATGTATTGTCACAACTTGTCTTATGTCAAAATATCATTAGCTTTTTTTTTTTTAATTATTTTTCTGATTGTCACCTTTTCTACAGCACAGTTAAGTTAAAAAATGTACTAATTTTTGTTGATGTGGTTGTCTAGTATTTCAATTTTATTTTACAATATTAAACTATGAAAATTTATTATGGAAACTAATTATTTAAGCACATCTGAACTGGTATACATTATGTAAGATTACTAAGTTCTAACTTTGAACATACCCTGCATACAAGTAGCAAATTAGTAAAATTTCATATTTTTGGGGGGGTAGTCAACTAAAAATAAAATGTGAAGATGCTGCCTTTTAAAAATTCCAACTAGAAGTAGCCTACATAACATCTTTTTCATTGTTTTTGTTCCTCTAAGACGTTCTTCCTCACAGAAGAGCCTCAAACCTCTTCAGCAGACATCTTCTACAGAAGGTTGGAATATGGTATCTTCAGGAAAGAAGATGAAAAAACCTGGCTCTGGTGGACAGCATTTTCAGCCTGGTAAGAACCTCCTTTCCCATCTCATGCCATCTTTTATTCTCTTCTTTTGGTTTGCATGATTCATACAGTTTTCTGCTGGATTTATTATTTCTTTCTTCTCACAGACATCGATTGCAGAGGGCCAAAGAATCCAAATAAGCCAATAAAAACACCATCAACACTACCTCCTCGACTTCAGCATGTAGGAACTCGGCAGCATACATATTCATGCCAGTCTTCTGGGTTACAGTCTCAGTTGCCCTCAAATGAGCACAAGACACAGAGCAGGACTCCTTCGCAGATAATCAGGTAAAGCTTTGATCCAAAAGAAATAAAAAATAAATTATTTTTTGTGATATAAAAATCCTTTATTACAAGAGAAGAAATTTTTGAAATGTCACAATATCATTTCTTTGTGGTAGTCTTTAAAATAATCTTGTTAGAAATTTTTAAAAAAATTCCCCCAATTTTTTTTTACTGAAACTTTTGACTTTTTTTTTTTTTTTTTGGATGAGAGAGGAATTGATTTTGTTACAGGAGTTTTAGAATTTTTGTTTGCTTTTTGAAATATTTTTATAAATTAATTTTGGAATTCTAATGGTTTGGATTATATAGAAATTGGAAATGGGAGATAATGTTAAGTGAGCAATAGTGAAGGGGCAAGTTCGGTCAGACTGAAGTGTATGTCGCAATGATGCAGTACTTCTTATACAGAAAGGTCTATAATCATTCGAAAGGGTTTGTTTTATCCATCCATTAAGAGTGCTGTATTATGCAGAATATGATCTGCACAAGATAGGCAACCTATAGAACTCATGTATATTTACCTTGATAACTATTAAAACTGGAAGAAGAGGAAAGTGGATTGAATTGTTTATGGGGAATTGTAGCACTTCTTTAACTATTTGAAACTTCTCCCTGAAATAAAAACCTATTTTCTTTCTCTCTCTCTCTCTCTCTCTCTCTCTCTCTCTCTCTCTCTCTCTCCCTCTCTCCCTCTTTCCCTCTCTCCCCCCCTCCCCCTCCCTCTCCTTCTCCTTCTCCCTCTCTCTCTCTCTCTCTCTCTCTCTCTCTTCCTTTCTCCCTCTCCCTCTCCCTCTCTCCCTCTCCCTTTCCCTTCCTCTCCCTCTCTTTCTTTGTCTCACTTCTTTATCTCTCTCTCTCTCTCTCTCTCTCTCTCTCTCTCTCCCTCTACCAGTGGTATTTGTGTGGCTTGTGAGTTTTGTAACATTGGTTTCTGAACAATTAAAATTAATCACGAAGGAAGTAGGAGGTAGAGCAAGTAGGATATATTAGCAGGCAGCAACATTTGTCGCTAAGGACCAGAGCCAAAGTAAAACAAGTCAAAGAAGTATTAAGGCATAATTAGTGAATGATACCTTGCAAAATCAAGAGAAAATAAGAGCTTCTTCCCAATATATTGGGTGGGATCCTCTAGCTTGAATTTATGGAATGCATAATTGTAATGTGATATTATTGGATCAAATTACATATTTATCAGAGAACTGAAGTGATAAATATTTGCAGTTAAAATGAAGTGTTTTAGATATTTGGCAAAAAAACGTACTTAGTAAGTTTTTGGAAAATCTTTAACATTTGTAGCAAAGTACAGGACAAGGGCATTGCCACTTGTTAAGTGGTAATATTTCAATTTTCTTTCTAATTTTTGTTGCTTTTTTTTTTTTAAAAGCTTTTTAGAAACCTTGTGGATATCACTGTCAGTCTACTACAGACTTACTTAGAAATGCTAGTAATGGATTAATAATCAGCTTTTGCAAGTTTGAATGTATACCATTTTAAACAAGGTGATTTAAATTAAATGGATACCATTTCTTTTTTTAAATAGCTACCAAAGCTTAATTTAGTACTGTTAGCCCATAATTTTTTTTAACTCACAGTTTTCATCTTAAAGTACGAGTATTGTCAAATTCAAGTAGAAACAATATGGGCAGTTAAGTGGTACAATAGATAGAGCCCCAGCTCTGAAGTCAGGAGGACCTGAGTTCAAATCTGGCCTCAGACACTTAAACACTTCCTAGCTCTATAACCCTGGGCAAGTCACTTAACCCCAAATGCCTCAGCAAAAAATGAAACAAAAAAACTTCATCAATTTGACCTTGTATTAGGGCATAAACAGCTCAAAAAAAAAAGTAAGGAAAACAGTAATATTAAGTGCATGTTTTTCTGGTCATAATGCAGTAAAAGTCACATTCAACAAACTACTTTTTGAGGAATAAATTAAAAATTTTAAAAATTAAACAACCTAATGAGGACAGCTAAGTGGCTAGTGGACCCGGAATCAGGAAAAAATCATCTGAGTTCAAATTTAGCTCTAGATATTTTGTCTTTCTGGATAAGTCACCTTTAATCTGTTTGCCTAGTTTCCTCATCTGTAAAATGAGTTGGAGAAAGAAATGGCAAATCTCTCCAATAACTTTGCCAAGAAAATCCCAAATGGGGGTCACAAAAGAGTTGGATATAATTGAAATAACTAAACACCAAACATCTAATCCAACAAAATGAGTGGGCCAAAAAACAAATCATAGAAACAGTTAATTTCATTAAAAGTGATGACAGCAGTAAGACAACCTGCCAAAATTTGTGGGATACAGCCAAAGTCATATTTAGGGGAAAATTTATATTTCTAAGTACTTACATCAGTAAAAGAAAGCCGATCAACATATTGAATGTTGAACTAAAAACAATTAGAAAGTCAACTTTAAAACCCCAAGTTAAACACTAAAATAGAAATTCTGAACATCAGGAGAGATCAACAAAATGAAGTTTTTTTTTTGTTTTTTTGTTTTTTTAATTGAATTAATAAAACTGGAAGCTGATTGGGAAGGCGGAGGGATTGGCTATTTTATTTATTCATTTATTTATTTGTTTGTTTGTTTATTTATTTTTTAAAAGAAGACAAAATTACCAATATCAAAAAAAAAAAAAAAAAAAGATTCACAACTAATGATGATCAGGTAAAATTACTAGGAGCTTTTTTTCCCAACTAGATGCCAGTAAAATTTAAAATCTTAACTGAAATGAATTAACATTTACACAATTAAAAATCATGCCTAATTTAACAGAACAGAAAATAGAGTATTTAAATAATCTTGTCTTAGAAAAATGAATTGAACTCCCGAAGGGGAGGGGTAAAAAACAACCCATCAGGACTGGTCATTTACAAGTGACTTTTACTAAATATTTAATGAATAATTAGTTGTAATACTGTGTGAAGTGTTTGAAAAAAATACATAAAGAACTAATCCTGCCAAATTTCTGATCTGGATGACTAGTGAGAGTCAAAATGGTGGGAAAGTATGTACTAGTTTCCTTTATGAATATTGACATAAAGGAGATTACAGTAAATCACAAAGATCATATACTATGACCAAACTGGATTTATATCAGAAATGTAGGACTGATCAGTATTAGGAAAACAGTAAACATAATTTACCATGTTGATAAAAAATCATAATTAAATGGATGCATAAAAAGTTTTAGACAAAATATAACATTCATTGTTAAAAAACGAAACAAAAAACTAGCAAACACAGGTACAAGTGGAGCTTTTTTTTAAATGGTAATATGTAAACCAAGAGCAAACATTTTTTCAATAGGTTTAAACTAGAAGCCTTTCCACTAAGATCAGAACTAAGATATCCATTCTCACCAGTGTTATTCAGCATTGTACAGAATTATACCAGAAAGACCAAAAAAAGATTAAAGTCATAAATGATAACTATTACTCTTTACAGATGATGTGATGGCTTATCAGCCAAAATCAGCTAGAAAACTGGACAATTAGCAACAAGTATACGGTGGGATTTAAAATAAAACCACAGAAATCATTAGCATTTCTGTATGTTGTCAATAAAACTCAGTAGGAAGAGAAATTCCATTAAAAATAACAGTCTAGGGGATAAAATATTTGGGAAAACCAGGAGCTATATCAATACGATTTAAAAACATTTTTCATACAAACAAGATTTAGATTATTAGAGAATTATTAATTGCTTATGAATAGTCTGATCCATTATAATAAAAATGACAATTCTATCTGAATTATTTTACTTTTTCAGTTTCATACTAATGAAACTATTTTAAAAATTACTTTATAGAGCTAGAAAAGAAATTATGAAATTATTGTGGAAAAACAAAATACCAGAAATATCAAGAGAATCAGTGGAGGGAAAAAATAAGGAAAGGTGGCCCCAAAATACCAGGTGGCTCAAACTATACAACAGTGGTAATCATCAAAACAGTCTGATACTGGATAAGATAGCCTGACTGTGGGAAAAATTAGGTGTGTGATATATAGAAACAAATGAGCACAATAACTTAGTGTTTAATAAGCTCATCCTAACTACTGGGGCAAGAACTTTTGTATTTCACTCATTTCATTGGTCCTGCTCTTTGTGATCCTGTTTTGGGGATTTTCTTGGCAAAGACACTAGTTTATCATTTCCTTCTTCAGTCCATTTTACAGTTAAGGAAACTGAGAAAAACAGGGTTATGTGCCCAAGGTCACATAAATGTCTGAGGTCATATTTGAAGTGAGGAAGATAAGATGAGTATTCCTGATTCTAAAGTAGTAATCTATTCACTCTACTACCTAGCTGCCCTTGGGGCAAAAGCTTACTTTTGACAAAAACTGTTGGGAAAACTGGAAAGTAATTTTGCCAGAAATTTAAGACACATAAACCCACATTTGTACATAACAAGATATGTTCAAAATGGGTATACGTTTGTAGAAAGGGTGATATATAAACCAGTGGAATATGGAAGAAATTACTTTAGTTTTGGATTGGAGAAAAATTCTTGAGCAAACTTAGGTTACCATCAAGTAAAATATATAATTCTGATTATTTAAAATCAAAGTAACTGAAATTAGAAGAAAATCAGGAAAAAAATTGTAGCAAGTTTCTTTGATTGAAGTCTTGTTTCTAAAATATATAGGTAATAATCAGATTTATAAAAATAAAAGCCATTCACCATTTGACAAATGGTCAAGGGAGATGTCTGTGCAGTTTTTAGAGCAAAGTATCAAAGCTATCAGGTATATAAAAAATATTCTAAATCACTAAGAGAATTCAAATTAGAACAGCTTTGAGATAACTATCTCACACCCATAAGTTTGGTGAAAATAACAAATGCTGGGGTAAAATAGGTACACTTAATACACCTTTGGTCCAACCATTCTGAAAGTATTTTGTCACTGCCCAAAATTCTGTTGGGCTATATATATATATCCTTAAATCACTGATAGTGCTACTATGTACCTCGAAAACATCAAAGAAAGAGGAAAAAAGCTCCTAGATATAAAAAATGTTTATTCTAGCTTTTGTGGTAGCAAAGAAATGTAAAGTTTAGGGGATGGAATGATGAAATACTATTGTGCAAAACTAATAACAAATGGAATGGTTTTAGAAAAACTTGGGAAGTTTCCTGTGAACTGATGCAAAGTGAATTGAGCACAACCAGGAGAACAATTTATAGTAATGGTAATATTGTAAGGATAATCAACTCAATAGAATAAATTTGATCGCAATGATTAACTATGATTCCAGAAGACTTATGATGAAATATGCTTTCCATCTCCAGAAAGAACTCAGAGAGAGTAGGTTAAATAATATTTTCTCTCTTTTTTCCCCCCACTTGGAACATGGCTAATTCAGACATTTGTTTTGTATGTCTTTGCAAATTTGTAATGGGTTCTGTTTTTCTTGCCCTCTCAGAGAGGAAGAGATTTGGAAAATCTCTTGAAAAGAAAATTGAATTTTTTAAAAAAGAACTTGAACCGTGTTTATTAAGATTTAAAAGTTGTGGTTACTAGTAGCTTTCTTTAAATAATATTTGTTGGAGTCTTATAAAGTTCTGTTAGATAATCTTCATGTATAGGAATTCTCTTTGTAGCATCTCTGGTATATGTTTAATCTGATCTCAGCTGTTTTAATTTAGAGGATATGACTATCTCACAAGGTATTTTACTTCACACTTGAACAAGTGTGATTGTTAGAAATTTCTTTGTTGAGCTGAAATATGCCTTGGTGTATTCCTCTCCATTGTTCTTAGTTTTTCTTTTTGGACTGGTACAATAAGACTGATTTCATATCTCTCTGCAAATATTTGAAGATAGGATTGATATTTTCCTTTTTCCAAATAAACAACCCTGGTTCTTCAGTAATTCTTGAAGATGTCAAGTTCTTCACTGTGATGGGGGAGGGGTTGAGGATAGAGTGTTATGAAGATCTGAGTTTAAAGACTTTCTCCTCTGTATTATAAAGTTAAGTGGACTTGAGAAGAAACACTCTTACATTGATGCCATTTTCTTCTTCTGTAAAATGGAGATAGTGATATTAATTTCACTACCTATTTTCAAGGGTTGTCCTATCAAATACAGTAATATATATAAAGTCCTTTCTAATTCCCATCTCATAAACCATCTTAGAATGACCATTTGACCAATTTGAGTCATTGATCATATCTTTTATAAACTACACCATCCTGTGCTGCTTTAGATAGTATCATCATTCAAGATTCCACAGTTGATTTTTATTATTAATTCACTTTTCTAAGTTATCTTACAAGGGACCTGATGTATTTTGTATGCCTTGTGGTTCTTTATTTTAGAAGCAAAAGTCAGAGATCGAAAAAAAAAATAGTTATGCAACATTAACTATTTGGGATTTTAAATAAATTTGGTTTATTAGTAATAGTAAACAATTTTTATATTATAGAGTGGTTAATGGGGAAGGATTTAAAGTCAGGAAGAAGATATGGTTAATTTTTTTTAATAAGGAAGCTCCTTATGACCATAGGTTATTGATTGTGGTGCTTATTTGCAGTGGTATAATTCTTTTACACTCAGGAAATTGCCCTCACATGATAAATCACAGAAGTGGATCAAAAAAATTACAGTTCTGTACATCTAGTGGTATTTGTTTTTCTTTCCCTTTTTTTCTTTAGGGATTTTAAAGTCTATATCATCTTAATTTACAGATATGTCTTTCTTGGTGTTTGAGTGATAAACTTTACATTTTTCTAATTTAAAATATATTTACAGAACATTTCTTAGTGCAAGTGTCACATTTGAGTTTATGAGATTTGAACTTGTTCCTCCCAAAAGTTAGAGTAGTTAGTATTTAATAACTGTACAAAAAGGGACTAATGCTGTAGAAAAACTTTTAAAAAGATACTTTTTTCCTAAAAATTTTTTGAGTCTTAAATTTAGGTTGATTTTAGGCAAGTTCACTTTTTAAATTTTTTTTAAAGAACACACAGGGAATCCAGATGAATACTGAACATCAGAATGAAAAAAAATGAGGTTTCAACTTTTGCTGTACATTACAAGCACAGTATAATTTTTGGAACTTAGTCTGTTTTACCAGCATTTTTGAATAACCAAAATTGCCCTTACAGAAAAGTAGAACGGGAGAGAATTGAGGATTCAGACCACATTGGCAGAGATGGGAGTCATTTTGGCCTTTCTCCAGAAGAGCGGAGAGAAAGGGAAGCTTTTGAAGAATCACGCTTATTGTATGAAATTCAGCACAGAGACGAACAGGCTTTTCCAGCCCTCTCTGTAAGTATAAAAATAATGAAAAGAGTTGTTACTTCTCAGTTTTTACTCTCCTATCCTCATATGATCATAGAATTCTAGACCTCACAGGGATCTTGACCATGATCTAATCGTAACTACTTCATTTATAAAAAATGAGGGACTGAGTACCAATCTTGAGCTAGAATAACTTTGTCCTAGAATTTCAGAATTAATTTATGACAAGGTCTGAAATAGAACCCAAGCATCCTGAATCCTAGTCCAAAGTTCTTCATTAAGAAGTAGAAAACTTGACATTCAGTCAGCCGTATCTGAAGTATGAGATTGGTTTGTTTTTTAAAGCCAATTTATATATTCCCTCATTCTTCAGAGTCATAAATAAGAACTTATGGGCTTACTCTACTGGTAACCAACACACATTTTGGTATTTGAAACTATTTTTAGCCACATAAGATGAATAGTTGCATTAATCATGCCTCATTAATATTTTGACTTGATCACTTTATTCACAGACTTGTCTCCAACTCACTTTTATCTCTTTTTGAAGATTAAAAATTCATTCTCTGAAACAAAACTTAATCTTCTTTGAAATGTTCAAGTGTGCTACTGGTATTGAAAAACACACCTTTCACAGGTTTTTCAAAATTATTTGGAATACCTATTAAGGATTGTAGCACTTTTGGAATAAATAAATGTGGATACCTTTGAAGAAGATAACTGGTATTTGGGCATTTACATGCTATCATGCTTGTTACAGTCCAACTTAAATTATTTATTAATGTGGCTTGTCTTTGAAGTTTATTTAGGTGTGTTCAGGCAGTTTCTTTTGAATGAAATATGCTCTGTAGTTCTACCTGATCATCGATACTCAGCACTCTTTCCCCAATCCCCCAATTTGGGGATTTTTTTTTTTTTAAGGTCTTTTGATTCTGGTGAGCACCATCCAAATAGAACATAAAACGATCGTCATCTAGAATGGTGGTTCTCAAAAAATTCATGACTGCTTCTTGGGAGCAATGTGTAGAATTAGAGTTTCCTTACTAGATAGAAAGAGTTCTTTTTCTGTTAACAAATTGATAAGCATTTTTGATAAAATCAAAGAAGCTTTTCTACTTTAGTGCTGCAGCCTTCATTTTCTCATAGACTTAGATATCTTGTGCTTTATTAATTTCTTGGGTATGTGTAATATTTTGTCTGTGTTGAGCTAAGTGGTCCAAATCAGGGCCGCCCCCTGTTTTGTGTGGACTCACAGCAAATATAGTATCAGTGGAAACAGTTGGATTGACAAATTAGAAGCAAAAACTTCACATGGGCTATTAGTTAAAATTTTAAGTAGGATTTTGTTTGTATTCATTTTTAAGAGTTCATCAGTTGGGCAGGCAGCTGTTCAGACCAGTAATACTTGTATGCAGAGAAAACCACATGCGAGTGAGAGAAAAGGAAGGCGAAGAATTGATGCAGAAGAACGAAGAGATAAAGGTACATTGTAAAATATCTACTACTAGAAACAGGAGGCACTGTTAGGGGCACTTTATAAATATTATCTCATTTGTTTCTCAACTCATTTTTTTCTAGGAGGTAGGTGCTTTTATTATGAGGAAAATGAGGCAAACAGAGTAAATGGCTCACATGGCCAATAACTGTTGGAGTAATATTTGAATTTGAATTTCTGGCTCCAGACCCAACACTAACAAATACAGATGATTGAATCAGTGCCTGGTTTAAATTCACAAGTTAAACAACAATTCTATTTCATTAAGAAAGCGTGCACATATGTGTGTATGTACATATTTACGTACATACAATCTCATGTCATCATATTACTGTTCTATTTAATTTGTTTTTAATTTTTGTTTTTAATCCCTTTTTCTTCTCTTAATACCTTCCTCGATGTCCTATCCTTTTACTTGCAACTATGATTTTAATGTGAGTGACTCCCATATTTATAAATGCAGCCTCTACTTTTCTTATAAGCCATAGAGCCACAGTTATTGTCTGCTGGTCAACATTAACTGAGGGTCAGTATGTTTCCCACCAAAGTTTCTATTTCCTTCTGGTTGCCTAGAACATGTTATCCTCAACTCTGTCATGGAGGTTGTCATGGGCCTTGGAGTAGCTAGAATCTTCCCTGGATTGCATTTAAAGCCTTTTGTAGCCTCATGGACCCTGCCCAGCTTTGCCTCCCTGGCCTCCCTGTTTCTCAGGGACACTCCATTGTGTGTGCTTGGGCATTGGGCCCCTTCCCCAGCCCATACCAGCACATTTGTTGTTCCCACTTCTTTACTTCAAAGATGAACTTTAGAGCCACCTTTGGCCTGAAGGCATTCTCTAAATCATGGATTTCTAATAAGGGAGCTAAGGATGGTTTTTACATTTTAAAGCAAGGTTTTATTGTGTTTAAAATGTAAATTCTTAGTGTTCTTGATGTGTATTTTGTACATATCTTTCTTCATTTTTATTTTTGCCTCCCTACTGCCATATCCAATATCTGTTTTATAGTAGATACTCAGAAAATGCTTGTTGACTGATCCATTTTATCTCCAAATATCTAGTTTCTTTACCTTGGCATTTAAGGAGAGTAATGAGGGAAGGGGGATGTGTTTATGGATTTATGAAACTTCTTCTGTACCCTAAGCACTTTCTGTTTTTACTGTCTCATTTGATTCTCACAGCAACTCTGGGAATTAGGTGATGTTATTCCATTTTAACTTTTTTCTGCTTTATTCTACTTACTTCCTTTAATATGTACTAGAGATTCTAATAGACTTATTTTTCAATTACCGTTTGAACCTACTCATCTTTTGCTCATTATATTGCTCCTATTACCTAATATACTCTCCATACTGTTACTTCCTAAGGAAGCTTTCCCAGATGCTATCAATAATCATTGTTGAGAAATCCTTTTGCACTTTGTATGTCTCATTTTCCCTAAACATCTTATCTTCTGTTAGATTTTTACATTCTCTGGGGCAGGAGCTGTCTTATCTTTGTGTTCCTCATGTCACTTTACTTGGTTCTTTGGATAAAATGCAGGTTTGTTATATAAATGAATAACCCGAAACAGAGAAGTTTCTAGAAAATCTTTGGATGAAAACAATCAAAACAATTGATACTTTAACTTTCTTAAGCTAGTAATTTTTAAAAATCAATATCAGATTAAATTATTTCCCTTTACTTCAGCATCTTAATTTGTTAGCATACAGATTTTACTTCTGGCCATTCAAAACTTTTTTTTTTTTTTTTTTTTGTGGGTTATAGATTCAAACCCCCGGCAGATACACTTGGATCAAAAACTTGAGGCAAGCACACCAGAGGTAAATAATTTGTTCAATTTAATATTATTTTGTAATTTTTTTCCCCCTTGGCCTTCAATACTTGTTCTCTATCCAAGTGAAGCTTTCACCTATTCCTTTGGATTCAAGGCCATGTATCTGTTTGAGAAGTTAGGAGTTACTTAAAACATTTCTGATGTTTGTAGTTATCTTTGTTTACTTTCATATTTGTTTCATATAGAGATATTGTCATTCATTACACTAGGTTCAGAAGTTCCAGATGCAAATTAAGAACCAGAGAGGAGTATTTTTGTCACTTTTGAAAACTTTTCTAAATTAAAATTGACTTACCATAAATAGCAATACATCTGCTGTTTCAGGGAGAGAGAGAGAAGCTGCTCACTGCCTTGTTTTCTCTGTTGAATCGCTATTTGGCACTTAAGACTCTTCATTTGCTTTTGTCTGCAGTCAGTGGTCTTTCTCAGAACAATGGCTCCGAGTCCCCTGCTTTCCGCCTTAACTCAGAAGTCACAGATTGAGAGTTATAAGGGATTTGGAAGTTAGATAGTCTAGGAAACAGACTCAGGAAGGTGAAAGAGCTTGTCCAATGTGTTCCAGATCCTCAGATCCTATCCCTTTTCTTTTCTTTTTTTTTTTTTTTTTAAACAAACTTCAGGCTGGTTGAGTTTAGAGGCTATTGCAGGAACTGGGGTGTAGATATCTAAGAACAGATCTGAAAATGAGATGAAGTATAGTTGAGGGGTAATTAGCTGGAGGCTGTAGAAGAGGAAAAGAATATGAAACATTTAGAAATTTGGTAAAATTGGGTTGGAATGTTTTTCAGGCTGTATTGACTTATCTAAGAAATATGGCTAGATACTTATCCGCAAGAGTAGTCTATAACATATTGGATTAAAACTTCACAGATTACATAAAACTCGTGGAGTCATATTTCCACAACACTCTTCCAAGTGGTCTTGAAATAAAACTATTCTGGTGTCATCCTATAATCTCCTCACACACTAAATGTAATAAATTCTAAATACCCTTTAAATACTTTTGAGAAGTTGAGGTTTCAGGTTAGATTTTGGTGATAAGTGTTGGAAAACATTAGAATGTATGTTGTGGAATTCTAAATTATAAAATTACTCTGGCTGTTTAGTTTCCAAAGAATATTGAAGATGATGAAAAATGTCCACCAGCTTCACCTTTAAAATCAAAGAAGATTGAAGGTCCATCTTCTGCTGAACAAGTATGCATATTTTTGGTTTTTCCAAAATAAAAATCTGAATTTTTGATTTTGTGTTACATGAAAAGGTTTATTGTAATTTATAAAGTTGGGCAAAATTATCTGTAAGAAATTTATTATTTTTTAAAAGTGAACTTCTCAACCTTTATAAATAGTAGTTTTGTAGTTAGTATTTGCTATTCTTTTAGGTAACCACTAGTTCTTTTGTCATGTTCTTAGTAAGGGAGAGACATATATACATATTTAATGTGATACTATATAATATTTGCAAGTCAATATGCCCATAATAATTTTTGTACCTAAGGACTTTGGGTGTGAGTAGAAAACTTTCAAATTCCCTGTGTTACCACATCCACATTTCACATGAAAAGATAAAACTACTTTGTTCATTGAAGAGTGCTATTATATATTTGGGTGTCTTTTTTCTTATCTACGTTCTCTGTTGGCCATCTGAAACTCATAAATTTTGTGAGTCAGACTTGAACTGTGCCCCAATTGAGATGAAAAGTTCATGATTTTGTAGTTTTCCAGAACAACCTCAATTCTCATTGTTTCCTTAAAAGGGTTAGGGGAAATTAAGACCATTTTAATCACCAATAAATGGGAGGTTTTTTCCCCCTAGAGATTGATCCAAAATTCTAATTCGGAGATTTTTCTTGATTTTAGTTCAGTATTACAAATAATTCCTAAGTGATTTTTTTCTCCCTTGGACTCACTCTCAAGTAACATGAGTTTATTATGTTGCCTTAAGTTTATAGTCTAATTGCCTTTGTTTTGTGGGCCTTTTCTACTTCTGCAATGGGCTTTTGTGATTTTTGGTAGGCTTCTTTTAGGGACATTTCTTTTTATCTCTAGAATAAGGAAACTATAGGTAATATTTAGTGTTTCTAAAGTACTTTGTATTGTTACTATTCTAGGAATTCATCTGTGCCCTTTTATTTATTTATCTTTTTGTAAGGCAATTGGGGCTACATGACTTGCCCAGGGTCACACAGCTAGGGTAGTATTAAGTGTCTAAGACCTGATTTAAATTCAGGTCTTCCTGACTCCAAGATTGATGCTGTGTACCCTGTGCCACCTAGCTCTGACCCCCTGTCCTTTTTATTTTAGAAAAAAGGAAACAACTTTGAGTTAATAAATGTCACATAAAATGGTTGCAGTGCTTTTGAAATGCTTGTATATGTATCTTTTTCTTTCTCAACCCTGTTCTTCCTTGTCTCTCATTTTTTTAAGAATCCAGCAGAGCATGTGTTATTGGCAAATCCAGCTCCCATTCAAGTTCCTTCAGAGGTGCATCTGCCTCCCACAGTGCCTTCTTTACCAGCCACTGTGCCAGTCTGGCCAAGTGAACCAACAACTTATGGACCAACAGGTTGGGGAAGATTATCAGTATTTTCAGTTTGTTACATTTTTTCCCCCTTATCTTTTGAAAATGAATAAAGGTTCTGAGCATTATGAATAAGTATGAGAAAAAGCCCAAACAACTTTATAGATTCTGTGCTCCTGTACTTCTCATCTACCCACAAGATTTGTTAATTGTATTGTTTTTTGTAGGATTATTGAGGGATTACATGTTCCATTGTAGTATCTATTCCTTCTCAATTTGGGGATGGGTGGAAGACAGTTGAAGAGAGAGAAAATAAATGTTTGCTAATTGAAAAAAAAAATTAAAAGAAATACTCTGGTTAAATTATTTATATACCAAGTCTCCTACATTTTTATCATTAATGGAAAATCAAGACAGCACTTATATATACACATATACTGGTCTCTGTATTAGAGATAATGATACATTTCTAACATTTAAAGTTATCCAAAGCAATGGTTTTAGAAGATTCATGTTTCAGATGGAGGTTAGTCAGGAATTCTTGTTTTGTGTCATAGTTCCCTTTTGCAAAGGGAAAAGCCGGTAGATTCTGTCATAGAATAATTTTTTTTCTGTTCATAATAGGATAACAAAGAAGTTCAATTATATTGGAGTATAATTATCAAAAAAAGTTCCAAGTCCATGAGCCCCCCCTGAAAGTTTTCCACAGACCTTTTGGAGGGCATATGGAATCTAGGTTAAGAATCCCTGGAATACACATTGCCAGTGTTCCTTCTTTTAAGTTCTGTAATTATATTCTTGGCATAAATTTTTACTTATAATTGGAGTTTATTTTTAAGCTTTTCAGTAATTTTTTATTTTTGCTTTCTTTTTAGGTGTTTCTGCTCAAATTCCTGTTTTTTCTGTGACACAGACTTCTGGACCAGATTCTCCTGTGTCACAAGCTCAGTTAGCACCTGCTCCTGTTACTCCCGTTCCTATGTCAATTCAAACAGTTAATCAACCTTTGATGCCTTTGCCTCAGACATTGAGCCTTTACCAAGACCCGCTGTACCCGGGGTTTCCTTTAAATGAAAAGGGTGAGCAAGCCATTGCCCCGCCTCATTCACTTTGTCACAATGGGGAAGATCTACCTAAAGGTGAGCAGTTTTTCTGATTTAATTTGAAGTTATTAAAAAAAGCAGAACCAGATTTGGAAAATAATAGGATTGAGTATAATTAAAGTGGAATGGAGAAATCTGGTTACTGAATCAATAAAAAGATTTGCTTTTGAAAGCTGCCAAATCTTATTTTGAGCACTAATAAAAATGTATGTCTCAATTCTCCCAATTTTAGCTTCAAATGAATAATGGTCCTAATTCATAGGACCATTATTTGGTTAATCAGACTGTAATGTTATATAAGTTAAAATCAGATTTCATCTGATCCAGCAAACATTGTCTTCTGTCTGCAAGACATGGTGTTAGTTGTTGGGGCTACAAAGACAAAATAAAGAACAGTCTCTGCCAATAAAAGAGTTTCTTATATTAAAAAAACAAAAGAAGAGACATAAGTTACTTTTTATTAGTCTTATGAGCAAATGGCAAAGGCAAAGGTACAATGATAGATTTAAATGACTTTTAAAATTTGGATTATATCTTGTTTATAGCAAAGTACAGTCATTAGACTGTATTTATGAGGTACCCACTATATGCTAGGCATTGGGAAGCACAAAAATAAAATGAAAAATTAGGCCTCTCCTAAAGAAATTTACATTATATTGCCCAAGATGAAATAGGAGTAGTACAGGTCATCAGATGCCAAATAAGAGTAATTTGTATTTTATATTGGAGAAATAGGGAGTCATTGATGTTTCTTGAATATTTGAGTGATGTGGTCAGAATTGAGCCTTAAGAAGATGACTGACAGTTGTTTGGAGGCTAAATTAAATAAGGAATAGATGAAAATTGTGAATGAAGGTTGTTCATGTGAATAGAGAGAGGGACTTTTTTTAAGGTAGAATGATGAACTGATCAGCTCTAATAAGTGGGTAAAGGAGAGGAAAGGGATGAGGGGTGACTCAAGGTGTGTGTTTAGATGATTGAAAGAATGGTGATGCTATTAAAAAACATAAGGAATTTTAGTTTGGGGGGAAGTGACTCCCATTTTGGTGGCACATGATAAGTTGGATATACTAGTTTAATATAAGGTTACCATGTGGGACCAGAGCTCGAGTAACTAGGGATGAAGATAGAGATTTGAGAACAGTATCATAGAGATGAAAATTGAAGGATGGTAGTGAACGACCTTATAGATCAGAAAGTCAGTAAACTTTTATTGAGCATTTATATACCATAGGAAGGAAATAATTTAAACAAGAATGTAGCCAAAAGGTCCTAAGAATTGAATCCTATGAGTGGAATATTGGAAGATACAAACTCTTTTTCTTTTTCTTTTTCTTTTTTTTTATTAAAGCTTTTTATTTGCAAAACATATGTATGGGTAATTCTTCAACATTGACCCTTACAAAGCTTTCTATTACAAAATTTTCCCCCTAGTCCCCACCCCTCCCCTAGATGGCAGGAAGTCTACTACATGTTAATTATGTTAAAATACTTGACAAATTGAATATGTGTATACATATTTTTACAGTTATCTTGCTGTGCAAGAAAAGTCGGATCTACAAGAAAAAAAAAATCTGAGAAGGGAAACATAATGCAAGCAAACATCAATAGAGAGCATGAAAATGTTATGTTGTGGTCCACGTTTCATATCCCTCTCTCTGGATGTATATGGCTTTCTTCACTGAACAATTGGAACTGGTTTGAGACATTTCATTGTTGAAGAGAGCCATGTCCATCAGAATTGATCATATAGTCTTGTTGTTGCCGTGTATAATGATCTCCTGGTTTTGCTCATTTCAGTTAGCATCAGTTCATGCAAGTCTCTCCAGGCCTCTGTAAAATCATTCTGCTGGTCATTTCTTAAGGAAATATTCCATAACATTCATATACCATAATTTATTCAGCCATTCTCCAATTGATGGGCGTCCACAGTTTCCAGTTTCTTGCCACTACAAAAAGGGCTGCCACAAACATTTTTGCACATGTGGGGCCCTTTCCCTCATCTTAAGATCTCTTTGGGATATAGGCCCAGTAAAAACACTGCTGGGTCAAAGGGTATGCACAATTTCATAATTTTTTGAGCATAGTTCCAGATTGCTCTCCAGAATGGTTGGATCTGTTCACAGTTCCACCAACAATATATCAGTGTCCCAGTTTTCCCACATCCCCTCCAACATTCGTCATTATCTTTTCCTGTCAGTTTAGCCAATCTGACAGGTGTGTAGTGGTACCTCAGAGTTGTCTTAATTTGCAATTCTTTGATCAATAGTGATTTGGAGCATCTTTTCATATGACTAGAAATAATTTTAATTTCATCATCTGAAAATTGTCTGTTCATATCCTTTGACCATTTATCGATTGGAGAGTGGCTTGAATTCTTACAAATATGAGACAATTCTCTCTGTATTTTAGAAATGAAGCCTTTATCAGAACTCTTAAATATAAAGATGATTTCCCAATTTATTGCTTCCTTCCTAATCTTGTCTGTATTAGTTTTGTTTGATACAAACTATTTTTCAAGAATTTTTGAATCTATATTTCTGCTGCTTCCTCTATCATATTGGAAAATAAAATGAGGCAAGATTTGGAGGCAAGAGATTTTGTGTTGACCACTTGTATGGCCATTATTGAGTTTTCTTATTAAATTGGGGGCACCATTTTGGGATTGTTTGTCATAGCCACTTCATAAACCAGGATAAGTAGTTGTTTTTGTTGTTAACTGTCAAGAAACATGTGAAACATGTTTTAACACAAAGGAATAATTTTTGTTATTAAACTTCAGCACGTTATTTTGTGGATCCTACTGAGCTAAATTTGACATGTCATATTGATTACTTGATGGTATTGTGTGTTTGGGAAAATAGTGGTTCTGTGTGTCTTACTGATATGAAAATGGTTGCATAGCCAGTGTTACAGTATACAGTTCATATTAAGAACAAGTGCTTGGTATGATTTAGGATTTTGGCCATTTAGTATCATAGTTGATGTAACTTTAGTTAATATTTACGGATTTTTTAAATTGAATAAAAAACAATATGCAGAAATAGGAACACACAAATGTCTTCATTTTTTCAGCTATAACTCAGAAAAGGCACTCACAAATTTGCTATTACTAGCATATAGTAACATCCCATTTTCTTATGATGGTCAAGGTAAAATTGACAATTGTAAATTGCTTATATAATAGATAAAAGAATTAAGAGCATTGAAGAATTATGAAAGCTACTGAGTAGACATGACTTCAGTATTTTATATCGTAATGAGTGTATCTACGTAAATGTGTGTGTACTTTTAATATGTGAACTTGTATTCTTTTTTTAGATAAAAACATTTTACGGTTCTTCTTCAATCTTGGTGTGAAGGTAATTATGTAAATTTTAAAATAACTTTCCCCCAATTAAAAATAGAAATTGCTTGAAATAGAAGCTAATTTTTAATTTAATTTAAAATCTAATAGTTTTTAATCTGTATTTTTCCAATAGTGATAATTAACTCTTTAACCCATTAATTAGTTAGCTATCTGGTATACAGAATTCCATTATACTACAATTGATTTTTTTATTGTTTGACTTTGGGGGAAAATACCGATTTCATCTCTGACAACACTCTTTTTTTCCTGACTCTTTGAGAATGCTTCCAAGGGTTGGGCAGTGAAAGTGAATGAGAACTCAGTTCCAGAATAGCAAACAAATCTTTGGCTTTATTTTAGAGTAAGTGGGAACAACTTGAGCCAACAGCATTAAGTAGGATGGATTCATGGGATACTATCATAGCTGTGTTTTAGGTTCTGTGTTCCTGGTTATTTGGAAGATGTAATCATGTATTCTACCTAGCTTTCATAAATGAAAAAAAATTCTTCTAGATGGGTTTATAGGATTATGAACTGTTGTGTTTTTTGGCTAATATCCAAAATGTCATTAGCCAATAATTGTATATCCACCTAAGGTCGGCCATTTGGTTGTTTATTGTTTAACCTGGTTACTGTTTGAAGTAGATATTTTCCATTTGTCACTTTTTTTCTTCTTGGCTTCTGGGGATTATTGGCTGCAGTAGCCCTTTCTTATACCTTCTCTGAAATTTTCATTTGTTACTGGCAGGACTGGTAGCTTGGATCATTTGAAGTAAGAGACTGTCTTTAAAATCCCAAAGTCAAAGTATAATATTAGAGAATTGTTTCCTACTTTCCTTTGTGGTCTTACAAAATGTTTTTGTGCCACAGGTTCACTTCTTACAGACAAAAGAAACATTTATGACATGAATTGTATGTATTAAAAATATTTTTAACATTGTCTTTTTTCTCATTTTTTCAGGCATATAGTTGTCCTATGTGGGCCCCACATTCTTATTTGTACCCTCTGCATCAGGCTTACATAGCTGCTTGCAGGATGTACCCAAAGGTTCAGGTTCCTGTGTATCCTCACAACCTTTGGTTCCCAGAAGCTCCTTCATCGCAGAGTGAAAATGACTGTGCACGCACAGATGCACACTTTTCTATGCCAACTGAAGCTAATGTTAATGACCGGGGGACACAGGCTGAGACAGGGTCTCCAACGTTTTCTTCACCATTGGTTATCCCAACATCTCAGGTGTCGGAAAGCCAAGGACAGATGCCTTATCAGGGTGATATTGAATCTGAGAACCCTGGACAGTTGCTTCATGCTGATTATGATGAATCAATGGGCGGCAAGAACATATTTCCACAGCCATCCTTTGGACCTAATCCATTTTTAGGAGCAGTCCCCATTGCGCCTCCTTTCTTTCCTCCTTTATGGTATGGGTATCCATTTCAGGGATTTATAGAAAATCCAGTAATGAGACAGAATGTGGTCCTGCCTCCTGATGAGAAAGGAGCCCTAGATCATCCCCTGGAAAACCCAGATCTCTCTAAAGAATGTAGTTCAATCTCAGCAGCAGATCAATTTCAAGAAGTGAGAGGTGAAGCAACACTTCCCCTCCCTGTTGCCAGCGTAAGCAGTAAGCATGATGGCCAGGCGGAGCAGTCAATACCTAGAATGCCTAAAGGGGAAAAATCTTTTGCTCCTGGTTCTGTAGACGTGAAGGTTCATCTTCATTCTCAGATGATAAATGTAGAAAGAGAATCTCTGCCACTAACTGTAGAACCTGAACTTATTAAAAGAAACATAACCAATCCTAAAGAGAGAGCAGAGAAAGTCAAAGATTCCAAGACCACTGATCACTTGGCGAGCCCAATGGCTAGTTCGGTAGACAGGGTACAGAGAGCAAGGGAAGAGAGTTCTGAGGATGAAAATGAAGTGTCCAGTATTCTGAAGAGTGGTAGATCCAAACAGTTCTACAATCAGACATATGGAGGCAGAAAGTACAAAAATGACTGGGGCTATGCTTCTGGTAGAGGAGGGTACCAGCACCCAAGAAGTGAAGAGTCTTGGAAAGGGCAGCCCAACAGAAGCAGGGAGGAAGGTTATCAGTATCATCGGAACTTTAGAGGGCGACCATATAGGGGAGACAGGAGGAGATCAGGCATGGGAGATGGTCACAGGGGACAGCACACTTAGAAATGGTGACTTTTGGAGAGTATCAGAGGGAGAACTATTTGCAAAGTGGAATGGCTTAATGTTCCCAAAGGTTTGTCTTATTTTTTAAATAAAGGGAAACACAAACCCTGAAGTTGGAAATAGCTTCTCTCCCTAACCAAGTAACCTCAACTTGAGACGAATTCCTGGCATTACATTTTTTTCTTCATTGAAAGTTTGTTTGATTTCAGTTGAGTGTCACTTTCTTCTTCCCTTTCCCCCATAGGAACCTAGAAAATAAGTGTGTAAAATATTAAAAAAAAAAAAAAAGTTTAATATAAATCATTGTAGATTTAGTATTGTTTTCTCCCTACTTATACAGTTTGAGTTTGTGATATAAGGTGTTGAAAATGTATGCTTACGATGTTTACTGAAATGACAGAAATATAGTGTTTGACATGATTTAGAGTCTAAAAAGATAACATTGCACCAAATAGAAATGTATATTTTATTATGCAATGCCTTAGTCATAAACTGGGCTAAAAATTCTCAGCCTACAACACTGTTGTCTTTGATATGCTTCCAACCCAAAGGCCTTTCATCTCAATATCTGTCAAACTTGAATAATGTTTTCTCTTTAATATTTCATATAAGGCAGCCGATTAACCTGTGTCTTAGAAATGTTGTACATAGTTCTTTTAATATTCATAGGGTATATTTTTGAATTTTAGAGTGATTTGTTGAACTTGAGATTGCAGGCAAGAATAGATATTTGTGGAAAAAAATAGGAAATTCAGTGATATGGCTGTTCCCACCAAGAATTCTTAGCACTGGTGTAAATATCATGGTGCCTACTCGAACGAAATGTAGATGCTATGCATTTTGAAAATAATTCTGCACCTGTTAGAACCGCAGAAATTTTTTAATGCCACTTTAACACTAATGCACTGACAGATTCTAAATATTTTGTGAGAAGAGACATATAAACATGAAAATTTTCTTTTTAGCTTGACAAGTTTATATGGAGAGCTACTGGTTTTGGTTTTTATTTTTTAATGTTTTTTGTTTTGTTTTTGGTTCTTCATGCACTGTTGGTTATGTTTATCATTTTCCATTTGCATGTTCATATAGTTAGTTCTATTCTATAAAACGATGACTGTGATTTCCAGTCCTTTTCTAGAGGATGCTGCTAGAAGATGGGTTATGCTTTGATTTTAAAAACCGACTTGTTTGTTACCTTAGGTAGCATTTGTGAATGTGTGATGAGAATGTGTGTTTTTTGTTTTTTAATTTTAACCTTTCACTGGGCCTTCCAGTATTCCCATTTGTCCCCTTTGCATGTTGCACTCTGTCCTCATTTGGAGATTTGACTCTGAATAACACAGTATTAGTCATCTGTGTTTCTTTGTAAAAAAAAATAATAATAACTGTAGTTTATATTTTATATCTGTACATACCAATGTGAAACATACCCTCTTTTTTCATGTTTAAGAGATTATCTACTTTTTGATCAGGAAGCTTGAGTTGAGACCATGCTATGCAAGTAATAGTGATTTCTCATTGCATGCTATATATTATGCTTAGCCAAAAATTAATGTAGTGGCTTTTTTTTTCTTTATTAGAAAATACTTTTTTTTTAAGTGTAATTTATTTGAATTTGGTAACCTGAAACAGATGTTTGGGTTTTTTTTTTTCCTGGTAACCTTCAGAAAAGTTCAGATCCTAGCTGGGCTTAGTGAATCTTTACTGTACTGTATTAATGGTTATTTACCTCTGTGCTATTTTAATTAGCCAAATTCTTAAGTTCGGGTACTACCAATTTGAGTAGTGATTAAATTTTATCTGTTATCTAAAATTTTGAGAGCACTTTGAAAGATAGCATTTTATTATTGACGGTGCTAGGTTAAAAAAAAAAAATCTTTAATGACTGATTGTTTTATGCTCCCAAAAAAGCTTGAGAGAAGCTGGTGGTGAACACATCAGCTGTTTTGTGAGCTAGAACAGTTGCTGAAGGTAATACTAAAGTTTTTTTCCTTTAGTGTTGTGTATGATTGAATTATGGAAGAAAAGTTAAGAGCTAGAAAAATCACCTTTTTAGCCCATGCTTGTTAATTGCCTACAAGTAATCTTCATGAAAGCCACATTTATAGATATGTTTAGATTATTAGGTTTAAATAAAGCTAAAAGTTCTGATCTCAGGAGGCAAGGAAATGTAGTTTTTCATCCAGTCTTCTTCTGGAAATGCTTAAAAATTGGCTTAAAAAAGGATATTGTTCGTTTTTACACAATCACTAGCTGCCTTATAACACTTGGGTGATAGAATGTCCAAACTATGTTGTAGTTTCTCAAGAAAACAGAACTGTTTTTCACGCCCTGTTTTTAAGGTATAGAATTGAAAGTGTTGAAAGAGATTTTTTTAGGAGATGGTTCTTTGCTCAGTAACCTGGAATAAAAAAAAAGAAACTGCTTAAAAAAAAAAACTTAAATGATTTAACAATCCTTACAGATGTGATTTTTTTTTTAAATTTAGGGACTTTTTTTCTTAAGCTGAGGTCAAATTAGAGTCAAGTGTATAATTACCTTCCTCTTTCACTTCAACTTATTTTGTCGAGTTGTCACACAAGTTTCTATGTGTGATGGCACAAAGTTACAGTGGTCTTATGTGAGCAAGTTTGTGTATAGAAGAATGGAATCATTTATACTAAGACCTGGAAATTATGGAACTTCTCCATATTATAGAAATCTGCATCTTAAAGTAAAATTATTGAAGTACTGACCAAAGTTTGCCTACTAGCTTTTATCCAGTTAGGCATTATCTCTGTGACTTGTTTTTCTACCCTCATTCCTTTTTATTATTACAGAGCTTTCCGGTATCCTCATAAAAGTTTGTGACCTGGGGAGAATTGGCTATTTTTCATTATAGTTTTTTTTTCCAACCAGCATATTGTTGGTGTCTTAGGAATTCTGCACACTGCTTCCTCGAATCCACATTGATTCATCTCGCATGGCAGACCCAAGCTTGTGGTTTGTTATGAACTACAAAGCTTGCCAGACCCCACCAACTGTGATAGAACTTACGTGGCTGAATCTCCCTTTTCTCTTTCTCACTTAGTGTGTTAGTTGCTTCTTTTGTGACTTAAGGTGGTTGTATTAAAATACTTATGAACTTCTAACTTGTTTCATACTGGTGCAATAAAAGTTCCTTTCTAACCCTTTCTGGCTTAGAAACTTGATCAGCCATCTCATAAACTAGCAATATTTAATCACTGCATATTTTTTGTTTAGCCTTCAGTTTTTGATGAAGTAAAACTTTGACTTTCTCTTAGGGTACTAAGAAAGGTCCGTAAAGAGTGTCGCCCAAGAGTACACATTTGGCTACACTACAGTATCTTTGTTTACTGTGTTTTGCCCCAGATTTTATGTCTAAATGCTACTGTATGTTTGTTTGGTTCAGTTGAAGTGATAGATGGTCCATATGTCAATTCAGTGAACTTAAGTAATTTTGCCAGGTAGCAACAGCCATTTGTTTTTCACTAATTGGGATATTTTCCCAAAGATAGGTTTTTCAGAAACACCAGTTATAGAGTATCCTAGTTGAGGGGTGGGTGCATGTCTTATTGTGGGGCAACAGCAACTTTGGGGTTGAATTTACTTGAATGGAATAGAAATTGCATTGTTACAGAACTAGAAAAAATCTTATATGTATGAAAAAATGATAATAGCCTTACACTGAAAAATAATACTTTAAGCATGTGAAGATGTGATCCTTTGTGATGTTACTTGTATAGAAATATATACACACACACATATATATACACACACACGCACACATACACATATATATATCTTTTGAAGTGTTAAAAGGAAAATAGTACTTTATATTCTTTATCATATCACTTTTTTGTAAGTGTTCAATATATTCCTGTTTATTTTTCTATGTTCTGTTTTGTAGCCTTAAGAAGTGTTTCAAGAGTATCTGAATGTATAAAATAATAGTAAATGCCCTACATGGTGTGATGCTGCATTGTACATAAAACTGTGCATATATTAAATTTTGTTTGTCTCAAAAGCTTCTTGAAATGCTTTGATTTAGAAGTTTTAGCAGTTAGTATAGTAGAGCATGTCAATAATGTAATAGGAATTTGACCTGAAGGAAAGGTTTTACAGTATTTAACTGGTTAAAGAGAAATGTGTGAAGATTTTAAAAAGTATAATTAGAATAATGATTTTAATTTTACTTTACTTTCTATTAATGACACCTATCCCAGAAGACTTGACTCATTTCTTTTTGCCTGTATTTTTGCTTTCTTCATGTTGGAAGTTAAATACAGTAGCATGTTAAGGTAACCACACCATCATTTCACATATCAAAATGTCCTGTGTCCACCTTCCCCAACCCTCCAAATTTACTTTGGTCCCATCAACATCTCCAATGTTGTCAGTTTCTACTTGCTCTTCCTTTTCTTATTCTTTGTTTTCTTATATCTTTACTAGGGATGAAACATCTGCATAAAATTGATTTATATGCTAAATAGCACTACCTAGAGAAATGGGGGTAGTAAATTGTAATTCATTTTTAAACAATGATTTATACAAGAAAATTGCCTATTAGAATAACTTTAAAAAGTGGTATCTGTCTTTTATTTGTATTGAGTATAGATTAGAGTATTGAGAATAGATTGGCATTGGTATTAAAAAAATTGGCAATTTTTTCTCTGGAGGAAAGGCTTTAAATAATCACCTTTTCCTTCAGTCTGTCACTATTTCCATGTCCCTGAAGTCATGTATTTCTTTATTGTTCAGATTCTGTAAAATCACGGCTTTTTAGAGCCAAAAATGGCTAATCTTTCCAGTTCTTAAATTGTTTGAAACTCAACTAAAAAGTTTAAAATGGTTCATTTTTTGCCAGTCAAGTCCATTTTCAAAGTATGGAAAGATTTGCTGTATGAATAAATTTTTATAAACTGGGCTTAAATGCCTCAATAACTTTTTGTGCTTTATCTGGATAATCCATGAAACTAATAAGTGGTTGCCTTCTACTTGGTACAGCTAAGATCTTGAAAGGTCCAAGTGTAAAGGTCCTCTGCTCTGTTCAGTTTGAATGCATTGTAAAATTTTAAATATTTACTGATTGCTGTGGATTTAATCATTAATCTCAAATATTGGAGGTAATTCTGTACTTCAATGAGTCATATTGATTCTAGACTCTGAGGTCTTGCAATTTTAGGCAAATCAAATTAACATTCAAGTTTTTGTACAAAATGAAATAGAAATGATGATGCTGATATCTGAAAGTGTAATGCAAATGTGATGATTATAGACTTAGGAAGAAGAAAATTTTCCTCACTTGATGCCTGAGACCCAGAGTTGCTAAAATGAACAGCAAAGAATTTAGAGGGCAACTTCTTTCAACTGATGTTTTTTTTCATTTGTTTATTTGTTTTTTGGGGGTGGGGGGGTGGTAGGGTATTCTAATTATTGGAACCTTCCTAACCCTAAATTTCTTGCCCACTTAGATCATGAATTCAGTGACTTCCAGGCTAGTTAATACAGAAAGCTAAGTTTACCTGTCATGTTCCTCTGCTTACCATTCAGTCGGTGACCAGTCCTGCCAAATCTTTCTTTTATAAACTTTTTGTTTATAAAACAAATGTTTCTCATTTGTGTCTGTCCCTTTCCATTTCTGCCACTACCCATGTGTAGGCCCTTATTAGCATCACTTTTTGAAAAGGCTGCCTGCTTAATTGTTCTTATGCTATTTCTACTCTTTTTCCCAGTCTATTCTTTGTACTGTTTTCAGTCTCAAATGCTACTTGGATTAATTGGTTAAAAATTGTAAGCTCTGTTTCTTTAGTATTCAGTAACCCACCTGTCTAGTCAGTCTTTCCTACTATCCACTGTCTTTTTGAATGATCTTAAAATTTCTTTGCTCTTGGTAAAATGTTACTAACTTGGATGCTGCATTCTCTCTCCACCCTGGCATCCCTTTTCCCCCCTATTTCTAGCTCAAGTCCCTTTTCTTCAATGAAATCTTCCATTTAAGCTCACAGAAGTGTTTTCTATAATGCCCATTTGAATATGTGATGCCTTTAAAAAATTCTTTATTCATTTAGATAATTTTCAACTACATAAAATTATTATGAAACAGGACTGTTTTACAGGTCTTTGCCACAGTGCCTGGCTCATTATTAAGCATGTAATAGATTTTTTAGTGAAATGAGCTACCTGGAACAAATTGAAAAAAAGGTCGGTGACTAGAGGAAGATATATGTTTCCAGCAATACCTCGGGTAATAAGTGAAGATTAAGTCATGGCTTCTCTTTTGGGCAAGGTTAAATCGTTTCTGAATGGTGGCTTCAACATGGTATTGGTTAAGTTGTTTAAAATAAGATTAGTGCAATAATCATGGGCTTATGTGTGTAAAACATTTACACAGTTTGCTTACAGTTGTACAATAATGTGAGAAAAAACATTGAAAAATAATACATATATATTACCTTATCCCATTTCTGTAATAAAGGTCTGCAGATAAAATCAGTTTTTAACAAATAATAGGGGCAGAGGTTTTTGTCTATATTGCCACACCATACATACAGGAGGAAGATTTGAATCTCATTCTATACTTAATATTTTTTCCATTATATATCTTTTCTCCTTACCAAATTTATTGACATTGAAAAGGACTACAAAGCCCATTTTGTATGCTCCTATTCCATGACATTTGTTATGTATCTGGTACTTTTTAAAGTCTTCCTTAAAACCTCTGAGTAGCTCTTTCCCTTTCTGTGAAGGTATCCCTAGGCTATATGAGTGTAGATATTCTTTACCTCAGTTCTTATATCACCTTACACCAGCCTCAGACAAGCTGCAACCATACTGTTCTTCGACCATATCTTCAAAGGCCAAGGTCTACTGCATCCAAGGCCATCTCCAGCCCCCATCTATGTTTTTGCACTGGACCCAGAAGACTGGAGGAGAAAAGGCGTCTGGTGACTTTGTGCAGCCCTCTCTTAACTCCAATTCATTTGCATATTATGGCTTCAACACCCTGACTTAATGGTTCTCTTCAAAAGCAAAAGACAAATAACAATCATCTTTACCGGATTATGACCAAACTCAAGGTCAAACCAGAACAGTTCTAATATTCATGCTATATTGCTTTGGACTCAGACTGTTGGTCCTTAGTAATAAATTGTGATTAAAATTGAATTAAATATTTATGAAGGCTTTCTGACTTGGCTGGGACTGAGCCAAGTCTTACAAGAATTGCCTAGTATAATTTGTTTTTGTAAATATGTTAAAATGATAATTATTTGATTTTTAACTTATTGCTCAAATTGAAAATCATGAACTCATTTTTGAATCCTTAAAAGCAGCACGTATTAGGAATTTTAAAGGTGCACATGTGTGAATAGCAATATCACAACCCTGTGTCCTCATACAAATTAAGTTATCAAAGGCTTAAATTGTTGACACCATATCCTGAGTGCCCAAGGACTGTAGTCATTCTTACTTAATTGGTAGATCATGATGGGCAGCTAGAGGACAGGGAATTTCAGCTGAATCAATTTCCAATATTATGGATTTCCTGGATACCTTTTTTTGTTGTTGTTGTTGTTGTTGAATATCATTGTTCTCTCCTGTGGTTAAATATGAGTTGCCTGTTCCAAAACATAGAACTTAAACTCCCAGGCACAAGGTCCGAGTCAGGACACAACCATTGGAATAGACATGTTGGAGTTGTGGGGGGTCAGGGAATTGGTCCCATGCCACTGAATTGACCTCTGCTTTTGAGGGTGCATCTAGAGAGTAATTGCTCCCTGACTTTCAGAGACAATGCAGTAAGTTAACCTTTCAGCGAGGGATGACCAATGTGAATATGCTTTTTTTTTTTTTTTTTTTTTTCATGTGTCTAGAAGAAAGTGGTAAATTGTTGATGGTTGAATTTGTATACGTTCCTATATGTGAAGTGTGATGGTGATATCCAGGTTCACCTCCCCCATACCACAGTCTAAGGATTTTCAGTTACTCTGCAGGAGCTGCATAGGACTTTCCTGGGGTCCTTAGGAGGCGATGGAGAGATGTAATTGCATGGGTTTTTTGGAGAGGTGAATGTCGACTTTAAAGGAAATTGCCCGATTCTCCCTAGGGACCCAGAGATGATTCTGGAAATGGGGATAAGGACACATGTTCCCATTGCAACTCCAGCCAATTGGCTAAGGGTGGGGTAGAACGTTTCTCTGGGACTTTGGGGCAAGGGGACCCCTCTGGGGTTCATGTTCCTTGAACATACCCTGGCAGGAATGGCTGCTTTGAGGAATTGGGTATAGTGCTTGTTCCTATGCCTTCCACTAGCCCCCTTTCGTCTTCCTTGACCCAGTGTGGACCGGGCAGAATAGTATACATGACGATATAGATTTTACCTAATATATTATAACTGCTCCGGACTGGAATGCAAGTCAAACTGAATATAAGAGAACGATACCTAACCTAGCGCGAGGGAATCATCAGCTCCAGCTGTTCAATCACAAACTAATGTGGTTGCAGTTTTGTTGCCCCAATACAGGCAGACAGCTGTAGCAAGCTGAGACATTTCAGGCCCTAGCACAAGAGAGGGTCAATAGGTGGTTCTGCCTGACAAAGTGGGAAGTGTTGAGCATAGGGTGTGGTGTAGCAGGCCAATGCAGCAATGGAAATACAACAGAAGGGAGAATGGGCTTACTCAACTCCAAAACTGAACATCCAAAAGGCTATTTTTTGCTTCCTGTCTTTCTTACTTAGCCTTAATGAATTGGGTTTTAACTCAGGGAAATTGAGAACTATTATAGAAATCAGCTTGAAAAGGACAAAGTCTCCCACCACATCTGGTCATCCTGATCTATAGTGGGCCACTGGACCCAGGTGGTTCTGGAGGAGAAAGTGAGGCTGGTGACTTTATAAGGCTCTCTCTTGCTCAAATACAATTCATTTTCATGTCATAGCATCAACTCCCTGGTCATCTTCAAAAACAAAGGACAGCAACCCATTGGTTACTGGACAGCTCATTCCCAGGGAGCATTAAGACAAAAGAAGTAGTGTGAGATGGCTTGCTTTTTGGCAAAAAGAGGAAGGTGAATGTGTCTAGTCCACTCCTATAGAAGCAAGGCAGTTCCTCGGTAGCTGGCCTCCCACTTCGGAGCTCCCTGAAAAAGAGGTCTTAACTGCCGGGTCAGGAACATTAAATGGTTGCCCAGGGCAATTCTCCCTGAACAATAAATATAGAAGTGTTCACCATAGTCCTGAAGTTCCTGATGCTGCTTCTACCCTACCTCCCAATCCCTAGTGTTATCTCTTTGCTGTGATTGGCAAAGATTCATCATATGGTTAAGACCTGGGATTTAGTCCTTTCAAAGGAGAGGTGGTTGCCAAGTTTGCAATTTCTGGTTGTCATTTTGCCATATTCACCTGCCCCTTCAGGGGCCTGTTACTTTGTTTTTTGTTTTGCTGTGTCTTAGTTTTCCTTTTCTCCAGTGGGTCAGGGTTGATGTGTTACAGTCCTAAAGCCACTTATATGGTGGAATTCCCTCTAGGAGACTCGAAGAACTTCATCTCCAAGGCATCTTCCAGTTGGGGCCATCTCCAGTGGTCCTTCGCCTCCAACAACTTGGAAGGAGAGTGCATGGCTATTGCTGCACCTAAATCCAGTTCACCTGTTACCCTCTGTCATCGGTCCCCTTCCTCAAAGTAGGAACTGTGTGGTATGATGGGAAAAATACTCCAGCCCTCCAACCCCATGCAAGTTAGGCTTGTTTGTCCTTTGAAAATAGTGAAATATTTGGCTCAGGCCCTAGAGGCTCAGGATGTTCCCATCATCGCTTTCTGGTTCCTTGACTTTGAAACTATGAGAAATTCCAGGTACTTTCGTGACCTTAATTTGACAGACCAGGACAGGGTACCTTAGGAGGAGGGGGATCTTTGCTCAGTAGAATTATCTTTCAGGGTCCTAGATGGATGGCCCTCCTCCCCTGCTATGGTTAAGCAAATATTGTTAATTGTTGATTTTCCTATAAACGTCTTATTTCATTCCAGTATTGAACACCAGGGAACTAGTTGGGCCTAGCCCAGGACCCAAGACATACTTATCACATGTTTATATTGTCAGTGTATTGGAAAGGTATCAAAACTATGGCATACTTCTGGTATTTGAAACCTGTTTGTATTTTTCCTAAGTTTCATCTAAGTCAGTAGTTTCTTAAGTTTCCTTGAATTGGCATACTGTACTGTAATTCACTTGTCTTTGGAGGTATAAATTATACCTTCAGCTTTAGATTTAGTCTGGTGACAAGGCCAGTCTTGTAGATAGGGCAGTGACATATTACTGAAGTGGATCACTGTGTGGCTACTCAGTCCTTAGGATTTTACCTATTTGTTGATGCACTCATGATATGCTTTTATTTATTTTTTTAAAAATACCAATTAATGATAACAATAGCTAAGGAAAACCCATTGGGATTTTTATTAGAAAGCCAACCTACCAAACAGGAGTGGGAAATTCCTGGGTGGAATTTCCCCCCTGGCCAAATTAAATATTTGAATGGGACAAACATTATCACAGTCAACTTAAAAAAAAAAAAAAAGTTTTCAGATGTGTGTAATTCAATCAACTATCATTTCAGGATAGTTCACTAAACCCCAAAGCCAACAATGTATCTTAGCTTTAGTACCATGCCAAACCAATCCTTCCCTAGTTAGAATTGCTTCAAAGATGGGTGACTTTATTAAATATGTTCTGTCCCAGCACACTTCATGCTTCGATAGAATGTCTTCCATCAAATCCTGTGGCCAGAAATAGGTTTGTCACCCGCTGTTCACCCTTCAGTGTTTGCTCTTGAGCGGCATTCTTCAGGAGCTCCAGGTCACCTCTGCTATGTGGGATTTAAAAGCTGGGTCTATTTTCATCTGAATCAATGGTTTCTTAAAAGGTTCTCTGCTGGGTATCCTGCATGAACATGCTATATTGTACATCACTCTATAAATGTCAGCTTTTGATCAATCCAGTGATGAGGCCATGAAACAAGACAGGAAAAGGTAGTTAAGATTAGAGCAATGGGTCCCAGTCTCAGCTTGCAACCTAGATTGGTCTATAGAAGAGATGGACAAAGGAAACTCTGCTATAATTAGTAAAAATTAAAAAAATCCCAAACTCTGAATATCACGCAGTGGTATTGTGTTGTAAGAAATGAATACTCAAAAGCATTGGAGGACTTAACTAGTACAAAGTACAAAGAACCAGGAAAAAAAGGAAAAAATATAGATAACATGTAGATAGGGAAAAATCCCCACAGAACATGACTTTGCAAGATCATGACAAAGATTGGCTTTTTCACTTGTTTACAGGATTGGGATTGAGTGTGGATTGCTGGATACAGCAAACTTTAAAAAAAAATATGTTTCGCTGAACTTTTCCCCCTCTCTTTAAATAAAGTAGATTCTTCTGGGAGGGGGAAAGCAACATTAGGAAGTCTGGGTGATGTACAAAAAAAATCAATAAAAATTTTAAAAATAGACAATATTTCCCAAAGTCTTGTACAAATAGGTGGAATAGGTTTTTGGTTTTGGGTGTAAAGGAAGGATTGACTGGAGGAACTTTTTCCCTTTATTAACAATAGGAGTACTAGATGCCTATCCTGTTGTCCGCTCTCCCTGACACATTGCACTATTTTTAAAGCCAATTTGTGATATTGTGATTTATCATAGGACTGAGAAACTTGGTCAAATATATAGTATCTCAAGATATAATTCTATTTGACTTTAGTGCAAACTCTACAATCTGGTGGGCATATGAAGACAATAATGGAATAGTCTGTCTTCAAAGAGCTTACATTTTCCTGGCAGGGAATGGAGAAGATACAATAAATGCATGAGTAAATAAGTACTGAAACATATACAAAATAAAATAACTGGGAAGATCATATTAGGGTAGTATACAGGAAGGGTCTTGTCTACTGAACTGTACTGTCAAGAAAGGCTAAGGAGCCTGAGATGAGAAGGAACGAATTCTAAGTATGGGGTACCACTTGTGCAAAAGTAGGGAGGTGGGAGATGGAATATTGTACACACAGAGCAGCTAAAACACCCAATTTGTAAAAGAAAGTATTATGAATTTCAATATAAGTGATTCCAAAGGATTATAAACGACAAATGCCTGTTTATAAAAACTTTGTTCACATTGGTCCTGAAAATACCTAGTTTTAATATTACCTCCATCATACAGATGCTGAGGTTAGCAGGAGTGAAATGCCCTGCTCCAAGTTATCCATAGAAATGCTGTTGTTTCCTTATTCTCAGCTTTCCCCTTTACACCACAGCCTGGTGGCAATTTTGTCCTGTAAATAAGCTTTTTCTATTAAATTGGCAATACCATATGTACTATCTTTAGTGTCGGCATCTTGAGCAATTAGGGCTCCTTGAGGAAGGGCTAGCTGACTCCGTTTTTTAAAAAATTCATTTATTTTTCTATTAAAGCGTTTTATTTTTAAAACATGGATGGATAATTTTCACGACTCCATTTTTCTATCTATATCCACAGTGCGCTTGGCATAGAAGTGCTTAAAAATGATTTTAAAAAATCATTTTAGCTTTTTAAATTTTTAGCATGCATGTTTGGAATTCTAAATTGGATTGAAAAATCTGGAGTTAGAGGAAACACAATTGATACTTTCAGTGCTCATCATCACTAACATGTTTCTTTAAAAAAATTGTTTTTTTCTTTAACAGTATTGGCTAGTTTGTAAAAATGCTCTAAATAGTGTTAAGTTAAAAAAAAAAAAGCCTACCTACTTTTATCAACCTTTGTTCTCAAACATAATTGTACATGCAAATTTCATGTACTAAAAATATAGCTGTTACTCCTCTCTCCATTGTATCCTCACAGTAGTTAAAATAATATTCCTGATAAACAGATCTAACTATCACAGAATAAAAATTTCTTAGCCTAGTACTTAATCCTCCATGAAGGGGCTCCAGTCTAACTTTCTAGATCAAATTATATGTATAAAGTGCTTTGCAAACCATGTTCCTTTTTCATTAGTCTCAATGCTGCATAACTTTATTGGCATCTCGTTTGTCACTGTGATAAAAGGTTAGGGAAGCACTGAATAATTTATACCTTGAAAAATTTATAAGTGGATAGTATAAACGAGAAAAATGTAATTGGAGGCTAGAGCCCAAGTATGAATTATAGAACTTTTTAAAAAAGCTTTATTACATACCAGTACACAAAGTAAAATTAGGCATACATCCTAATAGAGATCCTAATAAAAACTGATTTTAGTTGCACATAATAATTTGTTAATGCCTTTAAATTACTTGAGAGTGCCAAAAGTTTATTTTATTAACCTTTGGCCAATTTCATTTACATCATTTGCTTAAGTAAATTAAGTAAAACCTTTTATTTTTCATTTGCTAAAGTTATTTCTTTCAATTTCTTACATAAAGGATGTAAATTAAATTCATGAGAAGCAGACCTTTTTTCTTTTAAAATAATGCTATTTATTGGGCTTATTTCTTCCCCTTCCTCTTCCTCCTCTACCCCCAATTACATGTTTTACAAGTAGGAATAATGCTATTACTGATATAAGCATATATTATTAACTTGAAGCAAGTGCAGTTACTTCTTTTTAGGAAAAAAGTGCTACTTGTACTATATCACATGGTTGATATGAGGAAAATACCACGTTAAATTTTATATAGTTAGAAATTTTAAATGTTATATAGTTAAAAACCTCCAAGTTCTACTTACAAACTGTATCAAAAACATTAAATACATGTGTAAAGCACTATGGTAGGCACTTGGCTAAATTTAGATGGCCATACCCCATGGGGTTAAGACTCAGCAGCTACATAATACAGAGGTCTATATGAAAAATGCATTACAATTTAAAAATAACGTTAGGTGAGGTGTGAAGGGAAAAGTTTTTTGTTTTTTTCCTTTTTTAACAACTGATATGAAGGAATTTTGAGTTGCTTTTGAAAGGATGTCTGAGTTATCTAGAGAGAGAAGAGCCAACTGAGTCCAAGGCTCATTAAAGGAATAGAGGTGGCAAAAATAAATCTGGAAAGGATAGGGTGGTACCAAAATCTTGGGCTTTTAAAATGGGCAGAAGTTTGAACTTTACTCGGTAAGTAATAAGCTACTGAATATTTTGGTGTAGTGATATACTTAACTATTCCTAAGAAAGATCATCCTGGCAGTACCAGGATCCAGGCAACTCTGAACTAGTGTATTTAAGAGAAGGGAGGAATTTCAGAGACATGGAAATGAGAATGGTGGCTCAACAAACAAGAACAGAATGAAAGACAAGGATAGGAATAAAGGTATTAGGCTTAATTTCCACAACAAGTCCAAGGTGATAAGTAAGGTCCTGAATGAAGACGGATTCCAAATTGAGCTCAGAAGAATTAGAAATACAAGCTTGGGATATTTTTGTAGTATCACCTTTCTAGTTCCACTTTCATTTTACTCTTTGGGAAAAAGGTCTGGAACTTTTAGGACCACACCACACCTAATAGTGAGAGAGCTGGAAATGGAATTCAGTGCAAGTAACCACAAAATCACCAGAGCACTACAATCACAGGGAGGCCAAGGACAAACTTTCAAACATCCAAATGAGAGGTTGGGAAGAGGATGAGAAGATGAGAGATGAGCAATTGTAAAAGAAACAGGAATATGTGGTGTCTTTGATGCTGATGGAAGAACAGCTCTCTTATGGGCAAACAGTATTAAACTGTAAAGGATAAGAATTAAGGATTAACATTTGATATGGTCATTAGGCCACTGATAACCTTAGGGAAACTGGCAGCCCAGGTCATAAGGGGCTTACAGGAGAGGAAGTAATAAGAAAATAAACATAGTGGGTTTTAAAAAAAAATGAGGGGTTTCTCCCAAAGTTTTATTAATGTCTTAAAACTTTTGCTCTTATATTCTTCACATTTCCCAGTATATTCCTGCTTTGTTCCAGAAAACCATCCCTTATAACAAGACACTTCCTGGTAGTTCAGGGTAGCTGATCCCAGTCATCTAGCATACGTCAACGAGACACATTCCTACCATGGCCATATTTCCCCCCCCTTTCACATGTTCCTCTAGTAACAAGATCAACACAACCATTGCTTCTAGAAAAGGCATGATGATGCTTGATTATTTTATGCTTCCACTCATCATATCTGACTTCCAAGACTAAAACATCCCCCAATTTTCTTGGAGGTAGGATCCCCGAAGCACTCAGCACACTACCAGGCATTTAGTACAGCTTCATAAATGACTTTTTATTCATTCAACAAATAAAAAAAGGAAAAAAGTCTACCAAAACTAATGAAAACATCAAATAAATTTTTATGTAATGCTTATGGTCAAAACATTCAGCAGCGAAGAGGAGACAGAATGGTTGGCAAGCAGGCTAGATGACTGAAGAGGAGGTCTTTTTTTAAGGCATTATTTGTTGGTAGATGGAATGATGAAAATATACTAGAGAAAGGGTGACAAGCAAAATTTTGGAGGCTGCAGGAGAGACTAGCAGGGATCAGCAGAGAAGATAAGATTACTGAGTAAACACACTTACTAGCAGAAGGAAGTCAGGAGGTGACAATACTGAGGGATTTTTTGAAATGAAGGATGGGAATTTACGGACATTTTTGGAAATGGCCTAATTTTTTCTTAGTGAAATGGAAGGCTGGGTCATGTAACGATTTTGGAGAAAGGAATACTGCAGGCAGCTCAAGGAGGTAAGTCTGAAGCATGAGTAAACTATGCCATTGATAGAGGTAGAAAAGAACTGTCAAACAGCAACAGAGGCCCAGCTAAAATTGTTAGTCATCATGAATTTATAACATATGAATTCAACTTAAAAAAAGAAAGAAAGAAAACAAATTAACAGATTGGCACATATTTAACAGAAAAGTTGCTAAGCATTTGGTTTTTGGATTTAGGATGATTTTGCTTTACAGGGGTGTTTTTTTTTTTTTTTTAAAATAAATGCCAATCAAATTATAAAAGCCTCACCAGAAAAGTTTTAGTAAACAATATGTGGACTGATAAACTGACCTATTTTCCAGCAGTGTCCCCCCATATCTCCGCCCCCATATTATTCTTCTCTGGAAGTTATTAAGGTATATATTTAACTGTATTCAGTGAAGACAAGACATGCTCTATACTTCTGATGGATGTTTATTTATCAAATCCTCACCTTAAGAGTCTGACTGGCTTTTTAAAATAAGAGCAGCTTCTCTATCTTGACATATGTGGATAAACCATATTGTACAGAAAACAGTTCTTAAAGATTTTTAAAATTGGAAACACTGGTCAGCATTTGGTACATGAATAAATTACACTTATATTGAAAATCTCCCCATAAGTTTTGAAAATCTGGAGGTAATTCATATAACTTGAAATGTCTTCATCTTAGAGCATTACACAAAGAATGGCTTTGTCAATGAGTACAGAAAAGTGGTAGTGTCTGATGTTTAGAGTATAATAATATACAATGCTACTAGTTTCTGATGTTAGATAAAGTAAACCATATTTCAAACTCCAGATTATGCGGGGCATTCTAAAACCTGATTAAAGTTTTATACACCAAAAATTCTGATTATATTTAGTTGTAGAAATGTATTATCAATATTCTTAGTCAGCTTAATCATCCAGGAAAAAGTAGTTTCCACTCTTCTTTTGTTCAACATCCTTTGGAAAAAGAAAAATAACCCAAGAATCAATATTATGTGTTTTGCTTCATGAAACCTATCTCCCAACCAATACCTGCAGATGAACTTGTTAGCCTCTTCTCACAGGGACTGTTTCTGGCTTATAGACTTAAATGCAACTTCTATCCCTGGGAATCTCTCCAAGTTGTTTCCTCTAGTCTCTTCCAACTACCCTGTTCAAAATCCCCCTGCCTGGGTCTTTTAAAAAGACAATGTTTGTGGTCATCACTTTGTTTGTTTGATTAATTTATATAAATATGTTTATAAAGAATTACATTACACATTAATTCAGCAGTTACTGATCAAATGTTCAAAAGAGTGATGCTAGAGACACATAAGAAGTGCAGTCACTATACTCAATGAAGCTCAAAATCAAATACCATGCGTCACCAAATATCAGATCCTTAGCACAAGTTAGTATGATATTGCCCTTCCCTCTTTATATGGGAAAAGAAAACAATGTTATCTTTTCAGAAAGTTTAATAATGACCATATATTTTTCCCAGTAATGTTATTTGCTATGACACATCCAATACGTTTTCCCAAAAGAAACCCGAGTCTATGACCCTAGACTCATTTGAACTAAGTTCTAACAGACCTAACAGAGTTTTTCATTGTTCTATTATCTTCACTAAGAAAGTGGAGGATACATAAATACTGGGGTTCCTCCTACATAAAAAGCCCAATGACTAATGATACAGAGAAATAAACAAGAGTTGAACTAAAATGTTCCAAGGGATAGTAATTTTTTAAAAAGAGTAGAGGGTTTTTTGGGCCTAAATTTTTTTTCCCATTTAATTGTGAGTTGTCAATACTTAGTACCAATTACCCCTTTCAAAACAATGTTCCCACATACCTTGATTGAATTAAGTTTATTTATTCTTGGCCTGTAGTTGTTTGGATCTCTTCTGAAAGTAATTTCAAGCTGAGACAAAAATTTATTCATACCAGCCAAAAGGGTTTGAGGACTAGAAAAAAAAAAAAAAAAGTGACATTTTACTCAGATACTTAAATACTGACTTTTACTGAAATAAAACTGCATCATTGAGTTTCAAGAAAACTCAGAATATCTACTAATGTCACACCCTATAAAATGGCAAATTTATATGATTTTTAAACTTAATATAATTATTTGTTTAATATAATCATGACATGCTCTTCATCTAGATAGACATAAAAGATGGAACTTTTGTCACAAGATATATCGTATAAATTTTTAAATTCAACAACTTGTTTTAGAAGAGAAAGGGGAGTCAACAGAGAAAATATATTACATACAACACATAGTATTTTAGTAAACACTTAAAAAATTTAGTGGCTATTATGTTAATTGTATTAATTTTGACATATGTTTCCTTATAAGGAAACCCAATTCTTGAACATGTAAACATATACATATGGAAATATGAAGTTAACTAGAGCTCAAAATGTTTGATTTTGCTGGGCTTCTTGCTCCTAAAAATGACTTTTTGAGTTTTCAATTAAGCTAAACAGGGAATAGAAAGATAGAGATGAGCAGAGCTGAAACTTAACCCTAGAATACTGAACTACAAGTAAGGAGAACTGGCTATGTATCACTAACTCACTCTGCAAACTCATACAACTCATCTTTTAAAAACAGACCTCTGCTTTGCAAAAACAAAGGTCTTTTCCAAGTCCATAGTTCTGGAATTTTATTTAATTGGCTTGAACTTTGTGGGCCTGGTCCTATGCATTGTCAAAGCCTTCATTTCTGGATATGTCCTATGCTCTCCCATTCCATAACAAATGACCAACCTGTCAAATTCAGGGAACCTAGAGGATTGATATACTTTATAAATGCCTGAGAAGATGTTAGTATTAGAAATCCATTCATATTTGTAAGAATATTTCTATTAACTTATATAAATATCCAACATTGTACCTGTTTGCAAGCGTGTTCTTAGATGGAATGCCATCAAAAACGATGACCCGATCCGCTAGATAGGTGGCCATGATAAAGTCATGTTCTACCACAAAGGCTGTCTTTTTTGCATGGAGAATGAAACTAAAACAAAAAGATTTTGCAATTTTTTCAATATGGCTTCAAAGGGGCACCAAGAAAGCATATTCAAAGTTTGTTAAGCACTTCTGTGTATGAGTACACATACCCGCGAATCACACTCTAATGGGCAAGACAATTTACCGTTTGACAACTCTAGCTGCCATTAGACGCTGCTCAGAATCCAAGTATGCAGATGGTTCATCAATTAAATAGACATCAGCAGGTTTGCCCAGACAAAGAGCTAAAGCAACTCGTTGTAACTCACCACCAGATAATGTCTGCACCTGTGTGGAGAAGCAGTTTAGTAAATGTTGTGAAAACACAAATATAAAAAAAGGGAAAAAAAAATTCAGGCCTTAGTACCTCTTGATCTATGATGTTTTCAATCTGCAGAGGCTTCATTACATCAGTGACAAATTGTGGGTGAGTATATGCATCTCGTATCTTCTCATGTAGTAATTGGCGTACACTTCCCTGTTTTAGTTTTGAAGGAAAAAAATAGTATTTAAAGTCTAAATAATTGCCCCTACATAAGTGGAAAAGAAAACACAAATCTGTAAATAAGATTTATACCCCAAATGATTTCCTTTAATCAGCAGAAAACAAAAATAACTCACTGTTGATTTGGGACTGATCTTCTGTGGCTTATAGCTGACATTTAGAACTGGTACCTCCCCTAAAATACAGAAAATAACTATAATAAAAATGATCTTTTTGGATAATTTTGAAATTGGCATAAATGGAAAATCTAAACATTACCTCCTTCATCAGGTTTAAGTCGGCCAGCAAGCATTCTGATGAATGTAGTTTTACCAGTACCTGGGGCAAAATGAAAGTGAGGAAAAAATAACATGTAAAAATGAATTTTATGACAATTAAGTTTTTAGTAAATTACTAATAACATAATGAGCATTTTAAGCCAGACACTTGGTAATTTTTTTTTTTTAAAGCAACATATATAGACATGTATAGGTTTTGTAGGTTAGAGAAAAATATACACTTAAATTTGTACTGGATTAAGTATTTGTTAAGAATCAACTGTCAGAAAGAATCACTGAATTTTAATCCTGATAAATTAAAATAAAATTACAATCTAATTAGAAGCACCATTATTTCAGCGCTAGTTATTGTTGCCAAACAAAATGAGAGTCTAAAGTAAAAACATAATATAAACTTCTGCATTTCTCAGTATTATTTCCTAACAATTTTCATGCAAGGAATAAATTGTCATTTTAACGAAAATTCACTTCCTTTTGCTGAAATTTAAGTAGCTTATTATAATTCCTTTAAAATAAGAATGCAAGCACATTAAGTGGAGTTTCAAAATATAAAAAGTGCACTAAATTTCTCTTGCAACAAATAGAAATTTGCTTTTTTCCGTATAATATAACATTTAAAAAAAAGTCTGTGCTTTTTTCCCCCAATTATAAAAGCAATAGGAAACATGTCTGCCAGCCAATAATTGTACAGCTTCACTCTCATAATGGCAATCTAATGCTATAAATGTTGGCAATAAAATTGTCTACAGTGGTAGACTCACCTGAATTTCACATAAGGAATGCTCCAAATGGAGATGAACATGGAGTTTTTTTTTAAGCTGGGTTGCCTCTGAACAACCAATTTATCCATTATTTCCTAGTCAGTATCCAAGATGAATAACTTCCCTATCAATTTATACACAGAAAACTCAGCTCAGGAAAAGTATCTTATTTTTAATGAAGAGGTTTCTTTCTTAAATGTGAATATAAACTGGGTTGAGTGACAAAGATTGTACGTGAGAAGTTAAGGTACACTGTCACAGAAAATATTTGTAGATGAACCAAGGTCATATGATCAACCCAAACCCCCACACCCTCAGACCTATAACCCAGTAATAAAAGAGTATTTCTTATAATACTTTAAAACTGCTTACCCATGTAGACTCAATCATCACAAATTATTAACACTTACCATTTTCTCCTAGCATCACCATGATTTCAGAGTCTGTGAATTCTCCGGCAATGATTGCAAGCTCAAATTCGCCCATCTTTTTCTTCATTCCTGGATATTTATACATACACATCTTTTTCACTTCTTCCTCATTTGCTGTCTCAGCCACTTTAAAAACCAGTGATGCATCTCTAAATCTTAAGTTTTCTGTAGGAACGTAACCATCTAAGAAAATATTTATACCTGTTGGGGAACAATAGTATCAATAAAAAAGAGAAAAGAGTAAACTTATATACCAGAATACTATAATGCCTTTTAAATTATAGACAGTATTCTGCATGAAAGGATTAAATTAATATTAGAGCATAAATTTCCAGCATATAAATAATATAAAGAATAAATAATGCTATCTTATTTTTTTGGTCCACATTCCTAGAGATATCAAATGAAGACACAAAGTTGAATCTGAACTCTTTGACAAAAATTCTCAAATTAGAATTCAATCCAAAGAATGGAAAAAAAAAAAAATCTTTCTATAGTTTTTAAACATTTAAAAATCTTAGTGTGGTTAACTGCAGTCTACATTAATTCAAAAAGTATTTTAATAAATTTAGATGCTTAGAATATTTCTTGACTATGTTTACTTTTAATTTTAAAATTTAATAGTGTTGATATTATGGCTAGATGTCCATTACAGTCAATGCTTCATTTAAGGCTTGTCTTAGCTGTGTAATAGTAACAATACCAATTAAAAATAAAATGCAGCTATGACCTTTTTTTCTCTTTTCTTTTTGTTGAGGCAATTGGGGTTAAGTGACTTGCCCAGGGTCACAGAGCTATAAGTGGTAAGTGTCTGAGGACACATTTGAACTCAGTCCCCCCTGACTTCAGGGTTGGTGCTTTATCTATTAGGCCACCTAGCTGCCCCTGCTATGACCTTTTTAAAAAAAAATTATGTAGCAAAACAATTTTGTGATTTTCCAAATCATTCAAAAAGCATCTCATTCAACAAATAATTGAAATATCATCCCAAGAGGGTGTTGAGGATGAAAAGACAAAAGAAACAAAAACAACAAAAAAACAAAAGCCTTAACAACTTAAGTATGAAATTATGTATCACATTTACTTACTATCCAAACAAAAACATTCTAGAAGGACAATTCATCTGAGGTCAAGATATCTTTCTATTGTCCTCTCAAAATTAAGTACCTTAATATCAAGCCATTTGCCCATCTCTTAGTATGTAATTCTACGGTGATTGATAAATTTTTACCAATTTCATTTCAGGATCTCACTGAGTTATAAAAAAATCAGAACAAATGACAGAATTTGAAGAATACAAAATTGTGTTTTCCAATGTTATAGGTGTAAAACTAGTGAATATTTCTCTGGAAGAGAGATTATAGAATACAAGTAAGGAATTTTTAAAATTACCTTCTCTTACGCTAAAAGGCATAGTGACAACACCATAAGCACTTGGCACTCCATACAAACAGCAGATGAAATCAGAGAGATAATCTAAAACACTTAGATCGTGCTCCACAACAATGATATATCTGAAAATTAAAGCCATAGAATGTTTTAAGTTTTCTAATTTTATATCAAATCTTATCTATAATATTTTGAAAATCACATTAAAATGGACATCTTTAGCAAATCTTTTTAGACAAGGCCTATCTCTAGGAAACAAATGTGAAATTTCTCTTTGAAAGACAAAGACTTCAAACACCAAGTTATACACACTATCTTAAAAACTTTTATTTGTGCTTCAAAAAATATTACTGTTAGCGACCCTCTTCACTGACATCCTCTCTTGTAACCAAAAAGCTGAATCATGCTAAACAAATCAACAAACTAGGTTCGAAAGCCACCCCTTTAGTTTTCCACCTCTTTACTGAGAGACAACACACTTTTGTTAGTTTTCCATATGTTTTCCTTTATCACATAGCATTATCTATTCAATTTCTATCATGGGCTCTATATTAGCTGTATGACTTAACTTTCCCAGGCTTCATCTGAAAAGTGCTATATGGTCTCTAAGGTCTGTTCTCACTCCAAACCCATAATTCTACATGCCCAGTATTACAGAAGGTACCACAAAGGAAAGATAACTGAAGCAATTAAGGTAGAATCTGCCAGGGTTTTTCTTATTAGTGATGCTGAAACTGCCACCTCAATTTTTGAAGAGCTGTGCAGTAAAACGAAAGCAAGCATTTAAGATGAAACTGAGAAGACTAGGCACACTGAACCAAATATACCCATGAGAAATTTGTTCTGACAGTAGCCTGGTATTTAAAATGCATAATGATTTAGAGTATCAATATCAGAGGCAGTAAAAATAAATTTCCATAAGAAAGGAATAAGAGATGGCATTCCCCATTAAAAGAGGTAGTGTGATATAGTGTTTCAAACTAAGTCCAACTACTTGGTTCCAAGAAACATGCTGACTGTGACTTCAAGCAAGTAGCTCAGTGCCATCAGGCAACTGTACACAAGTACTAACTGCCCAGGTGTCAACCTATATTAATAGGTTTTTTCATTGGGAGTTCCCTATGTCAGTAAAATCACAGGCTGAGTCCCATCCCATTACCAACAAAAAATGTAGTATAGGAATAGTTTAGAAACCTGTGGCAAACAATGTCTATCTTCTTATGTCTAAAAAAAAAAAATCTGTGATAATGATCTTTGCACACATGGTAGGTCTCTGATAAAACTAAAAAAGGCAATCGGTAGGCTTTAGTAGACTACTTCCTAAGCTGATCACTTCTACAGATATTAACTAATTGTTAACAGCTAAAAACAAAACCAAATGCAAAATCTTCTCAAACCAAACCAAAACATTCACTGCAGCAAAACATTGCTTTGGGAGTTTTCCATAGTGCCTTTCATATATGTTAAACTAATGGTTTGATAAAACATTCAAGAGACATTTGCTAGTATCATGATGATGTCCTCTTCAAATAGAATTACATAAAAATGGAGCTATTCGTCAGATGCTCCAGTTTACAGGGTCATGTTCATTGCATCAAGTTTGGAAACACGACAAGTCTATCATCACTCAAAAATATCAGTCTAGCAATTAATGCACATAGAAAAAAATGTAAAGGGATGAATAAAACAATGCTCAAATTACATCATGTAGTTGGATGGGTGATTTCCTGAGTTATTCATTTAGTACACAGACCTTGGGCAAAGCAGATAGACAGTGATTTAGTGCCAATGTTGCATGAGAGACGTGACATGTGAACTTCAATGATTCCAAGAGGCTAGGTTATGTGTTGCCAAAGCTGATCTTTTTGACAGAATATTCTCTAGCTAATGCTAGAAGGCTATGATTCATGGTATATTATCATCTTGGAGAAATTAAAAATTTGAAGTGACTTAAATCACAATAGAAATAATCAAAGTGGGTAGAAGGAGAGCAAAACATTATCAATAACTTGCATATAAGTGATATTTTATATGTGTCATGAGATGTGGGCTGGATTTATGTCCAAAGTGAGGTACACATGGACAACTCAAGCACTGCACTGATGAAATATTACCAGAAATAAGAGAAAAAAAATCCTTTGGCTTCCTTGAGGGTATGTTTTGGTAAAGACAAATATCAAATAGAGTATGAGAAAGTGAATGATGGACTGCAACTTTTATTAGTGGAAGTACAAATGTACTAAAGAATCATCTAGTCATCAAATCTGTAATGTAGAGAATACAATGGAGATCAGGAAGTAGTCAGTACTGGTTAAAATTAACAGAAGACTTCAAGGAGTTAACAGGACTCAACAAATTTATCTTGGATGGGAAGAAGGAATAGGAAGAATGAGTAGTATAAAATAAACAGTGACATGGATCCATTCAGACAGAATCTCAAAGCTTAGTTAATGAATGATTACTCATTAAGCTGCAGGATCTCTTCCCATCTCTTCCCAACTGGGCTATTCTTTTACTGTACCTACAGGCCATTATGACATAGAACTATGCCAATCAGACATGTGTATCTTCCAGTGTTTTGATATTTCAATCCCCCAAATGCTAATGTTGTTCTGAGAAAACTGGCAATGGCCTACTTGCTCTGGCAACCTATAAAAGACAGGGCATGCTGGTCTTCAAAATCCACCTTGATCTTCACTCTAAGGAGGTCAATTTAAATCCTGCCCCTACTCCTCTGATCACCAAAGAAAATCTTAAGGATATAATTCTGACACTACCTTATAACTCTAGGTGATCTAGAGAATAAGAAGTTGTTATGATATATGGTTCTGAGTTCTTTCTGCCTTGGCACATAGCTGCTCATTGCTTAAATCAGGTGCCTGTCAGCTGAACAGGTAAAGTAAGATCAAATTAGAGAAGGTTTAATTAAGATAGTAAAGAATCTGGATTTGATCAGACATGCAACATAGAATATTAAAGTAAAATGGTATAGTGGAAAGAACACTGGACAAGGAAGCAAAGGTCCTAAGCCTGAATCCCAGTTTCTACACTTATCGAAGAGCAAGTTGATTTATCCTACTTTCCACATTTGTAATAAAGGCATATAACTGATCATTATTACATATTGCAGAAGGTCACTGTAAGCAAAATGTTTTGTAAATCTTAAAAGGGCTACATATATGCGTTTTTGTTCAATAAGAATATATGAAAGTAGAATATGACAATTACTTTGAAGACTATAGGTAAGATAGACTGGATTAGGGATAGATAAGAAAGTCATTAGACCAATTAAGAAATAACTCAAGGACAACATTATAGGATCCAGAGTAGGATGGTACTATTGTAATTATGGTTCACAAGGATTTGAGAACATCTTAAAGCCTCAGAATACTCAGGCTAATCAGAAATGGTATAGTTTGGTTATAAAATAAATTCAACTTATTTCTATAGCTTATTAAGATTTAAAAAGATTACTAAACTAGAATTCAGAAATAAAATATCATTTATGAGAAAATAATGGTTTATTTTCTACATTCCTTCCTTGTTCACATAGGGTGCCCACATGTATATGACACTTTAATGGTTATGTCCTCTACAATAAGTGTTAAAATGTTTTTTGGTAGGATTCAGACCTGTGATTCTATCTACACTGGAAATGTCCTTCATTGAAGCAGACAAATCTTTAGATGACTAGAATTTTAAAAATAACTAAAAACATTTAAATGTATGTAAGTAGCAGATACTTACCTATCAGGATTTATTAGTGATCGTATAGTAATGGCAGCCTTTAGCCGCTGCTTAACATCTAGGTAGCTAGAAGGTTCATCAAACATGAAACTACAAAGAAAACAAAACAAAAATACTCAATATTTTTGAAGGATAAGAATTATAAATATGTGTATAATTATCTATTTATATCTCTCTCTATCCACCCACCCTTGCCACACCAATAAATACTATCTTGAAAGCTACTGGGAAAAAAAAAGATTTTTGTTAAGAGAATTTGTTTGATCCATAAATCAAAAAAGGAATGATACAAAAATCAACGAACAAATTAGGTGAATTGACCCAAAATACATTTCCTGACACTGCTTGAATTCAAGCGGTTTTTTTTTTTTTTTTTTTTAAAACTTTAGTTTGCCATACTTCCCAAAATTCCAAGAATTAGAGATTAATTGGGGCCAATAAGCATTTTTTGGAAAAATCTGATTACCCTGTTAGGAAGATAAGTATATGAAGTAAATTAATTCAGTCGGGTCACTGTTTCCTCTTAGGTATTTAAAGGAGGTAAAAATGACTATTCTGGGGGTTGTGTGAAGAAAGAGGAATGACGGCAATGGGATTTTTAGAGGTTACTAAAATACAAATTCTATATCATGAAAAGAGGACAAAACTTTGATTTCTCCCCTTTCCTATATAGCATGGTCTTCTGTTTATGGAAGACTTTAAGCTGTACTATAGTTTAACTACATTATGGTTCATTAGTTTGGGAATGGAGGGATTAGCTTGGGTATCCAAACAATATGTAACATAAGGAAAGGATATTCCCATTACTAAAACAACTGACTTGAAAATGAAATTCCAGAACACGCAGTATTAGTAAATTAGTGTCTGCAGCAGGAGTTTCTTAGTTAAAAACCTTGACATTTCCTACTTGAAGACAAACATTTGTCAAATGACTTTTATACAAATGGGTATCTCATTGCTTCAACAATTCCTCAATGCAGAATTTTTAATGCTATTCTCTCATTTATTCCTTAAAAATCTTTAATAATAAGGTGACATTTATATAGATTTTTCATATATATATTATCTCATTTGATAGTAAGCAAAACAAATTTGCAAAAATAGCTTAAGAATTAAAGTACAAGAAACACAAAACTAACATACATATCTGCTTTCTGTATGCAAACAACAGCACAAGCAAATCTTTGCAACTCTCCTCCGGAGAGGTCCTCAACATTTCGTTCTTTGAGATGGGTTAAGTCTATAAAACAGAATATGGAACCATTATATTTAATATGATAATGGGAATGGTTAGCACACACATACAGTTTTATCTTTTTAATAGCCCTTTGGAATTGATTGATAGTGTTTTTCACATGTCCCTCTGAACTGTAAGTATAAATATTATCTTACCATTTTAAAGATGATGAAACTGCAGCTTGAAAAAGATAAATGATGTATATGTAATCATACAGCTAGTGAATGAAGGGCCAGGAATCAAACCAGGTCTTTTTGATCCCAAGGCACTGACCTCTTTTTCACACTATCATACTTGTGAGCTAAATTCATATCTGGTTTTGAGACTCTTATGTTTTGATTAATATTATAATACACAAAACAAATAATTTTAGAATTAACAGTGAGTTTTAATTAGCACAGGCAACTGATATTATCTATTGAATGTAAAATTTTCTGTGTTAATGCTCCAAATATATTTTAAAAAATAACTTACCAAGCTGCTGACACACAATAGCTTGTGTCTTTGTTTCATCCTTCCGGTCTAAAATAGAACCCACGGTGCCCTGTGGGAAGGTATTAGAAATATGTATACATAAACACATACACAAATATATACATAGCTTCAATAGCATGTACAATACAATCAAACAAATATTTATGAAGTTTCAGCTATGTGTAAAGATAAAAAATATGAGAAGAGATAGTCCTTGTCCTCAAGAAGCTCACATGAGTAGGGGAATATACTTCCCTCCCTTCCCCCAAACTATAAGATTATGATTAAGTGAACAGTAAGGAGGAGTGTGGCATGAAATGGGGTATGTGTGTGGAGAATGTCCTGGGTGTTGCACATAGGACCCAAATTGTTCCAATAAATGACTGACCTTTGCAGCTTTGGGAATCTGGTCCACATATTGAGGCTTAATAATCGCTTTTAGGTCATCTTCTAGAATCTTAGTGAAATAGTTTTGCAACTCAGATCCTCGAAAATAAGTCAAGATTTCTTGCCAATCTGGTGGATCCTTGAAAAATAAAGATACAAAATGATTGACTGAATACAGGGATTAAAAACACAAAGCAGAATTGCTGGGAAAGGATTAAAGTAGATTAACAAATAGTTTCTTCAGAGTAAAGTACTTAAAGGAGTTTCACCAATGCAGAATATTTAAAATGTTTTATTTTCTTTAGGAAATATGATATAATGGAAAACAAGCAAACAAAAAACCAATGGATTTAAACTAAAAGGATGTAGGTTTAAATGTTAGGCTAAATGGTTTGAAGTCCCTTCCAGTACCAGATATATAATCTTTTAAGGTACCATCCAAGTCTAAACTGTGTAACTTTAGATATGAAAGGAATGGCTAATAAAGTGATTTCTTGGGCTCATGAATTCTAAATAACCACTAAAATACAGTTTTTAAACTAAAATGATTAGGAAAACACTAAGTACTTATTAAAAATTTTATGTTAAAAAGCTAACAAAATTACCTTAAAGTGTTAATGTTCACAAAAAATCAATACCTACATCATATTTTCCAAGGTTTGGTTTTTGCTTTCCTGCTAAAATTTTCAAGGCAGTTGATTTTCCAATACCATTAGTTCCAACTAATCCCAAAACTTCACCTGGACGAGGAATAGGCAACCTGCATATGTAAATAAAAATGCTAATACTGAAAAGCACAAACTTGGTCATGAGAAATCTCTAAGTTATTTCTGATCACCTACTTTTAAGGTATTTGCACCACATGCATCTATTAACAATCAGAAAGATAAATTATATATAAATGCCAGCTATCATTGGTAATTAGAAGATATAGCCATGATTAATTCTAACTGTTAATTGTTAGAAATGCCATCTGTGACCAGCACAATTCCCAATTTTGCTTATTCAACTTTCTTTCAGTGATTTGAAGCAATAATTGAAGTCCCAATTATGACATAAAATAAGCAAAATATTTTGATATTTAGCAGAGCTTGCTACCCCCTTCCCCAAGTCTTTTTCTCTGGCCTGCCACTTTACAGACAAGGAGAAAGTGCCAGATCAACGAGACATCCCACCTCTTTCCCTCTGCAGCAATGGGACCTAAGAACTGGCAGGCTGAGAAATAGCTTTTCATTAACAAATCTTTACTACCATATTCAAAATATGTGTCAGTTATTAAAAGCAATACACACTTTTCTGTTATTAATTCATTTTATGTGATGTTTACACCACATAAATACAATCAAAGATGAATTCCCCAAAGGCATATAACCACACTAGTAAGAATATAAGTTACTCCTAAATTCAAATGTTAAACTCAACTGAGATCTCTTTGAAAGATACATATACTATAAATAAGAGTAATTACAGGCTTCACATATTCATGCAAATCGGATTAAAAAAAAAGAGTTGGCTACATTGAAATCAATTATGGCATATTTTGGAAAGCATACTTTATACTCAATGAATGAATTTTCAGAATGTTCCAATATTGTATTACTACTTGTTGTATAATTAACAAACTCTTCTTCCATTTCCTCCTACCCTGAGTATCTGAAAGGCACACAAATTTAATCAAATGCATTTTACTTTAAAATATTTATGGCATATCAAAGTAAAAAAGAAAACTGGTTTGAAAATATACCTGTGAAGTTTGAAGGCATTGGCACAATATCGATGTGTTGTTTCCTTTTCTAGGTTGCTAGGTAAATTGACGATTGACAAAGCGCCAAAAGGGCATTTCTGTAATTTGAAGAAAAAGATTCAGAAATTAAGTACTTTTTCTCTGGGTCAGGCAGTCTTTTTTTTTTTTTTTTTTTTTCTTTGGTGAGGCAATTGGGGTTAAGTGACTTGCTTAGGGTCACACAGCTAGGAAGTGTTAAGTGTCTGAGACCAGATTTGAACTCAGGTCCTCCTGACTTCAGGGCTGGTGCTCTATCCACTGCGCCAGCTAGCTACCCCTGGATCAGGCAGTCTTGATCAAAAATAGAGCCTGAATTCAGGTTATGCTGACTGTGAAGTCAGTTCTCTTATCAACTATAATCCAGTACCCCTCCCATAACAAATGCTATTGCTTTCAATTTGTAGAAAACACATTTTTGGATTCTGTTCTTAGATCCATTCTGCCATCCTTTTTCTTTTTAAGAACGAGTTATTCCTCCCCCCCCCCAACAATCAACAAAGGGAAATTTATTTAGACACATAAGGAGAAGTATATTCAATAATGATAGTCACTGAGGACACCCCAAGTTGATTCACTTGGTCAGACCTTTAATCCCCTACACTAAACAGGTCTTGTTTATGATTAATCTTTATGATGACTTCATCGTCTTTTAAAGGAAAAATAGCTACACTTCCATGGGAACGGAGGTTAGGCTTTTGATTCCACTCCAGAAGGATAGGAAGTACACAACTGCCATTTGCTATTTGTAGAGATAAAACTTCAAATCCTCAATTATTTTTAAACAAAATGTCTTTCTTGACAAAAATGAAGAAAATATTATTGGTTGTTAATAAAAAGTTTCTGAATTAAAAGACTTTTTTCAAGGTCAGGTAAGTTGTAGTTTCCTATTACAGTGCAACTACTACAATAGTTCAAGTTGAGTTATTCCTTTTTACATTCAAGATTAAGAATAATAGGAGTGTTTTCACCTCCATTATAAATTCTGAGAATATTTTCTTTCTTTAGTCTCTATTCCCTCTAAAATCCCCCTTTGAAGAAAAAAGATGAGGAAACAAGGTAAAAGGAATGGACTAATTATATTCTTTTGGCCTCTCTTTACATAGTCTAGATGCAGACAACTATATCTTATTATATCCTTTTTCCTTTTAATCACTTTATAAACATCTCTCCCTTTAAATTTTGTTTTACTTGAGATCCTTCCTTTTTCAATTCTTTTTTTCTCATTCTCTCAAACCCCTTTCCTAGCCCCATACATTTCCTTGGTGAGTGAAATGCATTTCTTAATTAACCTCTTTTTTGCTTGTGTTGAACTTTCATTTATTCAGTTCAGATAAGATTGGAGTTCACAAAATATTCTTTACCCACTTCATGTTAGTGTATCTTTCTTTCTTTTAATGTACCCTAAAGATGATTATTTCAATTTAAAAAACTCTTATTTCCTTTCTCTTCTGTCCCCAAATCAAGAATACTGTAACTTAAACATGGAAGTTAAAAATTAAAAACAAAAGCCAAAAATAAAACCCTCAAACTCAATAAGGGTGAAAACATTAAAATATTGCTTACCATCATCAAACATGTTGTTTGTAAGGGGAAACAGTATTATAATCACTGGCAGTCAAGGAAATTATACCCAAATAAATAAATGAAATTTAAAAGAAAAATTTTAAAATAAATTGTATTGATAAGACACTTCTTAATCCTTTCCAGATACATATCGAAGAATCTAAAGTCATACTACACATAACTAAGTTCCCAACTTTATAAGCTGTTTCTGCTGGGTTTCTTGAAAACAGTAAGTTTTCAAGTACTTTATGAAACTGTTGAAGCATATAAGCCAATGTAAAATGAAATGACATTAATTTCAAAGAATAGGTATAGCAACAGTCATTAAAAAACAACAAGGTATAAAATTCCAAACAAAAACTCAATATTAGGGATTAATATACTGATTTCTAATATGTTTACAGAATATCACTCTTGACGGAAAAATTATATATTCATTCACAAGTAAAATTTGGTCATATTTTTAAGTAAATAAAAACCCTAATTGAACAATCTGAATCACTAATTCCACAAAGAGTAAGGGGATTTTTTGCTACTTTAAAAAATTCACACTTAAAAGAAAAAAAAACTACTAGTATTTCAAACTTTTATAATTCAAACATATATTTACAATTAACCCAGAATTGGAACATGTCCAAAAGTCCTAGAATGATTCCAAAGGAGATTCCTTTTCTCCATAATGACTCCTTCCCACTCCACCCAAGATTAATAAAATTGAGACTATATATATATATATATATATATATGTGTGTGTGTGTGTGTGTATATACACATATATATACACATATATATATAAAAAATCCAATAAAAGTTTATAAGAGAAACAGTTTCACTGTGTGCATTTGTGTATATATATAAGGATAACATCTAAATCTAGGAAGTTTTCCCTCTTATGATATAATGAACTCATTTCACATATAATTATATATTATTATATGATCATATAATGGAAGAAAACTATTGCTAAATTTTGATATTACTCCCTCTTTTTGCCTCTTAAAAGTGATGTTATCACAAGCTTGTAGTTATTTTTGAGCCTAAAGCTTCCATTATAATAAGAGCAAAGGGAAGATCATTTACCTTAATACATATACCACAACCAATGCAAAGTGTTTCAGAAATCCATGCGATTTTGCTCTGTGGTGTAACCTCTATGCACAGTTTTCCTGGTAAAAGAAACCAAGTACAAAATATTTTAACTAGTACAATTGTGACAGTGCTTACTTATTCTGAGGCATGATACTAATTTAGATATTAATTTTATAATTTTGGGAATAACAAGTTGGTAAGAAGTTCAGACAGTGATATAAGATTTACTACAATCAGGCTTCCAATGTATATACTGGCCTCCTGGGTTTTTTTTCCCTGCATAACATTCTATACAGAGAACTTTGTGCTAGCCAAACTAGCTAGTTGCTCTTCTATTTTATCTGACCCTTTTTTGCCTCTATTCAGATTCCTTCTACAACTCTACCTGTAGAAATCCTTTATGTTAATATAAAATCCACTTGAGTAATCACATTCTTCATTAAATCTTTCCTGACTCTATCCCAATTAGAAATAATGCCTTCTTCAATTTCCCTTTTATTTTTATTTTTTTTCCATTTTCTCCTTTGCCATTATTATACCCCAATTTGTTTTAGAGTTATTTATGTACAGAATTTGTGTACATCACCGAATCTGAGAGTGAAGAGGGACTTTGGTCATCTAATCCAGCTCATACATTTTATCCTTCTATTAAACATAAGCTTTTGATAGCCAGGGACTATGTAATTTTTTCACCTGTATTCCCAATACCTGACTCAGTGTACTGAAAATTGTCTGGGCTTAAGGATTATTAAATTCTAACTGTACATAGTATCTACATGTAAATCTATTTTGGAAATAATGAAACTAGGAAGGATCTTCCTAATAACCTATTAAATAGGTTTTTCAACCCATCTCTCCCTGCCTATTAACCTAATCTGTCAAGTACAACTATATTCAGAAGTCTTGACCTAGAGAACACGATGGGACTTTTCAGTATTGCAAGCATAAAAGAAACGATAGGATTTGAATATTCCCCTGAAAGTATTTTTTGGATAATAAACTTGATTGATTATGACAGCTGAATTCCACAATATAGATTTTTTTTTTTTGGTTAGGCTTGAAAAGGACTTTCTTTGTTATTAACCAGAATTCTCAGACTTACCTATCCATTTTATGCACACTAATTTTCTCTCAGAAAAATAAGAAAAAAACTGGCATTCCCTTATGTGGGAATAAAACTAAACATAACTTAGCATGTGGGTAATAAAACTTAGAACAAAAATGTCAAGTCTATACTCAAAATTTGTCCAAAATTGAAGCCAAATTAGTTTGTTTAAATTCTCCTTATATTGACATAGTCTACAGAATAACTCACCCATTCGCACTACTGGACAGCTCTTTTTGCACTCTTGTCGGCATTTCTTTGGCTTACATTTGTCATGATTGACAATAGCAATTCTTGTTAATTTGTCTGCCATATTCGTCAATGCAGGCTTACAATACAGCAAGAAAGATGACTTTGTAAGCAAGAGAAGCAGGAACCCAGGTCTTCTTGATTAAAAAAGAAAAAACAAAAACCACCTTATTAAAAATAAATCATGCTTCTTTAGGTGTCAAAATTTTAATATTAAGTATTCATATTTTCATATGAAATCTTGTTCACATTATGAAGCACATGCATTATATTTAAATACAAGTATTCAGTTTCTGCAAAATAAAGTAAATAAACACTCTTGTTCACAATTCTAAAATAAAATATTTGAAGTACCCTTAAATTCACTTTAGTTATGGAATCAAAACATAGTGGGGTTAAATGGAATTTCATTGTATACTTTTTTATTTGTCACAGCTCAGGTCAAAATAAAAACAAATTTGGTTTTGACCACTTCCAAGAGAATTTATCTGGGAAGAATTAGAGGGAGCTCATTATAATAACATTACTTATCAATGATAATTGGGGCAGCTAGGTGGTGCAGAAGATAGAGCACCAGCCCTGAAGTCAGGAGTTCAAATCTGACCTCATACATTTAACACTTCCTAGCTGTGTGGCCTTGGTCAAATCATTTAACCTCAACTGCCTCAGCCAAAAAAAAAAAAAAAAAAAAAATCCCAAAACAAAAACAGACAACAACTGTTTCAATGATAATTTTATATCGGTATTATCAACCTAACTTCTAATTAATTTCAATTTGCCATATTGAAAAAGTTATAAAAACAGTGAACAGAATACATAAAATGATTGGAGAATCAACCTACCTGTACTTTGAAGAAATGATAACAGTAAAAACAAAAACTGAAAGATCAGGGTAACGAAATTCTATAAACTGAATATAGATATTAAGGATGTATTCTCTGCGATGCTCAACTGTGAACTTAAAAAAATCTTCTGTAAATTCAAAGAATTTACATTTAAAATTTTTTGGAGGTGAAATATAGTAACTTTGAAATATTGCACATTATGGGTAAATGACTATTGAATTGAAAAGAATGTATACACACACACACACACACACACACACATGATTTGTCAGATATTTTAACACAATTAACATGCATTAGACTACCTGCTATCTAGGGGAGGGGCTGGGGAGAAGGAGAGAAAAATTTGGAACAGAAGGCTTTCCAAGGGACAATGTTGAAAAATTACCCATGCATATGTTTTGCATCTAAAATGCCTTAAGAAAAAAAAAAAAAGGAAAAAAGAAAAGAATGTATAGTACATAAAAGGCATGAAATTTTGTTAAATTTAAGAAATGATATATTTAACTATCAAAGTGACCAAATGTTAATTCACTGAAGTCTTGCGACTTTATTACTGAGGCAGACATCAGGGATATTCTTAGAATATTGATTAAATTAAATTGTCCCCAAAGATACCCCAAACCTTAAGATCAATCATACTTTAAAATGCCTACAAGGTTTATGAAGGTGTAAAATAAAAACAGAATCCCCAAACTAGGTTTTTCTTATTGTTTGTATCAATAATGCCTGATCAAAAGATTATGGAGTGTGGATGAATACAGTCCAGTATATTTCCAAATATTTAAAAGAAAATTTCTAAAAACTTCTTTTTTTTTTTGTTTTTTTTTGTTTTTTACTGAGGCAATTGGGGTTAAGTGACTTGCCCAGGGTCACACAGCTAGGAAGTGTCTGAGACCAGATTTGAACACAGGTCCTCCTGACTTCAGGGCTGGTGCTCTATCCACTGCACCACCTAGCTGCCCTTCAATTTTTTTTTAAATAAAAAAATTTTTTAAGGAGTGTTGAGTTTTGCAATTTGCTACCTCACTGGTTTTTTAGTATTTGTTCAATATCTAGAACATCAAAAAAGGGGATTGTGATCCCTAAGGTCCCTTTCAATTTCAAACATAAAGATTTACCTGTTATTTAATCACATCTCTTGAGCAGAAGTCCTGTAATTAAGACTTTTCCTATGTCTTGTTCTTGATCACCAGTTTCATCACTTTTTCTTTTATTATCTTTTCTATACCCTGAATTGGCCAAGACACCTGAAATTCAACATGTCTAAAAGAGAACTGTTTCATCTTCCTCCCAAGATCCTCCTTTATTTCCAATTTTCTGATTACTGTCAAAGACATCACTATCCTCCCAGTCAATTCAGGCCCCAACCTTCAGTGTTATTCTCAATTTATCTCCACTTTTAGTCAATCTGTTATCAAGTCTGGTCATTTTAACCTGCACATCTCTCCTTACAAGTCCCATTATCTCTCAATTTAATCTATATTTTTAGCTAATCTGTCACTAAATCTGTCATTTCTACCTACACAACATTTCTCCTATATGTCCCATTATCTCCGCTTTACAGTCATATCTGATTCAGGCCCACAATACCCCAGACATTCTAGTTGGCATTCCTGCTTCAATTTTCTCCCCTAATTCATCTTGGTAAATCCTTTACCAAGCTTAAATAATCTATAAAACTGATGACAAAATTGCTAGAAATTTTGTCTAAAAATTACATTGCAAATAAATCTATACTAAGCAGTATAACTTAGTTGTCAAAGTAATTTGCCTAAAGTGCATGTCTGACCATATTACACACAGCTCTTCCAATGAAAACCACTGGTTCTATGTTACCTCTGAGATCAAATAGAAAATCCTGTTTGGTCTGACGCAACTAGCCCCTGACTACCATTCTAATCATATGCTTTTCTTCCCTCTATGCCAAAGACATGCTTGTTACTTGCTATTCCTCACACACAAGTCCATTTCCTAACTGAATAGCTGCCCCTCATGTTTGGAATGCTCTGCCTACTGGTTTAAAGACTCCCTACTGCTCCCATCACTGGTACCTCCTCTCTAAGATTACCTTTCACTTACTGTATGTCTTTTAAGTTCATAGTTATTTTCATGTTGTCTTCCTCATTAGAATGAGACTAATGTGATAGCAGGAACCATGTTCTTGCACAGGCTGCATCTCCAGCACACAGACACATGGCTGGCAAATAATAAAAGCTTAATAAATGCTTGGTAACTGATTTTGAACCTAAACTTCTTGAGGGCTGGGAACAATCTTATTTATGCCTTATGTATAGTAGGCTGAAGAAATAAAATTTCTTTTCAGTGAATTTATTTTCTATGACATAATAGATTAAGAGCTGGAAGTTATCCAGAGAATAATACAATCACAGAAATTACATTCATAACAAAATTACTTCTAAGGCTATTTTATCTTAATGAGCTTTTTTACCAAACTGAAATAATCCATAAAACCGATGACATACAATTGCTCAAAGTCTTCCCTACAAATTGTACTGCAAATAAATCTACAAGTATAAATCAAAAATGTGTGTTTCTACGAGGGTAGTGTTTGTTATGAAACTACTTGATCATGTGAACTGTATTAAAACAATATTCCTGTTTTTTCAGACTCAATAAAATGTTTCAAAATAAAAATTTTGAGTTAACAATTCAGATGTTTAACTGCAAAAATGAATTTGGAGACAGTAAGAAACAGCACAGGCATAAAGGGAAAATGATTTATATACTAAAACAAAATGTAAGTTTTTTGGAAAATGTATTTGTGAACATTGTTAACTTATTTTTCTAAGCCCTTTACAACTGAAATTATTCTTACTTTCCTCTTCCATGAAGAAAGAATGCCTAAAGGACTGTTCATCAACAGATCAAGCATTATTAACCCCCTGACACATGTCTAGAAATGTTATAGGTAGTCGGGACATAAATACAAAAAGGAGTCTGTTCCTGCCTTCAAGGAGTTTAATTTTACTTGGTAGATACAATACATTCACAGATTAGTTAATACACGATATACACAAAATAAAATGCTCCTACAATTTGAAGAGAGGCTCTAGAAAATGGAGGAAATGAGTAAACAGGAATAAAATCGGTAATACTAAAGTATGAAGTAAACTAGAAATTCTAAGATGCAGGAGAGAAAAAGAAAGGCATTCTAGACATGGGTAGAACTGTGCAAAGCCATGTGGGTTGGAGATGGAATATACTATCAGGATCAAAGCAAGTGTCAGTTTGATTAGAATAGAAAGTAGAAGCAATAAGAGTTAAAGTGTAATCAACCTAGAAAGGTAGGCTACAACCAAATTGTAAATGTGAAATGGGAAGCTGTGATTTGGGCAATTGACTCCCAAGGAGCAGAAAAGAAAGGGATCCAAATTTGATAAAGTAAGCATTATAGAAGGGGAAGTACAAATCCTAGTACCATTCACATAGCAGACATGAAAATGCAGACAAGTGGAAGTTGGATGCAACTGTGTGCTAGCTAATACTAAAAAGGGCAGAAAAAAAATTAAAGGGTTTTTTGAGGTTTGCTTTAAAAAAAATCTCAAATACCTACTAACATTTACATGGGCTTTCTTTTACAAAATGCTTTTATGTAAGTTCTATCATAAAATTTATGATCACAGCTTTACAGCTAGAAGAAACTTCAAAGGAAATCTAGTCCAACACCATCATTTATGGTACAAGATGCTTACGCTGAGGAACAATGCTAAGCGTTACATAGGTAGTAAGCTAGGAGAGAGATGAGCCCAAGGCTTGCTACCCAATCCAAGAAGTCTTGTCACTATACCTTGTTTGTTAATTTTCAACACTTTAGTAAGTAGAGATGAAGAAACTAAGGCCCAGTGTCAGAGAAATCAAAAGAATCAGAGCCTGGATTCAAACCCAAGTCTTTCTGATTCTAAATCCAGTTTGGTTACCAAGTTATTATAGAAAATGCAACAACTTAATAATATCATAGCAATTAGTGCTCTGGTAGCAGTCAATAAATATTTAATAGTATCACATGAAAACACACACACCTCTCTAGTCACAGCTAGTTATCACTCATAAAAACATGTAAGAAGTTGGGAGTGGTGAACAACTGATTTCAGAGAGTAAACCTTAGATATCTATAATGCCTTGCCCATTTTGGGGAGCTGGGATAGGCTAAGTAAGTAGGGGTATGTGTGATTTCACAAATTTAGCTGTCAGTGTGGAAATTCCCTCTGCTGATGAAGATCAGCAACTCTGTAACTTGAGTTGCCAAATTCCAAGAGAATCTAAATTTCTTGAGGTTTCATTTATCTTTGTATTCCTAGTACCTGGCATTCAGGAGACACTAAATAAATGCTTGATTACGCTTTTAAGAGATTTGCAGGGGGTGGGTGGGAAAAAAGATATAAACGTGACTATGTGACTGTCATATAGTTGCTATGTGTCAAAGGCAGAATTCACTGTCCCACATTCTGTTCACTCCAATCAAGCTGCCAATGGAGATGCACATAGTACACACTTAAGGTTTACTATATTTTAATAAATATCATTCCCTTGTTATTTAAATATTAGGCTTTCTTCAAATAATGCTTTATTTTTGAGGGAAAGGAGAGTTTTTCCAATCCAAATGAAACTCAAGATTATGACCCACTCTAGTTAACAGTGGATGGCTAAGTGGTGGTTATCTCAATACACACAGACTGTCAAGGGCAAGTAGCTACAACCAAAAGGCCATGATTGTGATGACCGGTTGTCAACGTGGCTTACTGGAAAGAATTTTTAAAATCTTGCCATCAGGAACCCTATATATAACTAACTTCTCAAGACAGTCCACGAACATGCTAGAAACTAAACTTATTGCTGTTAAGGGTACCAAGCGCCTGCCCCCCATTCACAAACACGGAGAACCTCGGTGTCATCTTTGCCTCCTCACCCCCACATCCAATCTGCTGCCAAGTCCTCTTGTTTTCTACCTTCACAACCAGTGCCCCCACCCTGGTTCAGGTCCTTGTCACGCCTGGACCACCACAGGCTACCCGAAGCCTCTCCCCATTCAGCCACTCCTGCTTCCCTCTGGCATCAAACACCAACCACACTGTCCTGGAAGACCCTTGCTGACTTGGCCCCCTCACTCCATATGCTACTGATCCTGCGCCACTCTACATGTGTCGACTCGCGTCATTTTCACTGGTTGGAATTGCCCCGCTGGGATCTGCTCCCTTCTGTCTCCTCTACAGGACCTCAGCTCCTGCTTTACAGTAGGCGCTTAATAAATACTCAGAAGATTGGGGAGGAGAGGAAAAGAGGCCAGACATCCAGGAGGAATCACGAGTATTCCAAAGAGCATACATGGGGGGAGAGGGAAAAGTAAAGCTAATAGGGAGAAGGGTGACAGAGAAGTAATAATAGAGCGAATTAATTTAAGCAAAAGGATCAACTTCCTTTGCCAGGAATAAGACTCAAGAGTGGACAGAGCAGCCTCGGGAGGGGAAGCAGGTATGGCCCCAGACAGGTAGTGGGAGCACCCAGTTAAGGGTGCATGAGTGAAGGCTCAAGGGGAAGGGGGCGAGCACCTCAGGGCGGCCCGCAGCATCTGCGCGTGACTTAAGCATAAAAGGCGGATGGGGGTGGGGGTGCGGTGACTCATCCTCTGGGACACTGGCGCGGCCAGTGGACCAGGGGAGGCCTGCTGTCCCACGTTTCCTGAGGCATGGGGAAGGGTGCCAGGAGCTCAGAAGGTTGGGTGCTGGCCTGCGAGGAGCTGCCCATCGCCATACGGGTTGGAGCCGGGGCAGGGAAGACACTAGCGCCCGACCCGAGGTGACAGCCTAGATTCTAAGACGTAGCCGCCCCACCCCCACGCCGCAGCTCCAGGCTTGCGCCCCGGCGGTTCCGGCTGACTTGCCCGGCACGAGCCCCTAGCGCCCCTGCCTCCCGGCCTAGCCCTCGGACCCACTCTCGCTCCCTCTCTCCGCGGACGACGGCCTTTTTCGTCTCCGCTCCGCTCCGGAGAGGGCAGCGGCCCCGCGCCCCGGCTGCCCACCTTACCTGGAAGAAAATGACCGCCCCGGGAGCGGGGAGGGCGGCGGCAGCCACGACCTAGGATCCGGCCTCAGGCTGTGGGCCGCACAACGTGTTCCTGCGGCCGCCGGCCAAAATGGCGGTGCCCAGCCGCCGCCTCGCGCTCACCGTAGAGACGGAAGTGCGCATGCGTAGAATAGCCTGCTGGCAGGGGGTGGGGGGGCTGCTGTGAGGAGGGAGGAAGGTTTAGGTAGATCAGAGGAGTGGTTGACGTCATCGGGGTGCGCCGCGATGTGGCGTATGGAGGGCGGCGCCGAGGCTGTTGGGAACCCGCGGAGGTCTGAAGAGAGGAGACTAGTCAGTCTTGCTGGTTTGGGCTGTACCGTGCAGTGCCGGGACGCCCGCTTGTCACGCTGCGGCCTGGAAAACTGTAAGTGAAGGGCGGCGGGGAAGTACACATGCCGGCTGCTCTCGTCTTCTCCTCCGATCCCTCGGGAGCCGCCTCCTGGCCCACCAGTCCCTCAGTATCCCCTTGGCGCCGCGGTCCGTACTGTTTGGATTGTAACCTTCTCAGAGAGGTCTAAGAGAAAGCTAATAGAATAGAGTTGGGCTTGAAGCTAAGAGGACCCGCCCCTTGGGCATCACTTAGCCTCAGTTGTTGAAGGAGACTCGGGCTAGCCCAGCCCATTGACTGCAAGGAGTTCTAAGAAGACCCTGTCTTCAGAATGGTTTGCAAACCCTAAAGCCACAGGGAAATGTACACTCCTAAACCCAATGACGCCTGCCTTCCTGGTGCCCCCAGGTATTCGAGAGTTACTAGGTCGTGGGGGAGACTGGACTTTCCTTATTTGGAGAATAGTTAATTAAAATAGTCACTGCCCAATGCCACTCTGAATCAAAAATTGAACTTCGTGCTGTCCCACGTTGGTTGATTGCTGTATCCTGGTACTATGGGAGGAAGAGCACGAATGGCAGCAAGCTGTGGTTTTTGGGTGGGTATCCTGTGTGAGCTCTCCGTCTCTGTTTTGGGAGGTAAATTGGAATCAAGTTGGTTTGTTTTTGATTTTCCTCAATTTGTCATTTTCTCGGCAATTAGAAAAATTGCCTTTCAGTTAATGAAATTCAACAGGGTGGTAATTGCAGTGTGTGAGAGGTGCAGGTCTTGAGCAGTGTATTCAGTTATGGGGCAGCGGTGTCAAGCCCAAATAGAATATATATGATTGTGATGGAATACTATTGTGCTATAAGAAATAATGAAGGGCATAGTTTCAGAAAAATGTGGGAGGCCTTATATGAATTAGTGCAAATCAGAATCAGGAAAGCATTGTATACCTTGATAGCAATTTTTCATGATAGTGTAATAAGCATAATAATAATCAGTTGTGAAAGATTAACTTTTCTGAATAATCCACGATTTCAAAGGACTTAAAATGAAAAATGCTATGTACCTCCAGAAAGAGAACTGATGACTTCTGAATGCAGAGTGAAGCCTATTTTTTGTTTATTTACTTTATTTTCCCCCCTCCCCCAACATGGAAATGTTTTACATGACTTCATATATATGATGTATTTCTTGCCTTCTCAATGAATGGGATAGGGGATGAAGGGTGGGAGAGCATTTGAAACAAAAAACTAAAATTAAAAATTTTTTAAGGAGGTAGGACAATGGAACTAAGATATGAAATTATCAAGTAGGGGAAAAAACTGAGAAATGGTTGTTAATAACTAATATCTTGGAGAGATTCAGAACTCTGTTCCTTTTTTCAAACATACAGGTATTTTCAGGATTTCTTATTGGGGATTTTTAATTTGTTCTTTTTCTAGTCTTTTTAAAATTCATATTTGTTGTTGGGGATTTTTATTCACTGAAGTTTTGGAACTGTTAACAACCTCTTAATTCTCACTGTCATTTTCTTGCATTTCTCCTACTTAAATCTTAAAAACCCCCAACAAAAATTAATTTAATTTTTTTGGTTAATGAAAATCCACATTCTCCCTCACTCCAATGCTGCCTCCCCTATTAAAAAAAAGAAGAAAAATAAAATATTCATAGTCCAAAAAAATCAAATCCCATATTGGCCATGTCCTGTGTGATATATGTGTGTATGTGCCTATAGATTTCTCAATATGTATTCTGTATCCATAATTTCTATCTCAAAGAGTCAATATTATATTTCATTATTAGTTTTCTGGTATTGTGGTTAGTGTTCATCAGTTTCCCCTTCCCTCTTTATAAAGAACTTGGAGTGTGCTCAGGACCAGTGTTCCAGATCTGATGGATCTACTATTTCCTTGTTCTTTTTTCTTTTTTTCATCCAGAGTTGGGTCATAGGTTCTTACCTTTTTTTTTTTTTTTTTTTTTTTTAATAATGTGAGTTCTTTTTCCAATTCACCTTCAATAGTTAATTTATTTTGCTTATAAGATCTGTTCTCTCTCATATTTTCCTTTCTCTCTTCTTTTTCCCTGTTTTCATTGTTGTTGTCATGTCAGTTGTATCCGACTCTTTATGATCTTACTTGAGATTTTCCAGGCGAAGACATTAGAGTGGTTTGATATTTTTTTCCCTCTAGCTCATTTTACAAATGAAAAAACAAGCAAGCAGGGTTAAGGAACTTGCCCAGGATCACACAGCTAGTGAGTGACTGAGGTTGTTTTTGAACTCAGGCCTTTCTGATTCCAGGTTCAGTATTCTATATCCATTGCACTACTTAGTTGGCTCCTACCTCTTTCTTTACTGGGTCTATATTTAGTAAAATGTATTTGTGCATCCAATTATTTATGTGTATTCTCCCAAATTTTCTCCATGTTTACATAAGTTTTCTACATCTTTTCTCTCTTTAGCCATCTCCAAGTTATTTTTCCTCCCACTCCCCTCTTTTTCTTTTCCTTTTAAGATCATCAAAACATTAAAAAACAACAAAATACCATAATCTGCTTCTCTGTGTAATTAGGCTTGTTTGATAACCATGATGATAGGATTCTGAAGGGACATCTATCATCCTGTCATATTAGAATATAAACAATTCATCTTTGTTTAAGCCTTTATGATTGTTTTATCATGCTTCCTTTTTATATTTCTCTTGTTAGTAATTCATTTGGACCTATATTCTATTAATATTAATCAATTTGGTATAATTTCAAAGGGGTAGTGATTATCAGTATGAGAAATAATAAACTGTTATGTTCCCATAGAGAGGAAAGCTGAAAGTCTGGAACCAGAAGTAGTCCAGAGGAGGGGAACGGGGAGCTTTCTGAAACTGTATAGAACTAGTTGTGTATTTAAAAAAAAAAAAAAAAGCTGAAGGCAGGACAAAGGTTATAGCTTAGTTAAAATATGCATGTTTAATTGCTTCATAAATATTAACTTCTCCCCACGAGGAGCTAAGGTTTATTTTAATGGTCATACAATGTATGTAGTGGGAAGTGGCATATATTAAGAGGTGTATGTTGTAGGAGGATGGGAAAAAAATGTTAACCTCATTACCCCAGCCACTGGGAAGATAGGGGAAGGACATTGCCATCAGGAGAAAGGATAAAAGGTAGTTATACTCTTGCTTCCAAAAAGTGTGTGAGCTCATTTTGAGTTTCACACCCATTTCCTGAAGGAACATATTAAAAGTTTAATAAACTTCTTCACTCATTCCGAATTTGTTCACTTATTGTGCCCTTATTTGGGGTTCAGAATTTTGTTTCCAGTATTAGTTGTGTGTAAGCTGAAGATTCTGAGTTCACTTGTTAAGTAGAGGCCTTCCATCCTTGTTTTTCCTTGTCATGGTAATACAGTGCAGCAGAGAGGACTCAGTTACAAAAAAAGTCTCCAATTCATTTTTGTATCTCCAAATCATTCCCTTTTGTCCGCCATGCGTAGGGGACCATCTTATGACTATCTCATGAACACTTAGTGGAGAAGTCCCATGCTTCACCCAACTCATGACTCTATATTTATGTGTCATCTATCAATCGGCGAAATTATTCTGTACTTGGCATAGCCATTCTTGAATGCCTAGATATCTAACCCTATAAAAATAGGATCCTAGAAAGAGGGGTCATGAGGAAGATCTGAAGTCCACTTCATTAGAGGATTCCATGAACCCTTTAACAAAAACCATTGACTCAGAACTACCTCAGTCTCTGTTATTGTAGGTTAAATAATTTTAATCCCACAACTACAATGTGTTTTAAAGTTTTTATACTGCTCTGCTCTTCAGGAATGATGACAAGGGTTCTCTATTTCATTAAAAGTCCATTTTTCCTTTGTAGTTACTCCAGCAGTTTACTTAATTCTGTATTTTCTTTTTTGTTTATTTTCTGTTTGTATTATTAAAAATAAAGGACATTAAAATCTCCTTTGTCACTATATTATTTTGTACATCATCTTGTAATTCAGTTTTTTTTCCTTTATGAATTTAGATATCAAAGTGCTTGGAGAATATAGATTTGATATTAATATTGATTTGTTACCTGTGGCTTCTTTTAACATAATATAGTTGCTTTATCTCCTTTTATATTGTTAATTTTGTTTTTGCTTTTTCTGATAGCCTTATTAAAACTTCTATAATATAGTAAATTTTGTTCCAATTTTTTTTCTAATTATTTTTCTTCTATTTATATCTTGTATTTTTAGGGGTATTTCTTATAAATAACAGATTGTAGAGTTTTGTTTTCTTGTCCAACCTATCATTCCTTTTCCATTTTATTGGATTTTTTAACCCATTTGTTTTTTTTTAAGTGATGAGAATTTAGTTTATATTTTGTTTCTTGATCTACTTTAAGGCAACTCTATTTCCACAGACTCTCCCTATCATTTGCTGACCCCACCATCCTTCTTAATAAATTACATTTTGCTTGACTTATATTTCTTTTTCTAAGGTTTTTTTTTTAAGTTATGTAATTCTTCCCCTCTTTTTTCTCCTCTCAGTTAAAAATTAAATAAAACTCTCTTCCTTTTCAATTTCTGTTTCTCAGGAGTTCTTTTTTCCCTTCATTTTATTCTGTATCCCTTTTAAAAAGAATTTCTTTCTCTTATGCTCTTCCTTTTCTATTTTAGACTTTCATTATTTGACTATTATCTTTATGCTTGTTTATTTCTTCTTTAATATCCCTGTTCCTCATGGAATTAAAGTTTCTAATGTGTCTATTTTGAGTTCCCTTTTCTAAATTGTTTGTTATTGCCTGCCTTGTAGTTCTTCTTTTCACCACTATCCTCTCGCGTTTTTCCTCTAACTCTTCATTTTTTCAATAGCTTGCAGGAGATGTCAAGGGTGGAAGTGTTGCCCAGTAGTAGAAAATTTCCTTTTTTTATTTAATTACAAAATTCATTATTATTCTCAGCCATCTCCATGATCCTTTCTCCCATATTTGTTGTGAAATCTTCTCCCTGTGTCTATGCCTTCTCATTCTTTTGTATATTGGTTAACCTTAAGAGTTATGATTTCCTTTTTGAAGCAGGATGCTATCTTTAGAGGCATAACATTCTCTTTAAGCACCAAATCCCTGTACATTACATTCATTTAAAG